>CAUYUJ010010113.1:172866-332817 GCA_963575745.1 Prorocentrum cordatum
CCCAAGGCCAGTTTTCAGGGCGGGCTGGTCGTTTCGCTTGAGATTCCCGCACCACGTATGACTCTGAAACTTGAAAAGTGGCAACGGTTTGACGGATTGAGGGCGGGTGGTTTTCAAAATGTGGTTCTCGCCTTGGCGCCGCGCGCATTCGTTTTCAACATGTGCAGGAGATTCGCGGATTGAGGGCGGGTGGTTTTCAAAATATGGCTCTCGCTTTAGCGCCGCGCATATTCGTTTTCAAGATCTGGAAGAGATTCGCGGATTGAGGGCGGGTGTTTTTCAACATGTTGTTCTCGCTTTAGCGCCGCGCACATTCGTTTTCCACATTTGCAGGCAATTCGCGGATTGAGGGCGGGTCGTTTTCAACATGTGGCTCTCGCCTTCGTGCCGCGCACATTCGTTTTGTAGCTTTGCAAGGGCTTCACGGATTGAGAGCGGTTCCTTTTTTAAATGTGGTTCTCGTCTTAGCGCCGAGCACATTCGTTGTCAAGCTTTGCAGGAGGTTTCACCGATGCCCATCAGCGTACCTGAAACTGTGTTTTGGAAGGGTTCAGGAATATGCGGGTGCAACAATTGTGCTGATTTGCGGTGCTGAAATCCCGACAATGGCGTTCTGGCACGATTCTGGACCGTCAAGACGCAGCAGTCAGGTTGATTCGTGGCGTTGAAATCCCGAGCGCGATGTTTTGGCATGTTTCAGGGTCTTCAAACGGTCGTCTCCCAACGATGCAGCTCCCTCAATGGACATAAACCGTTGTAGTGGCCTGTAGAGAGGGAGCTTGGAGGGAGGGTTAATTCCAACATCGTTGATGACTCTTGGGTTTACGCTGGTCCTCTTCCTCCTCCTCCTCCTCCTCCTCCTCCTTCTCCTTCTCCTCCTCCTCCTCCTCCTCCTCCTCCTCCTCCTCCTCCCCCCTCCTTGTCGTCGTCGTCGTCCTCCTCCTCCTCTTCCTCCTCTTCCCTCTCATGCCCCGCTTTCTCCTCTCGCTCTCTCTCCTCCTCCTCCTTCTCCTCCTCCTCCTCCTCCTCCTTCTCCCTCTGTCTTCCTCATCCCTCTCATCCTTCTTCTCCTCCTTGTCCTGCACCTCTATGTCTTCATGCTGTTTTTCCTTCTTACATCTCCTCTTCTTTCTCATCTTGCTCCTCTTGTCGTTGTCTTCCTCCGCGTCTGCCTCCTCCCCCTCCTTCGCCTCGCTCCTCCGAGGGCACCTCGTCGCATGGAGTTCCCCGCCCCCGTGTTCCTCCTCCTTTTTTTCTGACCTGGACCTCCCTCAGCGGGCAGCGCACTTCCCCAGTACAGCGCAATCCTCCCTCGCCTCCTCCTTCAGTGCAGCGCACTCCGCCTCCTCCCCCTCCTCCTCCTCCTCCTCCCTCAGTGGGCAGCGCGCTCCTCCTCTTTGTCATGCCCTTCTTTGTCCTCTCGCTCGCCCTCCTCTTGCTCGTCCCACCGCCGCTGCCCCTGCCTGGGCGGCCACCGCCAGGAAGCGGCAGGCTGTCCTCGAGAAGGCCGAGTCAGACAGGCGGGCGAAGCGGCAGAAGCAGGCGGGGGCCGCCCGCGTTCTTGCACTTGCTGGCCTTGGGGGGGGAAGAAGAAATGTGGATAGGAGATCAGTGTCAATACCAAGACTCACCAACGACAATGGAGTACACCCTCCCTCCAAGCGCCCCCTTCAGTGTCCCATTTGGGGGCACTCGTTTGAAGATCCTGCAGCGTGCCAAAACGCCATTCCCGGAACTTCAAAGCCACGTCTCAACCTGATTGTAGACACCATTCCTCGGACTTCAGCACCGCGAATCAAGATTACTGTCGGGCTCTGGCGTTTCTGAATCGCCCCGACGTTAACCATGTGAACCCGTGAACTTCGTTGTAGTTGTTTACACACAGATGTGCGCGACGAAAAAGCGAGAGCCACATTTTGAAACGGAACCGCCCTCAATCCGTGAAACCCTTGTAGGTGTACAAGGCAAATGTGCGCGGCGCTATGGTGAGAGCCACAGTTTGAACACCGCCCGCCCCCCAATGCGCGAAACTATTGCTGCCTTTCTTCCAGCCTCGGATCATACAGTGGACGGCAGTCTCAGACGAAACGCCCAGTCCGCCCTTTCGACCAGCCTCGGGGTAAAACATGGAGTGATACGCACACGGAACTGATGATGATGTTCATGATGATGTTGTTGCTGATGATGAGAGTGATGGTGGTTGTGATCGCGAAGACGGTGATGATATTGATGATGAGGAGGATCGTGACGAAGATTTTGAGCATGATGACGATGATGTTTTTGCTCATGTTGCTGATGTTGCTGTTGCTGATGATGGCGATGATGATGATGCTGACACCGATGGTGATGCTGCTACTGGTTATCATGATAAGATGACGATGGTGCTGCTGATGCTACTGATGATGCTGCTGGTGACGACGACGATAGCGACGATGGTGATGCCGATGGTAATATTGATGGTAATGACGATGATGATGATGATGCTACTGCTGCTGCTGCTGGTGATGGTGCTGAAGCTGCTGTTGCTGCTGCTGGTGATGATGACGATGCTGATGACTATGATGATGACGATGATGATGACGGTGATGATGATGAGTATGTTCATGATGATGAGGATGATGATGATGATGATGATGATGATGATGCCGATGATGAGGCTGGCGATTATGTTTGGGAAGAGGATGGGGATGCGGATGCTGCTGCCGACGCTGCTGATGCTGATGATGCTGATGCTGACGATGCAGATCATGATGATGTTGCTGATGACGACGATGACGATGCTGATGCCGAAGATGATGACACTGCTGATGATGGCGATGATGTTGATGATGATGACGATGATGCTGCTGCTGATGATGCTGCTGATGATGATGGTGTTGATGATGCTGCTGATGACGATGATGCGATGCTGATGATGATGCACGTGGAAATGATGCTGATTATGATGCTGACGATTCTGCTAACGATGATGCTTATGCTGATGCTGATGATGATGCTGTTGATGAAGATACTGAATTTGATGATGATGGTGATGCTGATGCTGATGCTGCAACTGATGATGATGATGATGATGATGCTGATGCTGGCCATGATGATGCTGCGGATGTGGATGATGAGGCTGATGATGATGCTGACGATGCTGCTGACGATGAAGATGATGCTGATGATGATGATGATGATAATGATGATGATGATGATGATGATGTCGAAGTTGCTGATGATGATACTGATCATGCTTCTGATGATGATGCTGATGCTGATGATGATGCTGGTGATGCTAATGGTGTTGCTGCTGCTGATGATAATGCTGATGCTTATGATGATGCTGATGCTGATGATGATGATTATGATGATGATGCTGATGATGATGATGATGGCGATGCTGATTATGATGATGATGCTAATTTTGCTGATTGTGCTGCTGATGATGATGTGCTGATGATGATACTCATGAAGCTGCTCATGATGCTGCGAATGATAATGCTGCTGACGATGATGCAGATTATGATGATGATGTCGATGATGCTGATGATGCTGCTGATGATGATGAGGAGGATGCTGACGATGATTATGATGATTATGATGATGGTGGTGATGATGCTGACGATGACGATGATGCTGATGCTGATGCTGATGGTGCTGCTGATGATGATGATGATGAGGATGAGGATGAGGATGAGGATGAGGATGATGATGATTCTGCTGCTGCTGCGGCTGATGATGATGATTCCGATGATGATTCTGATGATGATTCTGATGATGATGATGATGATGATGATGATGATGATGATGATGATGATGATGCTGATGCTGATGCTGATGCTGATGCTGATGATGATGCTGATGCTGATGCTGATGCTGATGCTGATGATGATGATGATGCTGCTGCTGCAGCTGCTGCTGCAGCTGCTGCAGCTGCTGCAGCTGCTGCTGCTGCTGATGATGATGATGAGGAGGAGGAGGAGGAGGAGAAGGAGGAGGATGACGTGGGGTACCTTGCTGGGTCTTACTTAATTCGCATGCACGGGCCCCAGGGCAGGGCGATGAGGGAAGGGCCCCTGGGCGTCCAAGACGCTGGTGGCCGCCGCAGGGCCGCCAGCCAGACGGGCAGCCTTCCCGCTGCGGCCCTTGCTGCCCGAGGCCTGCACTGGGGGCATGGCGGGCAGATCGCCACCACCGCGCTGGCCCACGGGTCAGGCACGGGTCAGGCGGCGCACGAGCCGCAGACCCCGGAGGCGGCTCGACGCCGCGAACGGGTCAGGCGGCGCCCGCCGGCCCCGCGGGCCGTCTGCCGCGTTCATCGAGCCGAGCCCAGCGGCCCCCCACAGCCAAGACGCTGAAATGAGGACCGCTTTGGGTTCGGAAGGGGCTCGGGGATTTGGGTCGCTTCGTAGATTTAGGTCGCGGGATTTGCTTGTGGCCCAGGCCCACCGTGGCCCGAAAAGCCCCTTTCTTCCTTCTTTGGCGTTCCTTCTGATAGTACCTCGACTGTGCTGCTGCGTGCAGCCCTCCTCCTGCCCCACGTGAGGTTTCGCAGCGCTCGGGCGCCGGCGCCCCGCCGACGGCGGCCTGCTGCGGGCGCACGGCCCTCGGCGCCGCGCCCTCCAGCCGCTTCGCCGCGCGGCCTGGCCGCGTCCGCGGCGGCCGCGGCGCTGCGGGGCTGCCGGCCCGGCGCTTGCGCGGGCGCCTTCGGAGCTCGGCGCAGCGCCTGCCGAGCCGCTCCGCCGTCGTCGTCAGCAGCGCGTGCAGGGCTGCCGCCGTCGCGGCAGCGCGCACCGCGCCAGCGGCACTATACGCCGCGATCTTGATCGCGCCGGCGAGCACTGTGCTGAAGCAGAACGCCATGGAGGCGTTCGGGAGGCGGTACGGCCACCACGATGTCAAAGCGGTGATCGCGGCGTGGTCCCACGCCAGGATGCTCCCGCTTGGGCGGTCACCGCCTCCCGGTGGATCTGCATGCACGCGCGTTGTCGACACTTTGCCGCCTTACGCCCCACGCTGGATGAGTGAAGTGCCACGACGTCCGAGCCCTTTCCATTCGTCTTCTCCTCGCTCTCCTCGGTGCCGCTGCCCTCGAAGATCACCTCGGCGAACGGCTCCACGCCCACATCCTCTTGCTCGATGCCCTCGTTTGGCTCGGCCGGCCACTACGATGTGCTTTTCGAGATCACCGACGTTGTCGGACTCCTCCGCGGCCTCCTGAGAGGTGCCCGTCTCTGCGCTTGGTCCCAGCGGCTGCTCGACGGCTTAATCCACGGCCTTCTGCTCGGTGGGCTCCTCGACCTTCTTCTCCACTCCGCAGCCTTCTGCTCAGACATGGGGTCCTGAGGGATGGGGTCCTCCTAAGGACGAGGTGCCCCAATCAACGTAACTGCCCCTCGGATCCCTCCCTGTCCTTAGGACCCCATCGCTCGGGACCCCATCCTCGAACCATCGAGAACCGCGCCTCTCGCACGGCCGCCTGGAGCGGCGCCCCGGACGCCCAGCGGGCCTGTAGCCTCCCTGCGTTCATGGCGCCTCCGCACGTCGGAGCTGGCGCCAGGGTCTCGCCCAGCAGCGGCTCCGAGGCGGGAATTTTGACATGGCCACCGCCTGGAGGATCAAGTTTCGTGGACCTCGCAGGCGGTGGATACGGATATGGATATGGATATGGATATGGATATGCATATATATATATATATATATATGTATATTCTCATACGCACCTCTCCGAGGGAGTAGAGCTCAGAGGCGATTAATGCGCACGTCGTTCGCGATTTTTCTGGCCGTTTCGCTCGGGACATCCTCGAAATTCTGAAAATCGGTGGCACCCCTCACGCAGATCGTGACGTCAGGGTCCAAAAACACATGGGAATTTCAACAGTTTAACATAACACCTTCAAAAACACACGGTAATTTCAATAAGTTTGACCCCGATTCTCAGAGAATGGCGGTTTCGCCTGAGACATCCTCCCAAAATCGAGCCCCAGACCCCTCCTCGGAGCCTCCTGGGGGCCTCCTGGAACCTCCTGGGGCCTCCTGGGGCTTTCTGGACCTTCTGGTACCCCAGACCCCGCCTCGGAGCCTCCTGGAGTTCTCCTGGGCCTGCTGAGGCCGCCTGGGGCCTCCTGGGGCCTCCTGGGGCTTCAGAACTACATGCACACACAGAGACACAAATCACGCCCAACACATCACACGCTAGACAAACATAACATACACACACAACACCGACAACACACAAAAAGCACGCACCACACAAAGCACACATCACACACACACAACACTCACAATCCTGGGGCCTCCTGGAGCCTCTTCTGGTATCCAAGTCGGGCCTCCTGAGGCTTCCTGGGGGGCCCTGGTACACACATCGCAAGGTGTGGCAACCCCACTTGCGCTCGAGTGCGACTTCGCTGTTGCATGTCACTCCTGCTTCAAACGCCCCTTCAGCTTGTTGTATGAGCCTGGGCACACACGTGCCACTTGTATATATTCGGGCCCCCGGGGGCCAACATATATCCATATCCACCGCCCGCCGGGGCACCAGGACGTCGTTTCCCAGGCGGTGGATATGGATAAATTCGCGCCTCGCAGCGGCCGCAGCCCAGCGGCCCAGCGGGCCGCCTTTCTTGGCGCGCTCGACAGCATGCGGAGCGCTGGTCACGGCGCGAGGCGAGGGCCAGCCTGCCGCAGAGGCCTCGAGCCGGAGCCTGAGCCAATTTGGCCACGGATACGGATGATGGTGATGATGCTGCTGTTGCTGCTGGGGATGAGGATGAGGACGATTGGAGTGTTGATGATTTACCTGTGGCTGCTCATCCACATCACGTGGATGGCCAATAAATGTTCATCCACATCACCTGGATGGCCAAACAGCACCGATCCTCTGGGGGGTACGTTGAGTTCTCGGGCGCCCGTGCGACCGCGATGCACAGAGCCAAGTAGCCAAGGAACGATGATGGCCCACCCCATGGAGGCAGCTGAGGAGATTCGGCGGCACTCAAGGGGAAGCGTCCAGCAGGCGTCTGCGACGACTCCCCATCATTCGCTCTCTCTTTGGAGGAAACTCCGCCCTCGTTCAGCGAACATGGTGTCAACAAACTGTGGCTCTCTCTTCCGGTGGCGGCCTGCCGACTGGTCGGCAGATTCCCCTTGTTGAGGATCCTCAATGGAGGTTTCGCGACATCAGCGCAAGCACGGACCTGACGGCGCCTATCACGGCATGCTTCTGGAACGCAGCAGACACTGCTGCGCCTCGACGTACGCCTGTTGGAGCGGCATGAAAGCCGCGGAGTTCCCGGGTGGCGGCTCCTCTGGTTTGGCGGCTGCGGCCGCAGGCGGCGCGGCTCGCGGGGGGCTGCTCCCGCCCCCGCCGGCGCCGCCGGAAAGAGCGGGGGCGGGGCCGATGGGCGGACGGGAGCTGCGGATTGATGGCGGTCGCGGTTATCTGGCCGTGCTTCTAGAGCTTCTTCTGCTTGTCGCGCTCAGCGGCCGCCATGTCGTAGTGGTCCCTCTTGCAGAACGAAAAGGGACGCGCGCCGACATCCACTCAAGACGAAATTGTCATTTTTCTGATGCGCCTGGTGTGCAACCGGGAGTTGCCATGCTGCGGTGTCTTGGCAGATCGTAGACTTTAGCTGGATGCCGCAGAACATGCGTGATGACCTCTCAAACTGAGTACTGGTGCGTCGTGAAGGCCCGTCACGACGCGCCAGTACTGTTCGGAGTGCTTTCGGAGGAGCGTCTCCGCAAGCGCCACTGGCTCGTCCGTATCACCGCTGCTACTGCTGCTGCTTCTCGAGGTGCGCTACGTGTTTGTTGACGTGCCGCTAGCAGCCCCAAATCGAGCGTCAGGACGCTCTGTTCCTTGGCTCGATTCCCCCCTTCGGGCCTCGGTGGGACGGGGGGGGATGGGGCAGCGCAGAGTGTGCTCAGAGCTGCGAGCGACTGTCCGTTAGATATGGGTTCGAGCTTGAAACAGAGCAGGCCTCCTCCCCCGCTAGCGCGATCCATCCCAACGGGCGGCCATATCAGCCACGAGGCTCTCGTGGTTGGCCGCGCGCGTGCTGGGTACCTTGCTGTTGCGCGAGGAGGCGGTGAACAGCTGGGTGAACTACACCCCCCATTACTTCGAGGCGCACCACTGGGACGAACCGTGCCCCGACGCCGTCGGCGACTAGGAGCGCATCGAGCCCGACGAGGAGCCGGAAGTGCTGTTTCAGACGTCGATGCGCCCGCAGCGATGGAGCAGAGCCTACTATGTTCCACGGGCCGGGACACGAAGCGTCTCATCATGCTGCTGGTGACGAGTTTCACGACTACGGCGGGCGAGCGCGTGTGGGTGGCGATCGATCTGACGGAAAGGCTCCAGGTGATCGGCTTTTCGGTTGCAGCGAGGGTTGGATCGACCGAGTTCGCGGGAGTGGACCACGGGGCTTTCTTGGGCATGTCTGCTCGAGGGAAGGCCATGGCGGCGCAGGCGGCGGATCGTGCGATTGCTTCAGGAAGCACTGCGACAACGCCGACCATCACCCGAGACTTCCCTTGGAAGAGCCTCGCGGGCAGGAAGGGCCGCGCCGTCGCCCAGTCGCGCGGGCGGCACAGCTTGTTAGCAACGTGGCCGGCTACGCGTGGGCCTGGCCAGGCGAAGCTTGGACAGTTTCGCGGGAAAGACTTTCGTGCCGCGGCGAGCTTCCGCATGCTTCGGCGCGGTGGACTGGGCCAAGCCGAGGAGACCGTCGAGGCGGTAGAGGGCCTGGCTGAGGAGCACGAGCAGATTTTGGAGATGCACGAGTCGGGCGCGCTCGGGCCTCAGCGCATATCTGCGGGCGCCAAATCCGTGAGCGGCCTGGCGGGCCCATGTTGTCGCGGCCAGCGTTCGCGGCAGTCGGGCCGCCCCGAGGAGATCGAGCCCCCCGTCGTCGTTGCAGCGGCTTCTTCCTTGGCCTGGCAGTCCGTCGCCCAGTTCCACGGGGGCTCTTGCCCCGCGCGACGAGGGCGCGGCGATCGATGTGTGGCGGCGAGGAGGCTCCGAGGAGGGCGCGTTGGAGAATGAAATGATCAACCAGCTCAACGCGGCGGCTGGGAGGCTTTCGGCGCTGGAGACCAAGAGCTCGACGCCTCCTCCCGCGTCGCCGCCCGCCGCGGCCCTCGCGAGCCTGCCTCTCGGAGCTCTACGTGGGAGCTGGAGATGGGGGCGGACTCGCGCGACGACCGGATGATGTTGCAGCTGTGCGAAAGTCTGGACAGGCAGAAGGCTTCAAAACGACCGCCGCACCGCCGCGGCTGGGGCTGCCGCGAGCTCGCGCGATCCTCCGGCCCAGAATCCAGAGCCGGAGGCCCTCGTGCGCGGCCGCGGTATGCAGAGGGTGGCGACGCGGGGCTCTCGGGGGTGCTCGGGGGCCCGCGGATCTGGCGGCCGCAGTGTGCAGGGTTGACGTGGCGGGAGGCTTGTTTTCAAAATCAAACGATCCCAATATGTCGGGTGGGGGACAACAGTCGTTTACGTGCGCAGAGGTTCTTGAAGGATTCTCGCGATTCTGTCTTTCCAGCTTTTACGCGCTCTACGACGGCCACCCCCCCGAGCGGCGCACGAGGCGCTCCAGAGGCGCCCCCGACGGCCCTAAAACGGCCCAAGAGCTCTTCCGGGGTTTCCCAAGACGATCCAAGAACGGTCCGAGCTTTTTACAGAGGCGCCCCCCACGCCCAGAAGGCATCCCACAAGATGCGTCCAAGAGCACTCCCGCGACGGCCCCGAGAAACGAACTCTGTTGACTTTCCTTGGTGTCCTTCAGGGACCGGGGAGGGGTTGGAGGGGGCTAAGCATTGTTTGCAGGAGCTCCTCCGCTGGATACGACGAGCCCCCAAGCGACGCGCTTGCCCGTCGTGGAAGGCCCCGCTGGAGCTGTGGTGGATGGTGCTGCACCCCTGCCGCAGAGTTGCACGACGGTACCACGGCGTGGGCTACACCACCCCCGGGATAGACCAGGAGCTCACTCGACGCTTTCTTGTGATTGTCCTGCATCGGCTTCGCAGATCAGGACAGGTCCCATTGGTCTGGCACCTGAGCCAAGGTGCGGCGCCCTCGTGGAAGCGGGCCATCCACCTTCTCGACCCATTCGGCAAGGGATTTATGACCCCGTGGAACTCAGCTCCGAGCCCCTCTTCGCCCGCGGGCGCATCCCACGCCGACGCCGCGAGACGGCTATCCTCGGCCAGCAGCTGTGCATTTGGAAGTTATGCAACCTGGGTCTCAGTCACGTCGCGGACTTGAAGGATATTACCAACGCGTTTGCTTCCACGGACTGGGCCAGTCTTGCTACAGCGAATGAGAGCATTATGGATGATGATCATGTGAGGTACGGAAGGCAACGCTTTCGCTTCGCAGCAGTGATGTTTGGCGATATATGTGTACGGCCCAGTGTCGGGGCGCTCATTGGCGACCCTTGGACGGTCAAGGTTTTCGCACGCGACATCAGCACAGTTTTTGAGACAGTCCAGGAGCAGTTTGCCGAATGTGGGCCTGAGTCAGCCACTTGGTGCACACTTTTCCTACACTACGACGGTGAAGATATCATCCTGGACCTGGCGTTTCACTCATATGTAGATGATGTCATCAGGAAGATTGTCCGGCCAGACATCGACTCTGGAGCTCGCGCGGTGGTCGAGGGCATGCGACCTTCTGCTTTCCGCGGAGCTGAGGCGCCACGGATTCGCACTGAATCCCACCAAGAATGTCAGCTTGTTGTCATTTGTGGGTGGAGGGCTACATGCGCGCCGTCGTGAGGTGATCGAAAACAAAAAAAACTGCTGTTCTCTCTGCGGCTCCTGCAGACGCTGCGCGACATCTTGGGGGCCAGGTCATGGGCAACTGTTCTTTTCGGGCAGAGCTGGCTTCACGCTTGGCCGCGATCTCCTCGGGCTTCTACTCCATGATAAAGTATTGGTTCTCGAAGCGCATCTCCTACTGAGAGACGGGCTGTCTTCCTGGCCAGGGTGGTGGGTCCAGCTTGTTCGGCGCGTGAAGCCTTCCTCCCGACCCTGGCCCAGATCCACGCGCTCACGTCCAGGGTTGTCTTCTTCGGGCGAAAAGCGATGAGGGGGGCGGCTGCGTCTTGGGATGGCGGTCGCGCTTGCTCTATTTCCTCGGTGGCCGTTCTGAGGTGCTGGAAGGCCCCCCCCGCTCGAGGTCGAGTTCCGTGTTCGGCGTCTGCGGTGGTGCCCTAAGTGGGCTCTCAACCCCGATCGGCACATGAGTGAGTGGGCCCCCCTCTTTGGCGACGTGAAAATCGAGAAGCAGCGAGGGCTCCGCACATTGGACTCCGAGGGCCACCTCGCGGCCACGGCGAATCCGCGGGCGGTTCAGCACGCCAGGGGCCTCGAAGCTCTTCGGAGGGTTTCTTCGGATTTCGAGGAGGACATGCGATCGATCGTGGTCGGGTGCCCCGCCGGCGTTTCTCCGGGAGGGGGGTCTGAGGGACTGGTTCACGGAGGTGGACCTCTCGGTCGTCAGGGCGGCCTGGCTGTCGGTCTGCTTCCCCCCTCCTGGAGTGCTCCGTGGGGCCCCCGCTGCACCTCCTGAGGTACCCGCAGGGCGCGCTGAAGGATATGTCTGCGGGGTCGGGGACTGCGCCAAATGGTTCTTGACAAAACGGCAATGGCTCGTCCACATTCGGGTGGTCGACGGGTACAGGACCCTTCTCGCAAAGGCTCTTCCTGGGACTTCGTGTTTCGTGTGTTGCAGTCGGTTCCAGAGTCGCAATGCGGCTTGCAACCGCGTCCTGGACTCGTTCGCATCGGGCTTTTGTAAGCCGCAGCTCAGCGCGACGCTCGAGCTCGAGATTCCAGAGGGGCCCTTCGATTGTCGCCTATGTGAGGCTCAACCAGCGACTAAGCAGCTGTTTCATATCCATACACGCGTCCACTTCGATGACCTGCCTTTAGTTCTTCGCGGCGATGGAGGGGCCCAGCTGGGCAGTCGGCAAGCGCAAGACAGGGCAGGCGGAGACAGCGGCGACTCGAAGGGTGTCAAGCAGGCTCGTCTCTTGGGGGGGCTCGGCCAGGAGGCCAGGGCGAACCAGAAGCGGGGCAAGGGCGGTGCGCTGGCCGCGCTGCTGACGGTGCTCGCGAAGCTCGCACTCACCGACGCGCGCGAGCTGGCAGAGGTGACTGGCGCCTGCTACACGTGCTACATGGTGGGCGCAGAGGTGCCGTTCGTGAAGGTGCTTCAGGAGACGGGGCGCAACTACGCGGATAACTGCAAGGCAGACGGGAAGGACCACAGGCGTGGGCCACCCTGGCCCCACGTCTTCAAAGCGTTCATCAAGTGGGCTTGCGCGGAGGGCGCCGAGACCACTCCACAGGACGCCAAGGACTTCTTCATGGACAACTGGAGGGCGGCGATTCTGTCGCCGACGGCGCTGGACACGCTTGCGGTGCACTGCAGGCACTTCAGGCTCAAGGCATGCTGGTGCGACAGGAAGAAGACGAACGAGCCCGACCGCTACAAGTTGCAGATGATGCTGGGGGTCCAGCAGCAGGCCAACAACTGGAACGGATGCGAGACCACCCTGGTGGAGGCTGTTCGCAGGACCGTGGAGGCGGTGAGCAACAACGAGGAGGCCAGCACGAAGGTGCACTACCTACCAGGGTCCCCGCCGCGAGGGGGCCTGGAGCGCGAGGCGGCGAAGCTGCCGGGCCAGCTAGGCCTCAAGGACAAACCGGCGGAAGGGGGCCAGGGCCAGGGCGACGACGAACTTTTAGTGAGGTGGGATTCCGAGCGCGCCTGGTCGCGACGGCTCTCGTAGAGCTGCTGGCCTTTTCCTCCAGGGTCACCTCCAGGAAGACACCTTTCTCGCCCTCCAGGCTCGGACCCCCTCTCCGATCCTCGCGCAACTCCCATTCAGGCCTTCCTCGGCGCGGGCAGTTTGCGGGCGCTTTCCGAGGCCCCCCGTCGGCTTCGCTTGGCCGAGAGCCCTTTTGGGGAGGGCCGCGTTTGTGGGTCTTCTCGGCCCTCGGAGGTCTGGGCGGTTCCGCGCCGAGAATCCTGAGGGGATGGTGCTGGGGCAAACTTATATGTCGTTTGCCTTCGGTTCTGCTCAGTGCGGGAGTGCATAGGCGAGCCCCCAAGGCGTCCCCGAACGGGGGTTTTGTTTTTGCCAGTGGTATCCCCCTGCAGGGCCCCATAGACTTCCGAGCCCCTTAAGTGGTTCTCGAACGCCCGCTCCGTTTTTTAGTTTCCCAGTGGCCTGCAGGGTGGCCGTCTTGGGCTCAGCGTGCCATCGGATCATCGGCGCTGCTCTGCTCTCTGCTCCTCCTCCTCCCTTTCCTTCTCACCCTCCTCCTCTTTCTCTTCCTCCTCCTCCCCCTCCTTCTCTTTGTCGTCGTCGTCGTCCTCCTCCTCCTCCTCCTCTTTCTCCTCCTCCCCCTCCTCCTCCTCCTCCTCCTCCTCCTCCTCCTCCTCCTCCTCCTCCTCCTCCTCCCTGTCCCCTCATCGTCCTCCTCCTCCTCCTCCTCCTCCTCCTCTTCCTCCTCCTCCTCCCCTTCCTCCTGGGGCTCGCTTGGGAGCCTCTTGGGGCCCTCTTGGGGTTCTCTTGGGGCCGTCTGGGGGCCCTCTTGGGCCGTCTTGGTGGGGGCCATCTTGGATTGTTTCGTCCCCTTTGGGGCGCCTGTGGGGCCGTCTTGGGACGATCTTTGGGGCCTCTTGGGCCGTTTTGGGCCCGTCTGGGGGCCCTCTTAGATTGTTTTGGGCCCTTTTGGGGCGCCTCTGGGGCGGTCTTCGGACGATCTGGGGCCCCTTGGCCCGTCTGGGGCCCTTCTGGGATTGAAAAGGGAAGAACCAGCAAAACCTGCAAACAGCATACGGAATTCAATATTTTTGGCCTCCTGAGGCCCTCTCGGGGGCCTTCTTGAGAGCCTCTGGAGCCGTCTCGAGACTCTCTTGGACTGTCTGGAGGCCATCTGAAGCTCTCTTGGGGCCGTCTTGGGGCCCTCTGAAATTGTTTTGGGGCCCTCTTGGCCCGTCTTGGGTCCCTCTTGGCCAGTTCACCCGAACAAGTACGAAGAAACAGGCCATGGGAACCGCCCGTGAGCCGCTGCATTCGGAACAAAAAAAACAAGGGGAAACGGGTCATTAAACCATCGTCCCCGGTCTTGCCCCCTCCCCCGGACCCCCTCCGTATAAGGGCATCGCCCCAACCGCAACGTCTCTCGCGCGTGCCTCGCTCTTTCCGTCACTTGGGCCAGCATGGGAACGGAAAGAGCGTTGCATGAATTTGTTCGAGAGGGTTCATGGCACCCTTCGCTATTGGGAGCCTTGGCGTTCAGAGCTTGTTGCGTTACTGCTCTCCGTTGGGAGCCCGGGTGTTTAGAGACTTTTACGTTGCCGCTTCTTGCTGTTCAGAGCTCTTCGCGTCACCGCGGTCTGGGGAGCCTTGGTGTTCAGAGCTTGTTACGTCAGCGCTCGCTGTGGAGAGCCATGGTGTTCCTTGGCGTCTCTGGGCCTTCTTGGGTGTCGTGTGGTTGCCATTTTGGACCGTTTTGGGACTCTTGGGTCGGCTTGGGGCCAGCCTAGACCCCACACACCCAAGCAGCCCAGTCCCTACACCGCCTCTTCGGACCCTCTTGGGAGCCTCTTGGGGCCCTCTTGTGGCTCTCTTGGAGGCGTCTTGGGCTAGTTTGGGGCCCTGTGGGGCCGTCTGGGGGGCCCTCTTGGACCGTTTTGTGGCTCCCTTTTTGGGGCCTCTGGGGCCGTCAGGGGACGATCTTTGGGACCTCTTGGGCCGTCTGAGGCCTTTCTGGGCCCGAAGGGGCGAGAACCCAAAAACACATTGAACAACCTTTGCGTAGCAATTTTGGCTCAAGCTATATTGGTTTAGACCAAAGCCACAGGACCTGGTATAGTACATGATTCAGACAGCACCTGGAACGGTGACGTTGTTTGCATCGCAACCGGGATTAGAAGCATCAGGACCGGAAGATGCGGCAGAGATGACGGATGTGCACGATGGCAAGCCATTGATGCGAAAGCAGTCCACTTATGCACTGGATATCAGCGAGAAGTGGCTCCAATTCCGATAGTCATTTCTCGTTGTTGGGCTTGTTTACGTAGGTTTGGCGGTCGTCTGCCTTTATAGCGATGTGAACGAGGTCTATGTGTCCTTTACGTATTGTTTATTATCGGCAGCCTTGCTATTGTACCGCGTAGGGTATTACCTTCGCCGGAAATGGATCCTCTACTTCATCGACTTGTGCTTTATGGGCACGATAGCTCTCATCATCACGCTCGTACTGTGCCACTTCGAGCTGACTTGCTCGCAGTCCTGGTTCCGAGCTCTGTACATCATCCTGTCCGGGCCTATTCCAGGAGCCACCTTCATGCTCCAGCTGCCCGTGGCCTTACACCACCCCGAGGCGTTTGAAAGTTGGTTCTTACATGGAACCCCCATGTGGCTCAGTTACGCTCGTCGTTGGAAGTGGCATGTATTTGATTCTGATTCAATGCCAAGTCTTGGCGAGTTGGTTTGGGATGGTATGATCGGCTTCTACGTCCCCTGGGTGATACCATACGTCGCATTCCTACTTGTCCAGCCGTTTATGCCTTGTCCGATTGCAGGCTACCAGACCCTCATGGATCTTTTCGTCGAGGAGGCCAATCTGACTGACGAGCGCCGTCTCCTCAACAAAAATAACACTTATTTCTCATATTATTCCAAGGTTCTGGGGTTCGTGCTTGGCCACGCGTTTCTGTCAGCGACTGGTGCGTTAGCGGGCGCACTATCCTTTCAGAGCTGGCATGCGAACGTCTTGTGGATTGCCTGTGTGCAAATACAGGGTATCATCTCTGGTTACTACTTCTATGCAAGGAGCGCAGCTATAGTCTCTGACAAGCCTGCCTTCATTTGGGGTTTCGTGCGCATGATTATTGCATGGCTACTCCTGCTTCCCACCTGGTACTACAGCATCTTGTACGGCCGAGGCTCGTGACACGTGCTTGCGTGTCCAGTGCTTGAGTACCTCTTCTTGGTTGTTGTGCGCGTGCGCACACGCATTTTCCAGACTCGATCGGCAGACGGGCGAAACCATCCTGGCGAGGGACCCAGCCCTCGACCTCGGTGAACCTCTCCGGGGTCATGATGCGTGTGACGGGTGTGCCAAACTTGACACGGGTACGCCATGCGGACGCTGCCACGGGAGCCGTCGGTAGAGCACCCTATGGGGCCACGAAGCGTGTGAGGGGTGCTCCGAAATGAGGGGGTGGAACTGCATGCCGACCTTGCCACTGGGGCCTTGGGTGGCGCACCCTATGGAGCCACGAAACGTGAGAGGGGTGCGCCAAACTGGGGGTGGAACTGCATGCGGACCCTGCCAATGGGGCCTTGGGTGGAGCACCCTATGGGACCACGAAGCGTGTGAGGAGTGCGCCGAAATGGAGGTGGAACTGCATGCGGACCCTGCCACTGGGTCCTTGGGTGGAGCTCCCTATTGAGCTACGAAGCGCTGTACTGGGTGAGTGAAACGCAGGGAGGAGGGAGGAGGGGGAGGAGGAGGGGGAGGAAGGAGGCGGGAGGAATGCGGGGCGCTGTCTCTTCAAAGCGAGGACCCAACACCACAGGATGGTTGGGAAAAACACACTGGGCAACCTTTGGAACATGGTTTTTCGCCTCCTGAAGCCCTCTCGGGGGCCCTCTCGAGGGCATCAGCGATGCGCGCGGGTCGTCCGCTGTGCGGAGAGAAGAGAGCTAGCTTGCTGGCTGATCGCGGGCACGGCTCTGGCTGCTGGAGAGACCGACGACCGGCGAACTTGTGTGGGATGTGTCAAGGGCCCCAGCAGGCTGCCTGAGGTGTAAGGGGCCTCTTTGGGCTGCGTCGGGGGCAGCGTGTTGGGGCTTCTGTGGGCGCGCTTGTGCCCTCAGTGGGCTGTTGAATGTGACCTCTGTGGGCCGTGCCAGGGGCCTCTTTGGGCTGGTGCCTCAGTGGGCAGCGTGGTGGAGCGCCCTGTGCGCGCGCTTCAGATGCCCTGCCGCAATCTGGCGGGGCATTTCTTGATGGGGGGGGTCTGGCGGGGTCTCCCGGGATGGGCGTGGGCGGCGCGAAACTTGATGCATCGCATTGTGTTCCGACGTTTTGCCGCGATCTGGCGGGGCCTCCCTGCGAGGGCGGAAAAGGGGGCGAGGCGGGGTCGGCGAGGCGCGAAACACGATGGACCATGGTGCCCTGACACCCCGTTCGCTTTGGTGGGACCCCAGTGGGGGTGGGTGGGCGGGTGCGGAGGGGCCTGATGTATGACATGGTATCCCGATCCTTGCTCTGGCGGAGCCTCCTTGGAGGGGTGGGTGGGTGGGTGGGTGGGTAGGTAGGGTGGTACGCGTGGGTGGTGGTGGTGGTGGTGGTGGTGGTGGTGGTGGTGGTGGTGGTGGTGGTGGTGGTGGTGGTGGTGGTGGGGGCGCGGAACCTAGTGAATGACATAGTATCCTAACGTCGCCCTCGCTCTGGCGGGGCCTCCCTGAAGGGGTGGCGGGCGGGGGGGGGGGCGCGAAATTGGATACCTGATCCATAACATGGCATCCCGATGCCGCCCCCTCTCTGGCGGGCCTCCCTGGAAGGGTGGGGTGGGTCGGCGCGAAGCTTGATGGGGGTGTGGTGGCGGCGGCGGGGGGGGAGGAGGGGCGCGAAACCGGATGCATAACGCGTATCCAGATGCCGTCCTCGCTCTGGCGGGCCTTTCCAGGGTGGGTGGGTGGTGTGTGTGTGTGTGTGTGTGTTTGTGTGCGTGTCTTGGGGGGGGGCTCCCCGGTTCCGACGTGTCGTGGGAAGCTCTCAAGGCAAGCGCTCGTGAAACGTAGTCCTTCCCAGGTCGCGATGCAGTATAAAACATGCGCTATTCTCGCCACTCTGCTTCCCCTAGGTCTTGAACGTGTTGCAGGGCCATCGGATGCTCACCGTTCAGCTTTTCGAGGTCACTCCCAGGTCACGAACGTGTGGCACGGCCATGGGATTCTCAGAATCTCATTTCCGAGATCGCGAGCGTGTGGCAGGGCCATCGGATTCTCACCATTTGAGTTTTCCCAGGTTGCGAGCGTGTGGCAGGGCCATCGGATTCTCAGCATGTCAGCCCTGGCTAGAACTATCCAGGCGAAGGACCCAACCATATGCAGAGTTGTGAGTACCGCCGTTGTGGGTATCGCCTTCGGTGCATCTCCCTATCGGGTCACGGAGCGTGCGAAGGGTGTGCCGAAATGGGGCGGGGCCGCCAGCCACTGGGGCCTGCACCAGAGCTTCCTACAGAGCCACGAAACGTGTGAGAGGTGTGTCGAATCGGGTGCGGGGCCGCCATGCGGACTGTGCCGCCGGTGTCTTCGGTGGACCCCCCTAATGGGACCACCAAGCGTGTGAGGGGTGTACCGAATCGGGTGCGCGTGCGCCATGTGGATCGCGCCGCTGGGGCCTTCGGTCAGTGGAATTCCCGATGGGGCCACGAAGCGTGTGAGTGGTGTGCCGAATCGGGCGCGGGCCATGCGGATTTTGCCACTGGGGCCTTCGGAGGGGCTCCCTACGGGGCCACGAAGCGTGTGAAGGGTGTGCCGAATCGGGTGCGGGTACGCCACGTGGACACAGCCACTGGGGCCTTTGGTGGGGCTCCCTATGGGGCCACAAAATGTGTGAGGGGTGTGGCAAATCGGATGCGGGTACGCCATGCGGACTGCCTTCGGAGGAGCTCCATATGGGGCCACGAAGCGTGTGAGGGGTGTGTCAAAAGCGGTGCGGGTACGCCATGCGGATTGTGCCATTGGGACCTTCGGTGGGGCTCCTGCTGGGGCCACGAAACGTGTGAGAGGTGTGCCGACTCGGGTGCGGGTACTCCATGCGGTCTGTGCCACTGGGGCATTCGGCGGAGCTCCCTATGGAGCCACGAAGCGTGTGAGAGGTGTGCCAAATCGCATGCGGGTGCGCCATGCGGACTGTGCCACTGGGGCATTCGGCGGAGCTCTTTGTGGGGCCACGAAGCGTGTGAGGGGTGTGCCAAATCGGATCTGGAGCCTTCGGTGGAGCTCCCTATGCCCTATGGGGCCACGAAACGTGTGAGGGGTGTACCGAAATGGGTGGCACAGACGTGTGTACACAGCCACTGGGGCCTTTGGTGGGGCTCCCTATGGGGCCACGAAACGTGTGAGGGGTGTGCCAACATCTGAAGGAGGAGGGGGGTGAGGAGGAGGAGGAGGAGGAGGAGGAGGCGGAGGAGGAGCAGGAGCAGGAGCAGGAGCAGGAGCAGGAGCAGGAGCAGGAGCAGGAGCAGGAGCAGGAGGAGGAGCAGGAGGAGGAGGAGGAGAAGCACCGCGGGGCGCTGTCTTTTGAACACGAGGACCCAACACCACAGCATGGTTGGGAAAAAGCAAAGCCGCCTCAGACATTGCCGCAGTTTCGGCTTGAGTATTGTAGTGTCCCCGCCCGTGGCGTCCTGCCCCTTCGGTTGCTGAAGCCAGCGCCTCGCTCGAGACATCCGCACCAGAAGAGTTTGGGGGGCCTAAAGAAGCACTCATTCGGATACATCCTCACGATCTACAGCAGCTAGATCAGCAGTTCTTTCACGACTTGTCTCACAGATGGGGCGCTGGGTGCCACCAACCCTCCGAAATTCTGAAGCTCCTGAAGCTCCCGACGCTCTCGACGGCCCCGACACTGTCTCTCGCGTGGTGCCGTGGTCTCCCGAGTGGTGTCGGGGTCTCCCCAGGGGTTCCGCGTGTTGTTGTCGAGGATTCCCGGGGGGGCCCACGCGATGTCGGAGCCTCCTGCGTGGTGTCGGGGTCTCCCGGGAGGTTCTTGCGTGGTGTCGAGGCCTTCCGCGTGTTGTCGGGGTCTCCCGCGTGGTGTCGGAGCCCCCGCGTGGTCGCCGACACTACCCGAACCCCTCAAGCCGCTGAAGCTTCTGACGATCTCGGAGCTTCTGAAGCACTTGAAGCTCCCGAAGCTCCTGAAGTTCCTGAAGCTTCTGAAGCTTGCGAAGCGCCTGAAGCCCCTGAAGCTTCCGGTGCTCCCAGAGCTCCTGAAGCTTCAGAAGCTTCCGGAGCTCCTGAAGCTCCTGATGTTCCCGACGCTCTTGAATCTCCTGAAGCTCCTGAAGCTCCCGCGTGGCGTCGGGGCCACACGCGTGGTGTCGGTGCCTCCCGCATGGTGTCGGGGTCTCCCCAGGGCTTCCCGCGTGGTGTCGGGGCCTCCCGCGTGTTGTCGGGGTTTCCCCGTGGGGTTCCCGCGTGGTGTCGGGGCCTCCCGCGCGTCAGGGTCTCCCGCGTGGTGTAGTGGTTTCCCGCCTGGTGTCGGGGTCTCTCGGGGCCTCCCGCGTGGCGTCGGGGGCCCCGCGTGGTCCCCGACTCCACGAGAACCCCTGCAACCCCTCAGGCTCCTGACGCTCTTGAATCTTCAGAAGCACCTGAAGCTTTCCAAGCTCCTGAAGCGCAAGCTCCAGGAGCTCCTGAAGCTCCTGATTCTCGAAGATCCTGAAGCCCCTGAAGCTCTTGAAGCTCCCGCGTGGTGTCGGAGCCACCCGCGTGGTGTCGGGGTATCCTTGGGGTTCCCGCGTGGTGTCGGGGCCTCCCGCGTGGTGCCGGGGTCTCCCGGGGGGGTCCCGCGCGGGCTCGGACCTCCCGCGTGGTGTCGGGGCCTCCCGCGTGGTGTCGGGGCCTCCGAGGTCCTTGAAGCTCTCGCAGCTCATGAGGCCTCTGAAGCTCCTGAAGTTCTCAAAGCTTCTGAGGCCTCTGAAGCTCCTGAAGCTCCCGAAGCTTCTGAAGCTCCTCAATTTCCTGAAGCTCCTGAAGTTTCTGAAGCTCCTGAAGCTTCTTAAGCTTCTGAAGCTCCTGAATCTCTAGAGCGTCAGGAGCATCAAAAAGGTCCCGAAGCTCCTGTGCCCCGAACGGCAGGAGCGTCAGAAGCGTCGGATGCGATGCGAAGCTCCTGGAGCCCGGAGCGTTAGGAGCGTCAGAAGTCGAAAGCGTCAAAAGCGTCAAATGCGTCGGAGGGTTGGCGGCACCGTCTGCCCCATCAATCACTTACCTGTGTATCTCAGGACTGTTTGGGTTTAGATTTCGACTGTGCATCCGTATCCATGATCATTTGGATAGGCAGGAATGGGGCCACAGGCGTTTTACTGCATTGCCTCCTGCTTCTCTTCGAGCTGACAGACGGCGCCGCCGACAGTCAGCAAGCTGGCATGTCGCAGTCAGGTGCAGCGGGCTCGGGAGGGATTCAGCGTGGCTGGCGGTGAGCTGGTGGAGTGCTGGCGGTGGGAGAGATTCTTCCTCTCCGCCAACTCCCTCCAGATCTTCGGGAAGCTAGGGACCTACCTCCGCCGCAGCCAATTCAGGCGTGACGCCTCGCAAACAGGCGGGGAAGTACTTGCCACGTGGGGGACAGCTGGCACGCGATGGCAAAATTTTGTCGCAGCAGCGGGCGCGTCAAACGCGCCCGCTGCGACCCCAGTTGAGGTAGGCTGGTGTGTCATGGGCCTGTGGAGCCATCAAATATGCACTTCTGCGCGCACGCGCGCGCGGGCGTGCTCGATATCCGAGGAAAGTCTTTAATTTTGCACCCCCTCTCCTTGTTTCTCTCGGCGGAGAATAAACTCGTCCCTCCTCCTCCTCCTGCTCCTTTTCCCCCCCCTCCTTCTCCTCCTCGTCCTCCTGGTTCTGCTCCTCTTCGTTCCTCTCCCGCTCCCCTTCGTCTCAGTCCTAAGGAGGAGGGGGAGGAGGAAGAGGAGGAAGAGGAGGAGGAGGAGGAGGAGGAGGAGGAGGAAGAGCCGTAGCCATAGTCGTATCGTGGTCGTAGTCATAATCGTAGTCTTCGTCGTCGTCGTCGTCGTCGTCGTCGTTGTGCGGCGGGTGCCGCGGATAAACATTGATTTTCCCCCTATTGGTGGGACCTCAGTCCGTAAGGTCGCCGAAGATCCTGAGTTTCCAATTTGTCTGAGTACCTAACTTGGTAAATTTTAGCGACTGGCGGTCGCCCACACATTTTGCTCGTTGTGGATGCGTTTTGTTGCCTCGCGAAGCGAGGCACAACACCTCTGTGAGCCCGGCAACGGCACACACAGTTCGCGGTCCTGCCCCTGGGGCCGTGCCGCACGTTCGCACCGTGCCCCTGGGGTGGGGCCGGGTCACAATCATTGAATTGTAAAGGCTTGGAAAGGGGCCGAAATGGCACGACAGGAATTAGCATGGCGGTGGCGCGGGGTTGGCGCGGGGTTGGCGCTGGTAGGTGCCAAGCGTGATGTTTGTTCATGATTTTTCTAATGGTGGTTGTGTTGTGATGTTTGTTTTTGTTCGCATCATGCTACCCGCGATCGCGATGGTTTCGTGGGTCGGGCCGCAGCGTGGCGCGAACAAAAACGAAGGCGTTCTGCGCAACGACAGCGCGCGGAATCTTCACATCGTCCATACAGAGGGCGCGCCCTTCGGGCGGGCGGGTGTCTCTCGAGTAGGGATCGACGACAACATTGATTTGCCCCAGAATCGTTTTTTGGGTCGAATGCGTGAAACTTGACTCAAGAGCCCCAGTGCCGTTCCACGGTCACTCAAGAAGTGGCGCATCCCCAAACCCCTATTTTCACACTCCATTTATCGCTCTTGCCTCACCGACATGTGTGTCCACATCGATGTTATCGAGTGCAGGCGAGCACTCGCGCGGGCCAGGCGTCCCAGTCCGGCAGTACTTCAAGCAGCACAGGATCCACAGCCCGCTCCATGAAATTGGCGGCGACGACATCCCCAAAAACCCACGGCCAGAACTTCTGGGATCTTTGGAGTCTCTTCCAGTTTTGTCTCTTGGATCGGCGTTGTCCCCCGTTGATGGCCAAATGCTTACTCCCGATGCTTTCCGGCGATGGCAATGGGGGAGCTGAGCGGGTTCTCCCCCGGCGTGAGTTGGGCGATCCCAAGCGCCATCGAGAACAGAGTGGCCCTTCCCTCGGTGGCGAGGCTGGGCCCGAACGAGTCGACGGCGGTGTTTGCGATTGGCGAAACGATTCGCCTCAAGATGCTGAAAAGCAGACGCGCGGCTGAAGAGATGCTGCTGATCGGCGCGATGATCGACCAGTCCATGCTCGATGCGCCCGCGGACTGGATCAACCACGAGACTGCCGAGCTCGCCATGGGTAGAATGAGCGGAATCCTCCGAACGGCGCCAAGCAGGGCATGAAGTCGCGGGTCAACAACGCCGTGCTGGAGGAGCTCGGTTCGTCCAAGAGCGACCAGGAGGGCGTGCTCATCGACGGCGTGGAGAAGGAGCTCTGGGACAGGCCTGCTCATCGCTCGCCGCCGGCAAAGCCCCTCGACGAGCTCGACGACCGCAGGAAAGCCGGCCCAAGAAGGGCGAGTAGCGGGCGGATGGAGGCCGAAGGTCAGGCGCTGGGTCCAGGCTGGTTGCGTTCTGGCCGCAGCTGCGCAGTTGGCAGCTGCTCGTCCCATCAGCGCGCGCGACAGCGTTTCCTCGTGTTGAATATTCTCTTGATTCCGAGAGTGAGTGGAGCGCCCGCTCCCGTCCGTTTGTCGAGTCCGGGGCCCGCTGGAGGCGCTGCCTTTTCCGTGCCCGCCAGAAACCGCGACGTCGACATCGGGGCGGTCCTTGTCGCGGACAGCTCAAGCGAGGGTGGCGAGGGGGATGACGAACGCGGCTCTGGGATCTGACGGCGCTGACGACTGGCCACTCTGGCATGGGCAGTGCGTGGGACTTGGTGGCACGCCTCGAGTTCGCGAGGGGGGTCTTCGCGCGGGCGCCGCCGTCGCGAGGCCCGCGACTTGTAGATCTGAAGATCTGCGCCTCCGACGCCGAGCCCGCCTTCGAGCGGCTGGCCCCGCGCGCCGAGCCGGGGCCCGGCGCGGCCGCGACTGCGTCGAACGACGACTTGGGGCTGCCGCGGCGAGAGGAAGTCATGTTCATCGCGAGCGGCAAGGTGTCTCCGCCACTTGCGGGTGCCAAGCCGTGCGACGCCTTGGTGGCCCCAGCGAAGGCTGGGTACTACTTCGACAGGCTCCGCGAGACGATGGCCGCGCCGCCGAGCCAGGTGGGCAAGACAGGAGTTGAGAACGCGTGCGCGCCAGCTCTCCGCCGCTGGTCAGCGCGGTTGGACTTTGCGGTTCGGGTTTGATGGTCGGGGGTGCTGGGGTTCTCCGGCGTCAGCAGAACCGGCGCGGCCGTGTTCGCCGCGACGAAGAAGGCGCGCGAGGGCGGGGCGCGCGCGCCGGGGCCCGCGCGGGACAGGAGGTGCGTCAACAAGAGCAACAGGGGCCCCCCTCGCCTCAACCCCGGGCCCTGGATGGCGATGGCGCAGCGCGGCCTGTCGAGCGAGGAGGCGCGGATCGGAGTGTTGAAGTCGACGTGGCGATGCGCGCCTCATTATTCTCGCACCAGAGCTGCTCAGAGCTCTGGCCATGCATGATGCATGGTGGCATTCCGATGGGCGATTTTAAAGGAGTTGAAAAAAAGGAACAGGACGGTTCCGATCGTCGCGCAAGGAAGCCGGTCTCTTTCTTTGACCGCGATGCGGATGTGCACCCATTCGTCGTCAGTAAATTTGTCGCGGCGTGCTGGGAGACATCGTCTGCGATCTGCCTGGCCCCCCTCGTTTCGGGCAGTTTGTGCGTGGTCTTCAGGCCAGGTGCCACCTTGTTTCGCCGAGGTGGCCGTCGTCTTTAGGGTCTTCATGTATCGTGGGCCTTCATGGGCGACTTCGGGCCCTTGATTCTTAGAGAGCGAGGGCGAGTTGCGAGGGCGAGTTAGCAATGGTGGAGGCGGCGAGGGGGGCGGCTCGCGCGAGGTTGAAGGAGCCGGGGTCGCGCGTGCACGAGGGCGACGCGGGAGAAGCCTTGCCCCTATCGCTGGGGTCGATGATCGCCGCTACCGCCTGATGGCCCCCAAGGAAAAATCAAGGGCGTGATGCCGCGGGTGCATTGCTGTCTCGAGGTCGTGCTACTTGCCTGAAGTAATCGCGGGTTGTGGGGTCCTCGTTTCGTTTGGCTATGCGCTGGCGCCCGGCCGTCGGCCTGCTGGGGCCCTCCGCAAGTTCGTGACGAAGTGCGATGGGGGCGGCTCGAAGCGCGGCCTGTGTGGGGGGGGGGGGGGGGGGCGATGGGCGCGCGCGACATGCCGCGCCGCTTGACCCTCTTGATGCACGCGCGCCCAGGGGCGCGGTCGAGCGAGATCGCGTTCGCCGCGGGCGCGGGCGAGGCGGGCATGGGCGCGGTCGAAGGAGCTCCCCAGGGCGAGGTGGGAGCGGAGGTTGGCCAGCAGCGGAGGGTCTAGCAGCAGCGCGACATGGCGAGGGGCGACGAGGAAGGGCAGGTGCTGAGCGGGGGCGCGCTGCAGCGCTCGAGGTTCGACGCCCCGCGGGTGGCCGGCGACGGGGGGGCGCCGCCTCAGCCCTGGGCGGCCGACGCGTTTGCTGGCAACGGCGGCTGCGGGGGGGAGGTGCCGAGTAAGTGCCGGTGCGAGGCCCTCTTCGCGGGCGACGCGCGGAGCCCGCGCTGCGACCTCGTGGGCTTGTCCTTCGCCGAAGAGGTGCGCCTGGGCATTTTATGTCGGGCGTTTATCTTGGCGCACGTGGCGCCTCCCAGCCCATCTTGTCCATGAGCTCGGGGGGCCCGCCGATCGAGCCGCTGGTCGCTTAAACCGGGCCCCCCCCGGCCTCTCGCCTCAGCGGGCGCGGCGGGTGCGAGGGGGAGGCGCTTTGGCGCCGCCGGCGGCGTCGATGCGCTGCGCGCGTCTAGCAGCTGGCGCGGGCCCCCTCCTCGAAAAAACCAAGTGGCTCCATGGTGTGGGATGTCGCCAAGATGGTCAGCTTGATGGCCCGGTCGGGTGTCTTCGCGGTGGAGATCGTGCGTTGCGTTTTCGAAGCAACGCGGATGAAGCCGATTCGCTTGCTTGCGAGCGCGGAGGCGCCGGAGGAGCTGGCCCGCCGCTGCTCGAGGGGCAGCGAGAGCTTCGAGGACCGAGCTCAGGAGGTCAGCTTTGGACTCGCGTCGCCCGCGCCTGCCCGCCGCGGCTGCGCCGCTGCGCCGCGCGCGCGCGAGGCTGGCGCGTGGGGCTGCGGGCGCGCGTGAGCCCGCCGTTCACGATTGGCGAGTTCGCGCAGTTTTGGGCCCCTCGGGGAGGCCCAAGAATGTCCTGGATCTCTCGGGCAGGGATATCGAGATGGCATGCATCATGGGAAAAAGTTGGATTGTGCGAGCACCGCGTGGACATGCAGGAGACGCGCAGTTTCGTCCGTGGTAAGGCTGCTAGTTGGTGCTATGCGACTCCATGGCGACCTTCGATCGGCGAGAAAAATGAAGGGCCCTCCTCGGTTTCTGGCGACGCAGCCGAGGAATATCGACGCTATCATTCTCGCGACAGGCGCGAGGCCGACTCGGAGATGGGCCCCCCGCGGACGCGGGCGGGGGCGGGCCCGCCGCGGGGGGGGGGCGCCGGCGGCGCAAGGGCTGCCAAGACGAAGGCCGGGCAGAAGATAGCGGTTTTAGACGACGAGCGCCCGCCCGAAAGGCTTTGAGGCGACCAAATAGGAAGCACCGGCATACATGGCGACTGCGCCCAGGACTGGAATCTCTAGGCCCGCTGTTCCTCGCGACGATATGCGGCGACGTTTTCATGGCCAGCTCGGCCCTGATGGTGATGCTGCTGCTGATGCTGATTATGATGACGATGCTGATGGTGATGATGATGTTGATGATGATGATGATGATGGTGCTGGTGGTGGTGGTGGCGGTAGTGGTTGTGGTGATGATGATGATGATGATGATGATGATGGTGGTGGTAATGATGATAATGATGATGATGCTGCTGCTGATAACGATGAGGATGATCACGATGACGATGATGATGATGATGATGATGATGACGATGATGATGATGATGCTGATGATGATGATGATGATGATGATGATGATGATGATGATGATGATGATGGTGATGGTGATGGTGATGGTGATGATGATGGTGATGGTGATGGTGATGGTGATGGTGATGGTGATGTCGATGGTGATGGTGATGGTGATGGTGATGATGTTGATGTTGTTGATGCTGATGATGATGATGATGATGATGATGCTGATGATGATGCTGATGATGATGATGGTGGTGGTGGTGGTGGTGGAAATGGTGACGCGATGCTGAGGCATCCTCTGAGACATTGTCGGGACTGTGTTTTCGGGGATGCCCAGACCCCAGACCTGAGGTGGTTCAACCAATTTTGCCCGAGATCTCCCGTTTCTGGGCTTAGATATGTCCTGTCAACGCTGTCGCCGATGACCCATTTGACAATTTGTGTCACTTGTCAGATGAACACTCGGGGAGGCTGGAATCCTCTTTGTTGCCAGTGGCAAATATGTCAATCCGGGCCACTTGTCAAACGGGCGAGCGTAGCTGGGCATTGCATGAGGCCAGTGACCCGTCGATTCCACACGCTAGTCACCCAAAGGGGTGGGCGGATTTTCCTTGCGTCCCATCAGCCAGACTACTGCTGCTGCACCTCGCCATTCTTTTGCGCAAAAATGAAGTGATATCACGTCGCCTTCAAGGCCAGCGGGTTCGGAAGTCACGGGGCGTCGCGTCAAGTTCGCGGGAGGAGTCAGTGATGTGCCGGCACCAAGTTTGGCCAAGCCTTCCATGGGCTTTCGCCAGTGGCCCCGAGGCCTGGCCAATTTAGGAGCTCGGATTCCCGGTAGATGTGACCCTTGGAATCCAGTTTCGGTCCGATCCGCCGTGCGCCATTGAGATGTGTATCGGTGAAATATGAGGATTCGAAGGGTGAATTTTTCGCCCTCGGCGAAAGCCAACGCAAGTAAAACGGCGACGGTGGAAGCTCGGCGGAAATTGGCGGAGGTACAGAGGGAGACTCCATGAGAGGTCAACGCTACGCTGGTTTCCCAATAGTTTTCGGAGGTTGCCAGCTGCTGCTGCTGCTGCCGCTGCTGCTGCTGCTGATGAGGCTGATGCTGATGATGCTGATGATGCTGATGATGCTGATGATATTGATTATGATGATGCTGGTGATGGTGATGGTGATGAGGATGGTTATGATGAGGCTGATGATGATGAGGATGCTGATGATTTCGATGATGATGCTGATGCTGATCATGGTGATGATGGTGACGATGATGATGATGTTAGGATGCTGATGCGGATGATGATGCTGATGATACTGATGATGAAGATGATGATGATGATGATGATGATGATGATGATCATGATGCTGCTGATGATGATGTTGATGATGACGACGACAATGCTGATGATGATGGTGCTGATGATGAAGATGATGATGATGATCATGATGACGATGCTGATGATGATGATGATGATGATGATGGTGCTGCCGCTGAGGAGGGGTAGGAAGAGGAGGGGTATGAGGAGGATGAGGGGTGGAGGAGGAGGGGGAGTATGAGGAGGAGGAGGAGGAGGAGGGAGAAAAGAGGGAGAATAAGGTGGAGGAGGAGGCGGAGGAGGAGACGGTGGATGGAGATGATGATGATGATGATGATGATGATGATGATGATGATGATGATTATGATGATGATGATGATGATATTGATGGTGATGATGATGGTGATGCTGCTGATGATCATCATGGTGATGATGATGATGCAGATTATGATGATCATGCTGATACTGCTGATCATGATGATGGTGATGATGATGCTGGCGATTGTGCTGATGATGATGCTGCAACTGCTGATGATGATGATGATGATGATGATGATGATGATGATGATGATGATGATAATGATGATATTGATGGTGATGATGATGGTGATGCTGCTGCTGATCATCATGGTGATGATGATGCTGATGCAGATTATGATGATCATGATGATACTGCTGATCATGATGTTGGTGATGATGATGTTTGCGATTGTGCTGATGATGATGCTGCACCTGCTGATGATGCTGATGATGATGGTGATGGTGATGATGACGATGATGATGATGACGACGATGCTGATGATGCTGATGATGGTTATCATGATGATGATAACGATGCTGATGCTCATGATGATGATCATGATCATGATACTAATAATGATGCTGATGATGCTGCTGATGATGCAGACGATGATGATGTTGATGATGATGCTGATGATGCTGCTGTTGTTGGTGATGATGGCGATTACGATGGCGACGCATAGTATGTTGCTGACGATGCTGATGATGATGCTGATGATGATGATACTGACGATGTTGATGATTATGATGATGATGATGCTGATCATGCTGCTGGTGCTGATGATTATGATGATGATGATGCTGATGGTGCTGATGATGATGCTGATGCTGATGCTGATGCTGCTGCTGCTGCTGATGATGATGATGATGATGATGATGATGATGATGCAGATGATGCTGCTGCGGATGACGATGCTGATGATGATGCTGATGATGAGGATGCTGATGATGATGATGCTGATGCTGATGCTGGTGCTGATGCTGCTGATGATGATGATGATGATGATAATGATGATGATGATGATGATGATGATGATGATGATGATGATGATGATGATGATTATGCTGATGCTGCTGCTGCTGATGATGAGGATGATGATTTTGATGCCGAGGAGGAGGAGGAGGAGGCGGAGGGAGAGGAGGGGGTGGAGGAACAGGAGAGGGAGGAGGAAGAGGAAGATGAAGAAGCGGAGGAGGGAGGAGGAGTAGGAGGAGGAGGCGGAGGAGGAGGAGTTGGCGGAGGAGGCGGAGGACGAGGAGGAAGCGGAGGAGGAGGAGGAGGAGGAGGAGGAGGAGGGCGAAGAAGAACACCAATCAGAGGAATACGAATACGAATAATACTATTCATCGCAACTGTAATCATATTAATAGTAAGAATAATAATAGTAATGCAGCATAATAATGATATCACGAAGAAGAGTAATAAGAAAACAAAACCGAAGAGGAAGAGGAGGAGGAGGAGGAGGAGGCCCCAAGTGCCCTGGTCGTGCGCAGCGTGGGCTGCCGCCTCGTTCTTGCACGGGTTGCGCAGATTCCAGAAGTATCTCACACGACAGGGAGGGCGCTTGTGGCAGCTGGACGCCCACGGGTCCGACTACGATTGCGATCGCGACCGCTACTTGTGCTGCTGATCCCTGCCCTTCCTCTGGTTCGTCCTTCTTTCCCCTCTACTCCCCACCCTTCCCCGTCTCCGCCACAACATATGTACACAGACACCCTCCAATGGATTGTCCTTAGGACTCCTGGGAGTGTGGCGGTGTATAAATCACCACAGAAAGCCAGCGACTTCATGCACCGCCGCCCTCCCTGAAGGTACATGCAACATTCGTCGCAGGGTGTCTGTGTACATATTTTTGTGGCGTACCGTCTCTTCATCGTCCTCTTGCTTTGGTTGGCCACTCGGCGCCTCCCGTGGGGCCCGCTGCCGGGCGGCACAGGCAATGCGGGCGGAGCAGGACGCAAAGACGCGCCGCCGGGATGACGAGTCGCGGGTGGACAAGGAGCCGTGGCCTCGATCGTCCGTCCTCCATTTCTCCATCCCGGCTGCGCGCTCCCCGCTCCTCGTTTTCAGCCCTGCCCTCCCTTCTCCCCCTCACCTGCCCCTTCTGGCCGTTCCGCTGCAGGTGCCTCGCGTCTGATTGCCAACGCTCGCCTGCGAGCACAGCCGAAGCGGATCAGGATGTTCTGTCGTGTCCCTCCGCCCTCCTCGTGCCTCCTTCCTCTCGCGTCCTCCAGGGGCATGTTGTGACGGCTTCGAAATCGTGGGTGCGTTGGTCCCAGTGCACTTCAAGGAGCTCGAGTCGGAGATCCGCGCGGTTGGGACTAATTGCTCGTCGCTGTCTGCAGCTACACCGAAGACGGAAACACTCAAAGCGACACGCCTTCGGTTTATCCAAACCGTTGTGCCGAACACGGTGTTCTGGTGCGGCGTATCGTTGAAAGTACTGGCAGCGCAGATGAGGGGAGCTACGAGACACTCGAAGGTCAATGCTGTGGCGCATGGTTGGTTCGAATCGAATCGAAGCCTCCCGACGCGTGCCGCCCGCGCTGCCTTCCATTTCTGTCCAGGTGGTGCTCGCCCTGGGCGGGGAGGGGAGAGGGCAGGGTGGATATGACTCAGGAGGGGAAAAAACACACAGACACAATTAATCGGCGATTCCCAGAAAATATGGGAAGATATGGGAAGTGGGGGGGAAGACAAAAACCCAGAAAATATGGGAAAATATGGGGGATAATTTTATTTGTGTGTATTTATTTGTGTGTCCCAGTTCCCCTTCAGTGACAGTGGCCACTGTGCGGCTCCTGGAGCCGTGATGGAATCGATCCGCAGGCAGGTCGAAGTGCAGCTTCGGTCAAACCTGACGCGGCATTATGCAGCCTCTCCTTGAGGACAGCACCGCCCACCCCCACCCCCAGCCAGGACCCCCACCCCCGACCTGGTGATCCAGGGGCTCCCGGCTGGGGGCCCTGGCGTCTACTTGGGGCTCTGGGGGGGCCCCCCACCCCCCGCCAGGAGCCCCCCGGGTCACCATGGCGGCGGCGGCGATGACGATGACGCTGACGATGATCGCCATCTTGCTGCTCCGTGGCCTCCTCTTTCTCCACTGTTCGGTCGCAGATAATTGCGGGGTTTGTGTTCCCTTGCAGTTTCGTGTTTCGAGTGCACTGGCGTCGGTTAGCGTCTGGGAGTCGATGACATAGCGCCGATCTCGCGTCGATTCAGCGCCGATGAGGCGTCGATTCCGCGCGGATGTGGCGTCGATTCGCAAGGGCCCACACGATGGTGTGGCAGGCCCTCGCGCGATGCCACCGGGCCCTCTTCCTCCACCCGCCGCGACTGGCCCGCGCCGCCCGAGGGCACCGACCCTCACTGCGCCCGCAGCGCGCAGAGGGCCTCCTCGTGGGCGGGGGGCTTCTCGCTGCCCACCCTCCTCGCCCTCCCTTTCTCGTCGTCGTCGTCCTCCCCCTCCTCGTCGTGCTCGCCCTCCTCCTCTCGAGGAAGAGGGGAGGGCAGAAGCCTGGGCTCTTGGAGCCGTCGTCCTTCTGGCCTCCGCGCCCGCCTCTCCCCCCCTCCCTCCTCCTGCCCCTTCCTGTCCGCCCAGAGCCGAAGCGCCTCGAGGTGATGGCCCAATGCATGGTCTAATTCAACAGCCGCGCCGAGAGTTTTGTGCAGGCGCGCCGCAATGACCAACGTCGTCGTTTGCTTCGCGCTCATCTGGCTGAGTATACCTTTATTGGTGAGAGCGGGAGCGGGAGCGGCCAATCCGGTGGGGTGCGCGGAAGACATGTCAAACCTCATCGAGAAAATCACCACTGCTGCTGCTGATATCAAGTTTTCCACCGTGGATTGCACACCTCCAACTTTAGATGAGTTGGATTGTTCGAGTGACATCATGGACGCGATACAGCAGATGGCTAATGTCGCTGCAACGATCTCCAGCTCGACATTCACCTGCGGAGGCATCGACAACAGTTGTGCCGTTGAGGTCTCGCAAACCATAGCCGACTTCTCCGACTTTGCAATCTACCTGGTTGCTGCGGCGGCGGATTGCGTGAATGCCCCCTTCAATTGCGTGGTTGACGTCGTCGAGGCCATAAACTCGGCCATGTCTATAGCCATGGACATCTATGCGGCCACCCAGGACTGCAACCCGGAGCCCCTCGAGGAGTACAGGCAGCCCGACCCCAACGACGAGGCGTCTTACAACGCCGCTGTGGAGTCCCTCGGCCTGGGCCCCAACGACCTGGACATCCCGATTGAGCGCAGGCTCGCAGGGGAAGGCCATGCGCAGGCACTCCTGCAGACGGCCCCAAGCCGGCCCGAAGACCGCAGGCGCCATGCCGAGAGCGCCCGGCAGAAGATCGCCGGGTGGCGCGAGGCCTTCGCGCCGCGCGGCACGGGGACGAGGTGAGGTCGCCGGGCTGCGGGGAGGGGCCGAGGCCCCGGCCCGCCACCCTCGCGAGGCCCTCGGGAGCCGCGTCATGCTTGGGGGGGCGGGGGCGATCCATGGGGAGGTGCAGAGAGGTGCGCCCTCGTGCACCGCAGGGGCCCTGAAGGGGCCACCCGGGGCCCCGGCAGGGCACGACAGGCGGTCGTTTCTTCGCCTCCCCCCTCCTGTAACGCTCCCCGAGCTCGGCGGTTGGCCCGAGCTCGACGTTCGTTGTAGATCAGGGTTGGGCAATAACAATGCTAGCCAGTGCTAGGGGAGCAAAAAGTGGCATAAACATAAAAACTCGGAGGTCCGCGCGGATTTCTTGGATCGGCGCTGGACCCCCCTCCCTGGCGCGCGGAGCGCGCCAGGGGCGGCGCCGGAGGCGCCGCCGGGGGGGCCCCCGCGCGGACCTCCGAGTTTTTATGTTTGTGTCACCTTTTGTTCCCCTAAGTTTGGATCCCACAAAGTGCAGCTCTAGCAATAAGGTCGTGCAAGCATCATGGAGCAATGTATGTGGAGCCATCTATTTGGTGCAATCGACGTGATGCAATCTAGGTTGTGCAATTGATTTTTACCCATGATTTGACACACCCCATGCTCTTGAAAACATCCCACCCACCCACCCGCAACTTGGTTTGCAAAATCTCTTAAGACCGTGACGGTGGGTACCACATGGCATTTGGCAGCGACAGCGACGCCGACGACGACAGCGACAATGACGACGACGACGCCGCCGACAACGACTACGACGACAACGACGACGTCTCCAACGACTTCGACGACGCCGGCAACGACGACGACGACGACGACGACACCGACGACGACGACGACGCCGACGCTGACGACGACGACGACAACGACGACGATGACGACGCCGACGACGACGACACCGACGACGACGACGACGACGTCAACGACGCCGACGACGACGACGACGACGACGGCGGCGACGACGACGCCGACGTCGACGACGACGAAGACGACGACGCCGACGCCAACGACGACGACGAAGACGACGACGACGTCGCCAACGAAGACAAAGACGAGGGAGGAGGGAGGACGACGACGGCGACAATGACGACAAAGACGACAACGACGAGGGAGGAGGGAGGACGGCGACGACGCGAACGACGAAGAAGGAGGAAGGACGGCGACGCCGGCGACGACAACGACGAGGGAGGAGGGAAGACGACGACGACGACAACGACGACGACGACGACGACGACGGCGACGAAATAGGAGGGACGACGACGAGACGCCGACGACGGACGACGACGACGAGGGAGGAGCAGAAAGGACGACCACGGCGACAACGACGACGGAAACGACCACGACGCCAAAGAGGACGACGACGACGAACACGAGGAACGACAGAGGACCACGTAGGCGACGATGACGACGACGACGACGACGACGCAGGAGGAGGGAGGACAGCGACGACGACGACGACGACGCAAGAGCGTGCGCGCACGCTTTTGTTTAAAATCCGTTTTGCGAAACCTTGTGTTTTTTGTAGTTTTTTTGGACGCGATTTTGAAATCCTTCCGAAACCGATGGGTTTTGAAGGATTTCAGCATACGCGCGCGACGACGCGCGCGTCTGCACTTCGTCTTTTTTTTCGCAGAGGATTCTCGCGACGGCACACGCGCAAGGGCGTTTGACAGATTTCGACATGCGCGCGCGAATCCCGTTTGGTAGCATTTTGCGAAAATCTTGACATCTTATGGTTTCCTTAAGATTTCGCAAGAGCTCGCGCGTAAGCTTTTTTAGCAAATCAGTGTTGCAAAACCCTGTGTTTTTGTATTTTTTGTTTGGAAACTCGATTGCGAAATCCTTCCGACACCGAAGGTTTTTGAAGGATTTCGGCATGCGCGCGCGACGACGCGCGCGTGTGCATTTCGTCCAATGTTTTGCCGGGGTTTCGTGAACAAGTCTTATGTTAGAACAAAAGATGTCCCCGCGTATTGTTTTCTACAAGGGAACCTCAGGGGGGCGATCCCGGCCCCTCTGGGATACTGTAAATTTATAGTTCGGATGGACATGTGGGCATAATCATATATGATCTACATGCCCGGAAATGGGGGGGCGGATAACGCGGGGGGGGGGGGGGTAGAGCTATTTTTTTCGAAAGGAGAATCGATGTGGTTCGCTCTACGTATGCGTTGCGACCTATATACATTTCTATATTTTTATACATATATATACATATATATATATATATAGGTATATTTTGTTCTCTCTCTCTCTCTCTCTCTAATATATATATATATATATATATATATATATATCGGAGTAGGCCGGGGGGGGGCCTGGCTGCTGCCTCTGGTCGCCATGGGGGCCCCCCCAGCCATTTTTTGGTACCCATCACGAGGATCGTGCCCCCCTCGCCGAAAATGCCAGCCGTCAGTCTCCAGAAGCCTCCGAAGAGGCCACAAGAGGCCCCAAATGGTCTCCCGAGGGCCCCAAGAGAGCCCCAAGAGGGCCCCTGAGGGCCCCAAGAGGGCCTTCAAGAGGCAAACATTTGCCAATTTCATTTATAAAACGTGCATTTTCGGCATACTCGCTGGCTTCGTCTTCGCAGTGCCCCAGACGCCCCCGCGGAGCCCCAAGACAGCTCAAAAGAGACCCACGAGGGCCCCAGACGGCCCAAAAGGGTCGGCCTGTGGGGATCACCGAACCCCCCGAGACGGCCCAAGAGGCCCCGAAGCCGGCCCAGGAGGTCCCCAAGACGGCCTCAGGGAGGCCCAAGAGGGCCTCGATCGAAATCATGTTCCCGGAAGCCTCCCCGGGAACATGATTTCTGGGTTCCGAGGACGCCCAAGAGGCCCACAAGACAGCTTCAGCGAGGCCCCAGAGGGCCCGAGATGGCTCGAAGATGGCCGAAGAGGGCCCCAAGAGGGCCTTCAAGAGGCACAAGTCGGCCCATTTCCTTTTGTAAAACGTGCATTTTCAGCATACTTGCTGGCTTCGTCTTCGCAGTGCCCCAGACGCCCCCGAGGAGCCCCAAAACAGCCCAAGAGAGACCCAAGAGGGCCCCAGACGGCCCGAAAGGGTCGGCCTGTGGGGATCACCGAACGGTCCCAGTGCTCCCGGGACTGCCCGGGCCCGCTCCCAAACACGCCACGACACACCAAGAGGGCCCTAAAGATTGCCAAGAGTCCCAAGAGGCCCCAGACACGCCGAAGATGGCCTCAGGGCGGCCGACGACGCCGCCAAAACGCCCCAAGAGCACCTCCAGAGGCCCCTCCAAAGGGCCCCAGAAGCTGAACATCATGCATGTCCTATTGGTTTTGGACGCATTGTTGCGCTCTCGCATGTTCCGCCGCCCCACAGTCCCGGATGGCGTCAGAGGCCCTTCAGATCGCTCCGAGACGGCCGAAGTGGCGACGGGGCGGCGACGGCGACACCATGGCCGCCAGAACGTCACGCAGGCTCATTCGATTGGCGCCTCACGACGCGGCGACGGGGCGGCGACGACGACGCCATGCTGCCAGACTGCCACGCGGGCCCAAACGACGGGCGGCGACGGTGCGTCGACGGCGACAGCATAGCCGCCAGACCGCCACGCAGGCCAGGACGACGGGCGCTGACTAGGCGGCGACGGGGCGGCGACGGCGACGACATAGCTGGCAGACCGCCGCGCAAGCCCTGACGGCGGGCGGCGACGCCGCCCAGACGACGGACGGCGACGAGGCGGCGACGGGGCGGCGACGGCGACACCATAGCCGCTGGAACGCCGCACACGCCCAGACGACGGGCGCCAACGGGGCGGCGACGGTGCAGCGACGGCGACGACGTATCCGCCATACCACCACACAAGCCCAGTCAACTGGCGGCGACGAGGCAGCGACGGGACGGCGACGGTGACAACATAGCCGCGAGACGGCCGCACATGCCCAGACGACGGGCGTCGACGGGGCGGCGACGGCCACAACATAACTTCCATGACGCCAGACAGTGCGACACACGGCATAGCAATGTCAAACAGTGCAGCCCAGACGACGGGCGCCAACGAGGCGGCGACGGGGCGTCGACGGCGACTACACAGCCGCCAGTTTGCCACGCGGGCCCAAACGACGGGCGGCGACGAGGCGGCGACGGGGCGGCGACGGCGACAACACAGTCGCCAGATTGCCACACAGGCTTGACGACGAGGTGGCAACGGGGCGGCGTCGGCGACAACAGAGCCGCCAGAACGCGACGCAGGCTCACTCGATTTGCGCTTCTCGACACGAGGCGGCGACTGGGCTGCGACGGCGACGACAGCCGCCAGACCGTCACACAGATCCAGACGACGGGCGGCGACGGTGCATCGTCGGCGACAACATAGCATCCAAACCGCCACGCAGGCCCAGACGACGGGCGGCGACGGGGCGGCGACGGCGACGACATAGCTGGCAGACCGCCGCGCAGGCCCAGACGACTGGCGGCGACGAGGCAGCGACGGGGCGTCGACGGCGACAACATAGCCGCCAGAACGCCACACATGCCGAGATGGCGGCACGGCGGCGACGGCGACAGCATACTGCCAGACCGCCACGCAGACCCAGACGACGGGCGGCGACAAGGCGGCGACTTGGCGGCGACGGCGACAACCCAGCTGGCATTCCGCGACACACGGCCAGTTCCTTGAACGACAAGCAGGACCCCCGAGATGCAAACACTGTTGGGGGACAATTCCACGGCCCCTGCCCTGGGACCCTTTCCATCATGATCCGTTCTTTGGCGGCCCCAGGGCCCGTAAAAAGCCCCCAGGGGCCGAAAAGCGTGAATAACCCGCTGTCGTGATTTTTCTGTTGAAGGAAAGCTCCCTGGGCTTGTCGCCCCCCCTCCAGCAACGCCCACGGCCGCCGCCCAGCTCGAGGCTCTGCGGGCGGCCGCCGAGGCCGGCGGGACGGCCAGCGGGCGCCACTGGAGGGCCGCGAACGCCACCGCGGGCCTCGCGGCGGCCGGCGCCGCTGCCTCGCGGCGGCCGGCGCCGCTGCCTCGCGGGCCGCCGGGCCGCCTCGGCGCGGAGGCGCCGCCCCGCGCGGATTCCTCGGATCGGCGCTGGGGCCCCCCCCCTGGCGCGCGGAACGCGCCAGGGGCGGCGCCAGAGGCGCCGCCGGGGGGACCCCAGCGCCGATCCGAGGAATCCGCGCGGGTCTTCGAGCCTGCATGATTATGCCATGGTTTGTTCCCCTAGGGACGTGGAGGGGGCCCGCGCTCAGGGGCAGCGTGGGGGTGTCGGCTCGAGGTTCGGATTTTTTGTGGTTTGATTCGGTGTGAGGTTTTCTTCGGTTCTCGACGGCTCCCCAGCCTCGGGAGGCTCTCCAGCGGCTGCGCGGGAGGCGTCGGGGGGTGCCCGGAGCGTCCCGACGTGCCGCCAGAGGCCCGAGTTACGGCCCGAAAGCCCCCAGGGGCGGGGGCATGCTCAGGGGGGGACGCGCCCGCCCCCAGTCGCCCATTCATCGCTGAGAGGGGCCTGACACGCCCACGCCGCCCAGCAGGAGAGTGCGGATTCGCTATCGGGGGCCCACCGCCGATCCATCGGCGATGTTTGGCCGATTCCAGGTCGATGTTTCCCCCTTGAGCCGGTCCTCCCTGCTGGTACGGGGAACGTGCGGGGAAGCTGGGCTCGCATGGTGCGGCCCAGCCTGGGCGAGAGTTGGGTGCTCATGCGGGGGTCATGCAGATGCGGGCCATGCGAGGGCTCAGAGGAGGAAGGTATGCCGATGCCGCTGCTCGTCCTGGAGAGCCCTCGTCACCACACGGCTGAATTCTCCCTGAGGTTCTGGTCAGAATGCACCCCAGGAGAGGCCCCTGGAGTAGCGATATCGCCATCTTTTCTTCCCCCAGAGGTAGGGTGAGGGGTCGAGCCCAGCTGGATGCTCACCTGCCCTTCTCACAGGGTCCGTCTGGAGCGATCTTCCTCCGGCCCCTTTGCCCCCGCTTCCCCCCCAGGCATGTAGCCAGGCGTCTTCCCAGCCCTCGGCCCTCCAGTGGTCGTGCAGGCGCACGGGCCTCTGCACGCGCGTCCAGCGCGTGGCCTCCGGACATCCCGCAGGCGGATCCAGCCGCGCGTGCCTTTCCAGCTTCTGGTGCTCGTTGGGTCTGGGCCCTGTAAGCGCAGCGGAGGGCCATGCCAAGAAGCACCCTCCTTGCCTCCAGGGTGCCCTGGGCTTCTTGGGCTTCGAAGGTTTTGCTATGGAGAGCGTGACGTTCCCACACCAAAAGTCAATGGACGTGTTGGGGTCTCAGGCTTGGGTTTCTTGTGGAAGGTTTTCCTGTGGACTGGCCTCCGCTGTGCGTGGGCTCTGCGCCTCTCGAGGGAAGGAGCCATGCCAGGCAGACTTCTTTCAGGAGGGGAAGCAACACACAGACACAATTCATTGTCGATTCCCCAAGAAATGTGGGAGAATATGGGAAGTGGGAGGGAAGACAAAAACCCAGGACATGTGGGAAAATATGGGGAGTTCCGTCATTTGTGTGTATTTATTCGTGTGTCCCAAGGCCCCTTCATTCTTGGATCGGCGGTGGGTGCTTCTCCCTAACGCACGGAGCGCGCCGGCGGCGCCGACCCGCGCGGGCTTTCCTTCACGTCGGCCGCAGAACCACTCGCAGGGGATATGTCTATTCAAGCAGTGGCGAAGCGTCCTGGCTCGCCGATAGCCCTACCAAACAATGTTCTAATAACCTTTTCTGGCTTCCATGGAATGTTCTCAGAACATTTCTGGCGGAGTCTGTCTTGTGTTAACACATGAGGTTCATGTCCTAAGAGCATTGTTTTTGTTCTTAGAACGTTTTGAGGTTCTAAGAACATTTCGTGGTAGGACTGTAGGAATGCCAGGACGGTCGGTCCCTGCTCTATTCATGTCAGCCGCAGAACTACTTGCGGGGACATATCTATAGAGTCGCGGCGTCGGCAGCTTTTGGGCTCAGCTCTCGAGGGCAGATGCATCACAGGATACATAGGCAGTGCGCCCCTCGACTTTCCTTGTATTCCTGGCTTTGCAGGAGCACTAGAATGCTTCGTGTCGACTTAGTTCGTTGATTCACTTTTACCGGCTCAGCCCTCTTCGGCTTCAATCGCGCTGCGCGGCGGCCCACGGCCCATCTCCAATCGACATAATTCAGAGGATGGTAATGCCCTGGATGGTCCTCTGCCAGATGGCTTCCATGCAGTGGAAGACTTCATCTTGGACACGCCCGCACCGCGGAAGCCGATTTATTGAGTCTTTGAAGGGAGGGAGAAGGCAAGATGGAAGATGAGGAGCAAGGCGAGGGGGTCATTTTCCGGGGGGGTGCGGGGGTGGGGTTGAATTCTAGGCCTCTCAGATGGGGTCCGAGTAGATGGGGCCGTAGGATCGCGCTGCGTCGCCGATGCATCGGCGGTGCGGCGCGATACATCGTCGACTCGGCGCGATCCTCCGACCCCATCTACTCGGACCCAATTTGGGAGGCACCCATGGAGCAGGGCTGGACCGAAACGCTGTTTTGGCGACTTCGTGGGCCGTTTTCGTTTCGACTTCGGTTTGCGCTAGAGGTGGATTGAAGGGGAAACGAAAACAGAACGGAATCGAGAAACACCGTTCAGGTTCCGCCCTGCCGTGGAGGAGGCCGAGAGGAGCGCGGGAGCCCTGCGGGGACGCGGCGACCGCGGGGCGCCGCAGGCCGTGCAGGCCAGGCCCTGGGGGCGGCGCTCTGGGGGGAGGACAGGCTCGAGGCTCGAGGCTCGAGGCTCGAGGCTCGAGGCTCGAGGTCCTCGGATCTGGGCCGAGGCTCGCGGTTGTCGGGCGCTCTCGTCGCTTCCCGGAGGCTCCCCGGCCTCGGGAGGCTCTCCGGCAGCTGCGCCTCGCCGATGGGGCGTCTCCGGGTGCCCGGCACGTCCCGATCTGCCGCCGGAGGCCCGAGTTACGGCCCGAAAGCCCCCACTGGCGGGGGCACGTTCAGGGGGGATTCATCGGCTCCCAATCGCCCATTCATGAATGGCCGGGGCCCAGTGTCCCACCCCGCCGAGGAGCTTGCGGATTCGCTATCGGGGGCCCATCGCCGATCTCAGGTCGATGTTTTCCCCCCTGAGCCGGTCCCCCCCCAAATGGTCACCCTCAAGATTGGCAGGTCACGTAGCCCTAAGGGTGCTACTTTGATCCATTCACGTTCGGTAGCGCATGTTTGCCCTAGCGGTGCCACCTTGAGATCCGATCACGCATTTGGCGAGAGTGGGCATTTCCGAGGAGGGTGTCACGCCTTTCCGTTTCTGAATATGGGGAGGGAGGATGGTGCCACTTGATGTATTTTCAACGGCGCGTGGTTCCCTGCCGTCGAGCACACCAAGACCGCGTGGTTGCCAGAATTGTTGGCCCATTGTTTCAATCTTTCGAGATATCCAGCTGCGCTGTCGCGGATATCGCCACCGCATTTGGCGAAGCTGCATAGTAGCGTTCCGTTGAATGGTTGTCGCGATGCTGGTTGCATCGCAGCGACGGGACGGGGTGTCCGGCCTCCAGAAGGGGAAGCTTTTCATTCAGACGAGGTTGGTTATACCCAACCTCCAGACGAGATTGGGATATACGGTATACCCTTCCCCACAGGCGAAGTTGTCTCCCAAACCGTGTTTCCACTTAGGAGTTCGTACTTCGCTTTTGACGTAATCGGCCGTTGATGCCTGGTTGCAGGTGTCTCCTGGGCGCCCCGTGCGCTGGGTGAGTCTGTCGAGGTCTTGCCTGGATTTTGGTAGGCGACCGTTCATGAGCGCCTCGTGGGAGCCCCGTGCGCTGGGCTGGTCTGTTGAGGTGGTTGTGCGCTGGGTGGGTCGGGTCAGTTTTCGCTCGATGTCCCGTTGGCGCCCGGTCGTCGGCGCCTCGCCGGTGCCCCGTGCGCTGGGTTGGTCTGTGGAGGCTTCGCCCGGTGCTCGGCTGGTGCCCGGTCGTGGGCGGCCTGCGCACTGGGTGCGCCACATAGCTTGCACCAGATACGATGCAGCAAGTAGCTTGCATCACGTAGCTAGCATTGATAGGCCTGTTTTCCACCACCATCATTGGGGGGGGAAGGAGGTGGAGGATGAGGAGGAGGAGGAAGAAGACGAGGGGGAGGAGGACCCCCTCTCCCCCCTCCCACTCCTGGTGGTTGTGGTGGAACACAGGTCAACCAAGCTTCACATATCTCATACATAGCTTACATCGCATAGTTTACATCACACAGCTTGCACCACTTAGCTGGCACGACATGCACGTGTATTACCTATGCGACCACCCTGCGGGTGATAAGGAGGTTGTGGGGGGGTGGGGGGAGGGGGGTGGCTCATGACGACAACTGTGATGAACGTGGTGCTGATGGGCGATGATGGTGTGGATGACGTGGCGGATTTTTTTTTGTTCCTTCGCTTTGGCGACTTGTGTCGTTCGGTTTGCCGATGCGCGACGCGGCACTCAGCCCACGACGTCCCAGTCGACGATGGGTGCACTGGCAGTGCCTGGTGCGTGCGTCCGGACCTCTCCTATCCTGGCTTGGGAATCACGCTGGCGGTGCCTGGCGTCGACGAGCACCTTCCGCCCAGCGTCGATGAGCAACCGGCGGGACAATGATGAGCAACCATGATGAGCAACCATGATGAGCAACCGGCGGGACAATGATGAGCAACCATGATGAGCAACCGGCGGGACAATGATGAGCAACCATGATGAGCAACCATGGTGAGCAACCATGATGAGCAACCGGCGGGCAACCGACGGGACAACGTGGGCAACCGCTTGACAAGGCCGGGGGGGGGGGAAACATTTGTGTTGGCGGACCCCTAGCGACAGCAGAGTGAATTCCTCTCGCTGGCCCACGCAGCTTCGCCTCGCCCGCGCGCACGGCGCGAACACGAACTCGAAACTCGATTTCCCGGTGGGGGAACCTCCGTTTCACTGCGATCTCACCCCCCAACCTCCGATATATACGTATGTATACACATATCTCGACATTTCCCACAGTACCTGGAGAGTTTTACTGTTGTCACGTAAGGAACTGGATGGGGTATCTGGAAATTTTGCCACTCTGCGGGCTTGTGCCACCTCGTCGGCGCCTCTTGGGCTTCCCGCGTGCTGGGGGAGGTTCCCGAGGTGCGCCGCGTTAGTGCCGTGCCGCCTCGTTGGCGCCTCGTCGGCGCCCCGTGCGCTGGGTAGTTTTCGCGTGGTTGCGCCACGCTGCCGCCCGTGCCGTCTCGTGGACCCCTTGTGGGCGCCCCGTGCGCTTGGTGGGTTTCCCGGAGTTGCGCCACGTTGCACGGCCCGTTCCGCCTCGTGGGCGCCCCGTCGGCGCCCCGGGCTCTGAGCGTCGACGACGCGGCTTGCTTCACATGACTTCACCGCATTGCCTACAGCGCATAGCTTGCGCCACGTTGCTTATACAGCATAGCTTACACCACATAGCTTGCGCCCCATCCTTTTCGCCTCTGGCTTGCACCTTAATTTTACACGGCGTGGCTTGCACCACGTAGCTTAAAGCACACAAGGTTTAACCACATAGTCACACCTCCACAGCTCACTCCGCAATACTTACACGTCAGAGCTTTTACCACATAGCTTTCACCGCATAGCTTGCCCCTTCCACCGTGCAATAACGCATCGTTTGGTGTCCGCACTGGAAAGCACACACAGGGGCGTAGCTGGACTATACCACGTATCTGACACGACATAGCTTGCACTACAGAACTTACACCGCGCAGCTTGCACCTCATCTCTTGCACCACGCAGCTTAAGCATCAAGAGCTCAACAACGCACTCTTCGAGATTCACGCTCGCAACTCACACGTTTGTTGAACAGCTGTTGCGCTAAACCAATTTGCGCCCAGAGGGCTGTCGCGATTCACTGATTGTCAAGGGCTTGACGCACGCCTACCTTTGCAAGCGTGGTGGCGGACCTACCATCTTATTTGCATATTCTTGCCCAACGCTTTCAGGCGCCCGAAGGTTAACGCTGCGCTGGCTCCATGAATGGAGTAGCGAACGCTATGACAAATCACGCCTTGTGTGTCATCCTCTTCATCCCCATTATCATTCATCCTGCTTGTCTCTTCGGGCTTCGCCATCGTCCTCGCTTAGCGTCTTCGCGGCATGCGTTTGCAGTGGTTCACGTGGTTCAAGTCATCCCGAGTAGAACTTACGTAATATTGCGCATTTAGGCACTTCCATGGTAGTGTTGCTTCCGACCCGGTGGTCCTTTGGATCCGTCGGCCTGTTGCGGCAAAGCCCAGCGCGCAACCGGAAACCAACCATAATGCATTGCGCATGCCGGGAGGCAGTTTTCGGTACGCATTCTGCAAGAAAATAGTAAGCAACAGTATGGTAAACACCAGGCAGTCATCTCAGAATGAACATGCGTCTATCGCGCATTCTTTAGCACGTTTTTTGCAAGCACGCGTCAGCCTCCCAGCGTGTATCTGGAATGTATGTCGCAAGTTGCCATACATTCGCTAGCATGCGTCGCAAACACGTTCAGTACTCATGATGCAATCGCTTCATGGCTCTAGCATGATAGAGAATCACCCGACAAGCGCGACACATTCAATTGTACGCGTCTCTTTTTGTAGCCCCTTTCTCGCTCAACCTCTTTCTGTATCTTGCTTTCTCTCTCTCTCTCTGTATGTATAGAGATGTATATACATGTATGGGCGTATCCGCACTCGCGCACACACGTTTGCTTTTGCCTGAAACCGCCTGGGGGACGCCGCAGCTGGAATAGCAGGCTGACGCCAGCAGGTCGCAATCCCAGCTTGGAGGCTGCCGCCGCATGGCGTCGCCCAAGCACGGAGACTGGAAGCTGTATGGCACATGGTAGTCCAGTGTGTGTGTGTGGGTGTGTCGTTGACAAACTTTTTCCCCACAGGTCGGCTGTTGTAATGGTTATCAGAGAGGACCCTGGCTCGGGCGATCAGGCCGGTTCTGGCCAGACATACCCTAGCTATCTTGGGGCCTTCTGTCAGAGCGGTCCTGCCTGAGCGGCCTTCTGCCGAAACGGCTCGACCAGAGGTGGGGGGCCGCTAAAGGTACCCCTCGCCAAGGTGCCCCCAGCTTTTCGTCTCAATGTGGAGCCCCTGGGCCCTCTTGGCCCGTGCGGGGTGCTCCAGAGTCGCGGGGGCCTCCTTGGAAATCATGGGGCCACCTTGGGCCAGGGGCACTTCAGCAGCACCCGAAGAGTGGTCTCCAGCCGCAGCGGCCTGCTCTGCCTCAAGTGGCCCTCTGCCCGTCGCAAGGTCGGCTCTGGCGCGGCCCCTGCCGGAGCGGTCTTCTGTCGGAGGGTCTTTTGCTGGGCGGCGTCTGCCAGAGCGGCGTCAGCGCCAAAGCGTCCCAGGGCGCTCTGGAACGGCCGCGGCGCCTGGTACGTCCTGCAGAATCGCCAAATCTCAGAGATCACCGATGTATCACGGTCCGGTTTTGTTCCACCGTGCAGTGGCGTACAGTGCGGTGGCGGACAGTGCGGTGAGATTTTCGAGGGTTCCCAGGTCACCGCACGCTCTGTCACCCCCGCACAGTCTTGGAATCCCCATGTCTTGCCTTGAGCATTCCTCTTGCGTCACGGCGTTGCGTTATCGCCCCCAACCTCCTTATCAGGGTTGCCCTCTATTCCTTGCCTGATGTTGATGCACGTGTTTCCGATGTCGACGCGCGTGTTTTGTGGACCGCCCGAGCATCCAGAGAAGATTCTCAAGAGTCCCAAGACGGCCCTGAAGAGCCCCGAGAGGTCCCCAAGACGGTCCAGATATGGCCCTAAGACGGATCCGGAGCAGGCCACACAGCCAGGGAGCACCCTGAGACGGCCCAAGAGGGCCCCAAGCTGGCCTGCGGGAGCCCCACGAGGCCCCAAGAAGGCCAACCTTGCCAAAGAGAGCCTCAAGAGGGCCCCAGGATGACCCCCGCCGCACATGTTTTGGACTCGCCCCGCTCTTCCGCCGAGCTCGAGCCGCCGGCCGCCGCCAGGACGCCAAGCTGTCGAGGAGGGACGGCGGCAGCCAAGCGGCGGCCTCGGCTCCGGCGGCGCCGACGGCGCCGGCTCCGGCGGCGGCAGGCCCGCGCTGGCCGGGTCGGGGCGCTGCCCCCGCTCTCGCAGCGGAGGTTCGATCGGTGGCAAGGCGTGGGGGGCCTGCACGAGCGGCGCACGCCTCCGTATCCGCGCCCAATGCAAGAGTTTGGCAGTCTCAAGCCCGTGATCTGTATGATGTGGTATATAGCTCTGTTGGCTTTTTGTACGTGTGAGCTTTCGCCGCTCTCGCCTGCTCTTCAGACTGGCTTTCTGCCCAGGCCAGTCCGAAGAACGCATGAGCGGCGAACGCGTTCGTATCCGCGTCCTCGCGGCCTGAATTCCGAGGCGCGATCCCGCGGATACGCTGTTGCACGTCTGCGATCCGCGCGGGGCATCCGCGAGACAACCCGCGGGGTCGAGGTCCAGGGACCCGGCCCGCGAGGCCGCGGATACGGATATGTTTTGCACCCACGAGGCCTCGTATGTCATCGCAATTCCGTCTTCAGAGTGGACTAGCGTGCGCTAGCGTTTGGTCATCGACGAGGGATCGCCGGTTCAGCGTCGATTTGGCGTCGATGAACGTCGGCTAACGTCGATTTCGCGACGACTAGCGTCGGTTAGCATCGATCGGCGTCGGTCCGATTCGCTTATCGCAGACTTCGTTGTAACCAGGAAGATTGTTTGGGAGGCTCTCATGAGTTGCTAGACAAGGTTCACGTGCAGGCTTCGGGGGATAAGTAGATCGACCTTGTAGAATGGCAAGAACACCTCGAGCGACCCAGGAATCAGCGATCCTGGGCAGCACGGCCGCTGCCATCCAGGGCGAGCAGCGGTTGCAAGACTGGAGAGCGCAACTGGGCAGCTCTAGCGTCCATGCGGGCCAGACTGACACGCGACTGGCGGCCCGTCGTCCGCGACAGCGGTGCCACGATGCCGCCTGTACGCGGTAGATCACATGCTTCTCCATGCCGTCTGGTGCCCCCCTTCTTTCCTCCCTCCCCCTCTGAGCGATGAGCGACTCAGTCTTATAGTAGCCACATGAATTGTCAAGCCTTTGGGTTGTGCCCTCGTGTGCACGCCTCTTGCGGTGACATCCCGCCTTCTGATTCTGATTCTGACTCGGGGGGGCTGCGGTGCAAGGGAACGCGAGGATGCGCGCGTGGCGTTGGCCCGAGCTGGGTGTCGGGTACGATCAGACGAATAATGATAAGAAAACTACTACTACTACTACTACTAATAATAATAGAAATAGTAGCGATGATAATAATAAAAATAACAACATTAATAAGGATAACCACATTCGAATACTATGACAAATGCCACGAATCATAATCGTTTCCGCAAAATTAGTATGATTGTTATCAGTTTCCAATAGCAATCACAACAAACATCTTGACACTAACAATTTTAATGCTACTGCGAATGTTAACACGAATGCTGCTACTACTACTACTACTACTACTACTACTACTACTACTACTGCTACTACTACTACTACTACTACTACTACTACTACTACTACTACTACTACTACTACTACTACTACTACTACTACTACTACTGATCGTATTAATACTACTTACGAGACTAAACCTGGTAAACATCCCATTAATCAGATGAATGAGAATAACGAGATGCATGATGCATTGGCTTATATCTGGGATATCGCGGATATCTTGGATCGGCGTTGAGACAAGTATGTTTGATCATATGTTGTTCTTCTACGGTCGGAGTGGGTGCGGAAAGGATCAGTTTTCTTGGATTCCGTCGGAATTCGGCTGTTTTCCAGCCTCGTGGTGCTCTCCAGCATCTGCGCCTCGCCGAGAGCGTTCCGCGGAGAGAGCCGAGCTGTGACCCCCCAAACCAGCATCTCTTCGGTACACTCGGAATGGGTACGTACGGAGAGACCTTGTCCATGATGTCGGCGTCGCCGCGGACGTTGTCCATTTTCGGCAACAAGTCGTCTGCTCAACAGCGGCAGCTGCAGGGTTTGTATGACGTTTGCTGTTGGGCATCCTACAATTTGTTATCCATCTGTTTGGGATGTGCTGCGGTCCCCGTCGCCACCGCTGGACCCGCGGCGAAAAACTGGCCAGGATGGGCTGCGGGGGGGGGGTCCTGGGAGCGAGTTGCGCGGGTCTGGGCTGGGCCAGAGGGCAGCCGCAGTCTCACGCTGCCTTCCTCCGAGGCAGGAGGATACTGGCTCGGGTGGGCGAGCACCGAGCCCCCAATCGCCGGTTCATCGCTCATCGGGGCTTGGGCCCCAGGAGCGTGCGGTTCTGCTGTCGGGGGCCCATCGCCGTTCTATGGGCCATCCATCGCCTGTGCCAGATCAAGAGTCCTTCCCTGGGACGCTCCCCCCCGTCGTTCCCCCTCCTGCTTCTTGGCCTCCCTGGGCCCACGCGGGCCCCCAGACCGTCACGAAGCGACTCGTGACGAGAAGCCGAGCTCCTCCTGAGGCCCCATCGGCTGCGCTTGCGTGCCTTCTCGACACCGCTCGGGCGCACCCCTCACGCGTTTTGTGGCCCCATGCGGAGCTCCACCCCGTGGCCCTCGTGGCTGAGCTTGCATGCCTTCACCACACGATCTTGCGGCACGCCCCTCACGCGCTTCGTGGCCCGATGGAGGGAGCTCCACCCAAGGGTTCTGGGGCCCAGGGCCCGTTTCCCTGGGGACCCGTTCGCTGCCTTCCTGCCAGCGTTCGCGTCGGTCCTTGCGTCGTTCGGTCGAGGAGGAGGAGGGGGAGGAGGAGGAGGAGGAGGGGGAGGAGGAGGAGGAGGAGGAGGAGGGAGGAGGAGGAGGGGGAGGAGGAGGAGGAGGAGGAGGAGGGGGAGGGAGGAGAGGAGGAGGAGGAGGAGGAGGAGGAGGAGGAGGGGAGGAGGAGGAGGAGGAGGGAGGAGGGAGGGGGGAGGGGGAGGAGGAGGGGGAGGGGGAGGAGGAGGGGGCCCTCTCTCCCCTGTTCCGAGGGGGCTCGCGGCGTTCGGCGCGCTCGTGGAAGAAGCCACGGCGTAGAGATGCACTTTCGGATGCCCGCGCAAATTTCTTTGGTCGGCGCCGGAGGAGCCGCCACGCGTATGTCCAGCGCTGGTCCAAGAAACCCGCGCAGATCTTGGAACGTATATGCTCATGCCGCGTCTTGTTCCTCTATCGTGACCTTCCCTCTTCCGCTCCTTGCCCCTTCCCGCCCTCTCCTCCCCCGCTGTCGTCTCGCTGTCTCCTCCCAATGCCTTCCTCCCTGCCCACTCCACTGTTTTCGCGAGGGCCTCCCTCTGGACCCGCGGGGACCTCCTTCTGGCTCAGGGCTCGGCGCATGAGCCACCAGCTCGTGACCCGTGCTTCCCACGCTTTCTGTGAGCGCTGTGCCTGCTGCGTGAGCCAGCGGTGGCAGGCGGTGGCTGGCTCTAAAGGCGCATCGCTCTAGACCAGGGAGTTGGAGAACTCTTGGGGGAAGACTCGGGGGGCTCCATCTGCTCAGAGTTTGGAGGCCTTCTTTAGTCCATCCGCAGCTCATCACCAGACATCCGACGTCTTGATCTGTTCAACGTGCCCCCCGCCCCCGGAAATCCCAACCCCTTTCCCACGGCCGGTCTTGCATCCAGAGTCGGTCTTTGTTGGTCCCAGGGCCTGGCGAGGGCCCACGAAGGCCGACAATTTAACAAAACCTCTGTTTGTTTTTTGTCATGGCGTTGGAACCTGAGATCCGACGCTGCGAAAAATGCAGCATCGCGGATAATCACAACTGGAGCCCGAACTATATGCAATATTCCTGCGACATTTCCGAGCCGGATCGATCCGTGTTGGTCTCTAGGCCCGACACCGAGCTAACACGCTCAGTTGGTAAGGAAACGCCCAATCTCAGGGGAACCTTGGGGTCCTCGGGCGCTGCGGAATGGGGGGGGCGATGCGTGCGGTGGTGAAGAGAGGTGCACCTTTTGCCCCAGAGGGGCCCTGAAGGGGGCCCCTGGGGCCCAAGAGGGGCATGACAGGTGCACGCTTCCCCCCTCCATCAAGCAACGCCCAAGGCCCCCCTCACCTCCCCGGTAGCCGGCTGCCTCGCGGCCCCTCTCGCGAGAGTCTGGCGGCGACGAGCGAGCCCGCGGCGCAGGCGCCATCGTGCCAGTCGCCGCGGCCGCCGACGCAGGCTGGCCGGGCGGGCGGCGGAGGAGGGCAGAAGTTCCGTGGCGCCGCCCGTGGCGCGAGGAGTAAGTCGGGCCTGTCCCTCCACAGGGGGAATATCAAGAATAGTCAAAACATAGTCTGGGGACTATTTTTGGAGCATTTTTTAACCACTCTCGAATCTTTTGGGGGTACTTCTTTCTTTTCGTCGACAATCCCACTGTAGGGGGACGCCCGACTGAACGCCAGGAGGAGAAGACAGATCCCTGAGGATTCCCACGGGGTCCGCGTGGATACCGCAGGGACTCTCCAGGGATTCGCGGGGATTCCGCCGGGAGCTCTCGGATGCCGCAGGGGTTCGCGAGCCGCAGGGGTTTGCGAGGTCTCGTCAAAAGGACTCGCGCGGATGCCAAGAGGATTCATGAAATAGGTCCCCACGGGTTCGTCAGGATGCCGAAAGGAATTCGTTGGGATTCCAGGGGGGCTCGTCTGGATTCCGTAGGGATTTGTTGGGATTCTGGAGGGATCCGTGAACATTCCGTGGATGGCATGCAGATTCCAGTACGATGCTTGAGGGATTCCGCAGGAATTCGAAAGGATATTTCATTGGAATTCTGAGGAGCCCTGGAGGATTGCTGGGGATTTCAAAGGGATTCGTGGGGATGGGATCCGTGAGGGTTCCCGATGGATTCGGTCACCAGTCGTTTTGGGTTCCCCGGGGATCCATCAGGAATTCCTGAAGGCGACCTGGGCGGGTCCTGGGGCCTCCTGAGGGATCCCCGCGGATTCCTGAGGATTCGCGAAAGATCCTTGCATGTTCCTCAGACGTTCCTGAGGATTGCTGTCGTTTTCTGATGGATTTCTGAGAGTTCCTGAGTGATTCATGAGGGAATCGCGTAGGTTCACCAGGGATGCTGCAGATTCCTGCGGGATTCTTGAACGATCCCTGCTGGTTTCGCAGGTATTCTGGAGGATCCGTTCGAAATCCTGGAGGATTCCTAGACAGGATCTCAGGTGGGATTCAGAGGGATTCCTGAAGGCATCATGAAGGATGCCAGAAGAACTTCTTTCGGCTCTTGAGGGGTTCCGTGAGGGATTCCAGAAGATGCCAGAAGGATCCGAAAGGCTTTTGAGACGCTTGTGGGAGTATCCGGAATACCTAGCTCAGCCTCGGGCCATCAGTAGAGCCCCAGACTGGAACCTCTAGTAGGTTTATTGGGCCAGGGTTCCAAATCTCCCAGTAGGTCTATTGAGTCCCTCGTGCAATCCTCGGTGGAACCCTTGGTAGAGCCCTTGGTAGAGGCCGCAGTAGAGCCCATAGGAGAGCCCCTCGTAGAGACTATGATGAATCCCCTCGTAGACCTTCTAGTAGAGCCCGTGGCCCATCGTAGCGCCTTTCGTAGAGCCCATAGCAGAGGCAGAGCTCCTGGCAGAGGCCCTGGCAGAGCCCCTCGCGGAGTCCCTGGCCCTTAGTAGAGCCCTTGGGTCCCCAGCAGATCCCCGAGCAGAGTTCGTAGTAGAGTCCTTCTTAGAGCCCCTAGCGGATTTCCTAGTAGAGCCTCTGGGAGAGCCCGTAGTGGAGCCCTCGGGAGGTCCTCGCAGGAAGGTTCGCCAATGCATTCGTATACGTTGGGATTGGGATTATGTTGGAGGTCGTGGGCCTAAGGACCTCTGGCGACCGGGTAGGTTCCCTACGTTTTTCTTCTTCCCTTCATCAGGCGGCAATGAGAGGCGAGCAACGGCGAAGCTTGCGGAGCCTGAAAACACGGGTGGTGCAGCGTGCCGCCTTGCCAACGCGGCCGTGCCATGCGTCGTCGTCGTCGTCGTCGTTGTCGTCGTCGTCGTCGACCTCGACGTCGTCGTCGACGTGGCCGCGGCTGCGGCACGGCTGGCCCGCTGGCACAGGCCGCGCGCCGCCGGGCGGGGAGCGGCCCGTAGGCGTCAGTGGTTGGCCCGCTGCTGCGCGAGTCCCGGTGGGGCCGACGGCGTCGGGGCGTCGGATCCGATCGAACCGCTCCGATCGGATCGAAGTGGGCCCTCACGTCGGCGACGACGTCGGCATCGTCGTCGAGGGCGGCGGCGGCGGCACAGTAAGGATGAGCAACTTTCCAAGGTCACCCTCGCATCGTTCCCCTTCGGCCCATCCTTGGCTGCTTTCGCTGGCCGCGCCCCGCTCGCAAAGTGTCGGCATGGCCTTCCGCGGCCCTTGCATTCTTATCGCGCGTCGTTATTATACGGGTTGACTGTAGGCCAGTTCGATCCCCTTCGATTTCGGTTCCCTTGCGATCCGATGCGGCCCGGTGTTTGCAGGGCGCTGTGGTAAATCCTTGTGCAGAGGATCCGATTCGCTTTCGACTCCGTGCCGACGAGGCCCGATCCGACGCACATTCCGATTCGGCACGATTTCCAGATCTGATGCTGACCGATCCTGCCCGTGTGGGCGGACGGGAGTGCACTCCCAGCCGCCCGGGCGGTGGTCGGCCATCCAGCAGCGAGGCTTATGCTTAGGGAGAAGGACATCGCGTCCTCGGAGGTATACCCCCGCCGGTTCATTCGTCCGTCTTCTCTTCCCCCTCTCCTCCAGCTCAAAGGAGAGAGACAGCATTGACATGCACTTGTGGGGGCCCACCTCCGATGCAAGAAATCCGCGTGGACACCCGGAAGTTTAGGTTACGTTGTTGTTGGGGTTCCTCTACGAGCTCCTGCTGCTCCTGCTGCTGCTGCCCCTCCTGCTTCGCCCCCTCCGTCTCGGCAAGCGCGGCGCGCCAGGCGCCAAGCCAGCTGCCAAGCCGGCGACGGGTGCACCCCAGGCGCGTGATGATATGCCAGTGTTCAATTGTTTGTTGTTGTTATTGTTGCCGCCCTCTCTCTCGCTCTACATTTGAAGATGTGTTGTCTCTCTCTCTCTCTAGTTCTCTCTCTCTCTCTCTATCTCTCTCTCTCTCTCTGTCTCTCGCTCTCTCTCTCTCTATTATCGTCCTCTCTCTCTCTCTTTTCTCCCTCTTTCATGTTGTTGTTTATCTTCCTCTGTCCCTCTCTCTCTCTCTCTTTCTATCTTGTTGTTCTCTCTCTTTCTCTGTCTCTCTCTCTCTCTGTCTCTCTCTGTCTCTCTGTCTCTCTGTCTCTCTGTCTTTCTCTCTCTCTCTCTCTCCCTCTCTCTCTTCTCATCGCTGCGCTCCCGGCGACGGCCGTGCTGCCGTGGAGCAGCGGAGTATTCTCCCCGTGTCCGATTTTCCTCAACTTCGCCAAGCGGACTTCCCAGCACAGCCAGGACGCCCATGGCGCGCTCCGCGCGCTGGAGAGAGGGTTCCAGTGACGAGCCAGGCAGTCCTCGAGGGGGGCCCAGCGACGAAAAAGTTTATATGTCCATGCAGTTTTCTGTTCCTCGATTCCTTGAACGGCGCCCTCTTGGGCTCGACCATGGCTCCTCTGTTGCTCTAATAAGGCAACGGGTCCTCAAGGTACAGGTCTTCGGGCGGTGGTGGTCATGGGGGGTGACCTGTATGGGGGGTGAAGAGAAGGGCCCCCATTGGGGGGAGCCCCTATTCTTCCCTCCCCCCATGTGGCCGATTCGGGAAACCCTGAACCCAAAACTGTTGTCATCTCTTGGGAGGTCGGCTTTTGCTTCCGCCGAGATTCCGCCTGCTTCCGCCTGCGGAGCCGCCGCCGTCTTATCTCCGCCGCCTTCTGCCGACCTTCCGCCGCCCGCCGCCGAGGAAGAGATGACAAGCCTCGGGCCGAACGAAAGGGGGGGATAGGGAAAGGGGGGCGGGGGTACGAAATCTGCTGCATGCAGCTGGTCTGGGCCCCGCCGCCGGGCCCACTCCATGATACATGGGCGCCTCCCGGCGCCGGGAGGCGCCGGGAAACTCAGCTACGTGAGCTGATCCTCAACCCCCCCCTTTGCGATCCCCCCCCTATCGCCCGGCCCGAGAGTCCTTCGACCCTCGGAGGCAGAGGCCCCGTCCGGACCCTTCGACCCTCGAGGCCGCCCCCCTTCGCGTCACCCGCCCGAGGCCCAGGAGGCTTCTCGCCCTCGTGGGGCCCTGGGTCCTCCACGGGCCCCGGGGCCGCCGGGAGCGGCTCGGGAGGAACCAGCAGGCCTTGGGTCAGAGCGTGAATTGTTGTCGCTTCGCGAATCCCCACCAGCCCATCCAGAAACGATGCCCAGAGGAATTGCCTCGATCAGAGAAGTGGGCAGCACACAGAGGAAGCCATTATGAGACATCTTGGGATATCTTGAGCCATCTTGGAGGTCATTTTGGGCTCTCCCAGACGCTCTTGGAGTCATCTTAATCCGTGCCCCCCCCCAAGAGGCCTCCATGTGGCTAAAACCTGTGTAGAATCAATGATTAGGCATTCTCGCCGAGGCCTCTTGGAGCATCTTGGGTGCATCTGGGGGGGCTCTTGGGGCCTCTTGGGGGTCTCTTGGGGGCCTCCGGGGGGCCTCTTGGGGGCCTCTTGGGGCCATTTTGGGGCCATCTTGGGACCTCTTGGGGCTTCCTGGGCGCTTCTTGGGGCCATCTTGGAGGAGATCGATCAAACAAGAGGGGGGGTTTAATTAGCGTCCCCCCTCGGAAGCCCCTAAAATCGCCTCTTGGACCCCTCTTGGAACGCTCTTGGAGTGCTCTTGGGCGCTCTTGGGGCCGTCTTGGGGCTCTTTTGGGGCTCTCTTGGGGCCCTCTTGGGCCATCTTGGAACCATCTCCAGGCCTCGGATGGCCATCGGAAGCGAAAAGGCGAGAAAGCAAAAATCATTGATTTTCCTTAGGTTTTGGGACGATTTTGGCCTCTTCGGGGCCTCCTTGGGGAGCTGTTTGGCCACTTGGAGTTATCTTGGGGCCGTCTTTGGGCTTCTTGGAACCATCTTAGGAGCCATCTCGAGCGATCTTGCGCTATCTTGAGCCATCTTGGAGCTCATCTTGGGTTCTCTGAGGCGCTCTTGGAGCCGTCTTGGGCCATCTGGGACGCTCTAACTACCCGCGGCCCCCCCCGTCCAGGTCCAGGGGAGGGGGTAGGGGGAGGGGTAAACCCCTCCCCAAGGGGGAAGAGGGAGGGGTGGAAGAGGATCTGCTCTAGACCACCTACGCCCAGAGGGCTGGTGGGATTACCTACCCCGCTTTCGCTTCCAGGCAAAACCAAGTCATACCACGCGCCTCCTCGTCAAGCGGCCTGACCAGTACAGGCCGTAGTTTGGCATCGCTTGGTATCTCTTGGAAGCGAGGGTGGTCAAAAGCGAGGTAGGTTTGTTTGCCCCCTATTGGGGGAGCGCCCCAAGGCCCAGGATGCGTTCCTCTCAGCTCGGAGGAGGAAGTAGGTACCCATACCGCTGCCTTTCCCCCGTTTCCCCCTTGCCCGGCCTCCCGGGAGCTACAGGATGATTCTACTACATGTTCGGGTCGGACGCGCGCCTCCAAGGAGAACGTATAGTACTAGTATGTCTCTGTGCGTCTCAGGGGGGGCATAGCGAAAAGGGGGAGGTGCTAAATCTGCTGGTTTCGGCGCCGCCGCCTGGCGCTTTCCTCGATGCACTGGCGCCTCCGGCGCAGGGAGCCGATTCGCTAGGGCGCCCCCCCCTCCACTGGCCCCCATTTCGTCCGACCTGACGAGAGAAAGAGTTGCGCTGTACGGGTGTGAGGGATGAGCATTTCTCCATTCGCCGCGCTGGGCACCTCCCTTCTGACCTCGAGACTCCCACCCTGCTCGTGCCGCGTCGCTGGATGCTCCCGATGTGGTCGTATGTGCCAGCGTGTGCGTGCGCGCGTGTGTGTGTGCGCGCGTGTGTGTGCGCGCGGTTGGCGCCCCCTGGCGACTCGACCAGTGTGTACCTAGCCTTTCCCGACCACCGTGTCTGTGAGGATCGCACGTGCTGGTTATCCCACCTGTCCCGAAATGCACCTCCACCGGAGTGGACTGACGCCACAGCGCGTAACACAGAATTCCCTGCATTTTGCCGCAGGGCTGCACGATGCCCGAGCTTCCCTGGGCGTTGCAGTTCAGCCAGCCAGCCCCCCGCCGCCGCTGCCCCAGCTGCTGCTTTTGTGAGCGGGCCCGGCCGGCTCGTGCTGTTCCCAGCAGCTAATTAGGTTTGCCCGTCGGCCCGGACTCCCTGTTCGCCGCCTGCGCTCTTCGCTCGCGGCCGCGACCAAACAAAAACGTGTGTGTGCGCGCGTGTGTGTGTGTGTGTGCGCGCGCGTGTGCGCGCGCGCGTGTGTGTGTGTGTGTGTGTGTGTGAGTGTGTGTGTGTGTGTGTGTGCGTGTGTGTGTGTGTGTGTGTGTGTGTGTGCACGCGCGTGTGCGCGCGCGTGTGTGTGCGCGCGCGTGCGTGCGTGCGTGCGTGTGTGTGTGTGTGCGTGTGTGTGTGTGTGTGTTTGTGCGTGTGTGTGTGTGTGTGTGTGTGCAGTGTGTGTGCGCGCGCGTGTGTGTGCGTGTGTGTGTGTGTGTGTGTGTGTGTGTGTGTGTGTGTGTGTGTGTGTGCGTGTGTGTGTGCGTGTGTGTGTGTGTGTGTGTGTGTGTGTGTGTGTGTGTGTGTGTGTGTGTGCGTGAGCTGGCCCCGTCCGCTCGAGTTGTCCCTCGCCCGACCTTGCTACGCCGTGCCGTCGCGCGCGTGTGGCCGCGACGCCCAACCTGCGCGTTTGTTTGTTTGTTTGTTTGTTTGTGTGTGTGTGTCTGTGTGTGTATGCTCCCGCGCTGCGTTGTCGCTACTTTCTCTGGGAATTTTCCTTGCCTCACGCTGCTTATGTTCCATCGCCGCTGATCCTGGCCGAACTTAATGTCCACATAGTTGCGGCTCCATTCTGTGGACGAGAAGACAGCAAGCGTGCGCGCGCGTGCATGCGCGTGCGCGTGCGCGCGCGCGCGCGCGTGTGTGTGTGTGTGTGTGTGTGTGTGTGTGTGTGCGTGCGTGCGTGCGTGCGTGCGTGCGTGCGTGCGTGCGTGCGTGCGTGCGTGCGTGCGTGTGAGTCTGTGTGTGTTTTCACCCACCTGCTACGCCGGGTGGACATTCGCCTGAGCGTGTCCCCGCTGAGCGCTTCTCGACCGTACCGCCTCCTCGCCGCACGAGGATCGAGTGTGTGTTTGTGTGTGTGTGTGCGCCCGATCCTGTCAACGGGGTCTGGGTGATGATTGCAGCGTAGTGCTGCCACCCTGGCCTCCCTCTTTCGCTCTGGGCTCCCGCGTCCGTCTTCCGCCGCCGGCGGCGGCCCGCCGCGGTGATGCGCGCGCAGCTGGCGAGCTCACCACACTTGACGTCGATGCCCAAACTGCCCGCAGCCTCACTCCGTAGCGCACCCTCCCCATCCCCATCCATTTTCGCCCCTGTCTCTCGCCCCTCTCCCCCTCCTCCCCTCCCTCCCCTCTGCCTTCCGTTCCCTTTCGACTTCCCTCCCCCTCCCTGGTCGCGCCTCACCTGCCTGCTTGCGCGCCCCCACTGGGAGCATCAATGAATGTGTCAGGCGAGCGAGGCCGCCATGCTGAAGTTTCTGAAGGAAACTCCCCGCTTGCGCTGCCCTTTCTCCGCGTCGCCCGTGAATGCGGACGGGGAGGGGGGAGATCGGAGGTGGGGGGGAGGGAAACGGTCCGTAGCCAGTTTGATCCGAGGAGCAAGCAGTGTGCATAAACATACAGTTTCAGAGCTGCATTCGGATATCTGGGATCCGCGCTGGGTCCTCTCTGGGCGTAAGGCGGTCGGAGCAGGTTTCTCCCCCAGTTTGCCTTGTCCAGAGGGCCCGATCACGCAATTCTCTTCCGTCTAGCTTCTCCAGCGCTATTGGTAACCCTACATACCGTGGAGCGCGGCCGCAGCCATCGGCGGAGGGGGGGAGTGGAGTGTGGAACGCGCAGCACACCCATACCCAGAGGGGGGTTTGGAGGGACGAGGACGGGCTATGGGCATGGGTGCGGGTTGTCGGGCCCTGGGGGAGGCTCACCTTCGAGCGGGGGGGCCCATCCGACAACACGCACCCATAGCCCCCCTCCGTCCCCCCTGTGGGTATGGGTTTGTGTGCGTGATATTCGTTCGTCAGCATGCGACTTGTCCTGCGCTGTCCTGGCTCATCCCAGCCCCGTGGAATTTGCAGTACAGGTTCGGCGCTGCCGCATTCGTTGGTCAGCCTTGTCTCGCCGAGGCACCGCCTCGCTCCCCCGCGGCCGGGCCTTCCCAAGATGAGCGGCCGACGCGCTGAAATCGCAAAGGAAATGGCGCCGAGCCCGCGCTTGCCCTTGAAGACGGCACGGCCGGGATGGGAGGTCGGGGGTGTGAAGCCTCTGTGAGCCTTGCCCAACGGTGGAATCGAACTTCGATTTTTTCTGTGTGGCGCTGGAGACTTTGGGCATTGTTCGGGAGTGGTCTCCCTCTTGCTGCTGCAAGTCGCGCGGTGTACAGTCGTGCAGTGGTGTCGTGGAATCGCGGAATGGCGCTGGCGCGGTGTTTATGTGGTGTTGTGGTGTCGCGGCGTTGTTCAACATATGATTGCTGATGAACGAACGGCGAGTTACGTGTTACTTGCTGGTTGAGGAACTTTGAGCATACAGAGATGCAGTTGTTGAGCAATTGCGGTCAACATGTGAATCATTCGTGCAGCCGCAGCCAGTAGCGACGTGCCACCAAAGAGCACACACAGGTATGCAAGGGTTCCGCCCGCTGCCGCCGGCCCCCCTCGTGTTCCTTGCATGGCCACGCTTGGTTGGTAGGTTGGTTCGTGTTGTTTTCGTTTTGCTGGCTGGTTTCGGCTGATGGATTTTTGTCTAAACTGAGAATTGGGATTTGATTTGGGTTTTTAACTGGCGGGCTGGTTGCGCACATCCATAATCTCTAGAACCATCTCGCGCGCTTCGCTCGCACTCAAGTTCTACCTGTCGTGGGGCCACGCACACGTCGCGTCGGAGGGGCCGTGTCTGGATGATCGGGTCCTTGGCTTGAAGACGCAGCGGGAGGCTGTTGGCGAGGCCCTGCGGCGGCAGGCTGCGGGCATCCTCCTCCAAACCTGAGGACGGCGTCGCCCAGGTGGCCGGGGGTGCAGCGGCCGCCACCCGCGAGAGCAGAGCGGGTGCCGAGACGCAGTGGGCACCCACCGCTGGTGCCGCCCACCCCCACCGTGGCCGGCGGTCCCCCTGCCCGACGAAGGCAGCAATGTACAAAGATGATGCAAGCTGCATTCTGGAAGAGCGCCCCCCTGGAGGAACGGCGTGCCTGAATTCTGGAGGAAGGGTTGGAACGAACTATTCATGATGGAAGAGGCGCCGAGAAGTGTGCGAACACGAAAAAGTGACCTCATTCGGCGTGCAGCAAGTGACAAGGAACCATATCAGAAAACGCCCTGCTGCCTGCGCTGGGTGTCCCAGAGATCTTTCTTCTGCTGGTTGGCTGCGGCCCGGGAGGTCTGGAAGTCGATGCCGCCGGCCTTCGTGTCGACCATGGCGGCCAGGCATGCACGAACCCCATTAGCTGCGGAGGCGTTCGCGTGCAACTTCCACATTCACTTCCGGCCATTCCAGGGCTTGTGGTACTTCGGGCCGCAGTCACGGAAGCACACTGCCAACTCGGCCATCTGTTTGGCGAGGATGTTTCGGCGGCCATCACCGCTCGGGAGCCAGATGGCCGTATAGTCGAGCACTTCGACAGCAGGATGGCCACGCAGTACACCACGGGAGGCATGCCGAAAGGGTGTTCCGCCCTCGGGCCGAGGCCGCGCGGAGTCTGCAAAAACGTTACTATTCATGCCATTCATGTCATCTTCTTCGAGCAGGAACGCGAACGACGTGGCATCATGAGCCCGCCGGACCTGCACCGCGATTGGTCAGGGTGCAGCGGAGCAGGTCGGAGAGCAGGTCTCCGCCGCCGCTTGCGCCCTTCCCGCCGCCGCCCTTCCCGCCGCCACTGCGCCAGCCCCCCGGGGGAGGCTGCTGCTGCTGCTGCTGCTGCTGCTGCTGCTGCTGGAGCACAGCGCCGGCGCCCAGGCCTGCAGCGCCACCCGGGGGCGGCGGCGCACGTTGTGGCGGCTGCTGCTGCTGCGCTGCTTGCGGGGCCATGACGGCTGCGGTGGCTGCTGCGCCGGCTCCGTAGGAGGGGCCCCGCTGCCGGGTGCGCTGGAGGCTGCGCCTGCGGCAGGGTCGGCGGCTCCTGTGCCTTCGCGCGCTGTGCTGCGGCTGCGGCGGCCGGCTGCGCCGCGGGGCGCTTCTCGGCGGCCGATCCGGCGGCGCGCGCCGTCGGCCAGGCGCGGGGTGGACGGGGGGGGCGGCGGGCCCCGGGTCGCAGATGTTGTGGGAGCTGCAGCGCGGCGTCGGCGCACTGTGTACAGCGAGAGCAGGTAGGACAACCGCGGGCTCCAAATCAGACGCGGGCGACACGCTGGGGGCACTTCATGCGTGTTGGGCATGGCTGGCAAGCGGGCAGGCGTCTACGGCGGCAGGTGCACGCGGCGCGAGGATGAGCAGCAAGATGCGCTTCCCAACGCTGGCCGTGAGCAGCGACAGAAGCAAGATGTGTGCGGCCCTCGATCTTGCGATCCGCCCGGCTCGCGCCGACGTTCGGCGGGGCAACGTGCTGCCGTTGGGTATCCAGCGGGAGGCCCCGCCGGGTGCGACGCTCAGCGCACTTGCGTTCATGGGCCGCGCAGCCTCGGCTGGCAGCGTCGGCGCCGGGGCCCATATGTCGGAGCATCGCGACGTAATTCGTATATACCTGACGCCCTGCACCCAAATGTCATAAGGCATGAGCTCGTGGCCGTTGCGGTTCTAGCGCCTATCATGGCAGGACAGGCATTCTGTCTAGTGGAGTCCAGGAGGGCGCGGCCATCGGGCAGAACCATGCTTCCGCCCCAGGAGCCGCCGGGCCCAGTCCTGGAGCACGTAGACGTCGGTCTCGAAGAGATGTCCTTGCCGCCGCTGGTCTCCGGCGAGCCGCCCGGCGAGGCCGGGGGCGGGGCAGGTGGGTGCCCGTGGGAATTCCCGGGAAAGCTGCGACCCCCTCGTCGCTCGGCCCCGAAATTTCAGGCACATGTTGCTTGCTTCGAATTCGACCGCCAGCGTCGAGTGGGCACCGGAGGAGAAGCGGCGCGCGGCGGGGGTGTCTGCTTGCCCCAGAGGCGCCGGGTTGGAAGGGGGACGCCTGGAACCACGCGCGAGGCAGCATCGGGAGTTTGCGTCGTTATCGGGATCCCCCGGTAACGACGCGCGATGAGGCGAAGGAGACAACGATTCGAGCGCGCCCGGATTCATTGTTGGCCGGGCATTTTTTTCCAGGAGAGGAGAGGAGGACACCCGCGTCGTGCCGCTGAACGAGCAGTCGTTCGCCGAGAGACCGTCTGGGCGCAAGCTTGCTGCACTTCCCAATCGCGCGCTTCGCCGCGCAGCTCGGTCACAAAGGATCCCCCGCCCAAGGCGCCGAACATCGGAGATGACCTTTCAAATTTGGTCCATGGCTCATGGGGCACCAGTTAAATGCCTGGCGGCTAAATCGTGCCCGTGCGTATTCTACTAGCCGTTTGTTGATGAGAAGAACAAGGTTGCTTGCTTTGTCGATTTGGCGGGCGCACAGGGCACCCCGGGGGCCGTGGTCTCCGAAATGACTGGGCGTGGACGTGTGGCTTCGACCCGTGCTCGAGGGGTGGTCGATGCACGCTTGCGTCGCGGCCGACGTGGCCGCGCGGGTTTGGCATTCGCGCAGACACCGAACAGAAGCAAGAGGATATGGAGACGACGTGGATGGCGACGGGGGGCGGGGGGGGACCTCGACGTGCTCTCCCAGGGGGCCCTGCGACGTCCACCCCTCATCAACCGTCCCCGTGCCCTCACCCCTAACCTCCCGCGAATAACTAGCTGGTGGGGGATTTGCCGCTGATGCTCGCGGCGCCCTCGATGGGGCCGGCCCCTCCCGTGCCGGCTCTTGGAAATGCGTGTTTTGGTGTTTGAAGTCGCCTTGAGGCGTTGGCCTGAGCACTTTCTGCCCCTGCTGGCAGGGGGGGGCCTCAACCCTATGTCGGACTAATCCCAACCGACTGGTACATATTACAACCGACTTGGCCATTTCTCGACCAGCGAAAACCAATTGGCACCATGTACAACCAGCCCTTTTGAACCAACAGTCGGATTCTATGTGTACAGGTTTGGTCAGGCGAATCAGACATCACATGAAGGGCTTAAGAGTAAACGTCTATTGCCGGAGTCAATATAAACGCCCCGATTGGAATTGATACTCGTTTAATTTCTGACACCCGGGGGGTATGTTGCATAACAACCGTAACTCCCAGCAGTGCGTATCACGTCCAACCAATAGCATATATCCAGCACAACATCAAATATTGACAATACGTAACCATACACACTTCACAACAGCACATGTTCAAAATCCGACTTCTCATCCTCGTCATCGTCCTTTCCTCCACAGTTTTTGTCCTGCCTCTTCCCTCCTCCTCCTCCTCTTCCTCCTCTTCCTCGTCCTCCTCATCTTCCTCGTGCCGTATTCCTCGTCCCTTTTTTCTTCCCCATCCTCCTCGTCCTCCTCCTCCTCCTCCTCCTCCTCCTCCTCTTCCTCCCCCTCCTTTTTTCAATTTCCTATCATCCTCCTCCTCTTCCTCCTCCTACACCTCCTTCCCCCAAAGCTGGTCCCAGGAGGTCGGCCCTGGTCTAGTATAGCCCCCGACATACCTCCGAAAGGCTTCGAGGCAACCTCAACATGGTCCAAGAGAGCTGGGCATGGCCCAGGCTAGCTCCCGACAGCCTCTAGCCGAACAGGGTACAACATAGCCAAGAACACCTCCGACCGTGTCTGGCTGGACTTGTTTGCTGAAGCGCGAGTTCGAACGGAAAAGGGGAGGTGGCGGCGGCGGCGGGGGGCAATGTGACTCGTTCGGCCACCCTTTCCCTCCACATGGGTTCGGGGGCCCCCCGAACCCCCGAGGGCACGAAACGCTTTCATTGGATGCGCCATTCCAGGAGTTTGCGGAATCCCGCGCCCACAAGAAAGGAGGCGGGGGCCGAACGATTCGGCGGCGGCGGCGCGGGGCAAAATGACTCGTTCGGCCACGTTTTCCCCCCGAACCCCCGAGGGCACGAAACGTTTCAATTCGAAACGTCGCCCTCGGGGGGGTGGAAATTCCCGCGCCCAGAAGACAAGGAATCAGGGACTCAAAGACTCGGCGGCGGCGGCGGCGGCGGCGGTGGAGGGCAATGTGACTCGCTCGGCCGCGTTCTCCCTCCCCATGGGTTCGGGGGGTCCCCGAACCTCCGAGGGCACGAAACGTTGCCATCGTAAGCGTCGCCTTCGGAGATGTGGGACATCCCGCGTTCGCAAGAATGGAGACGGGGACCGAACGATTCGGCGGCGGCGGCGCGGGGCAATTTGACTCGTTCGCCTTCTCCATCCCCATGATCCTGGGGCTCACCGAGGCCCCGAAGCCGAGCATCGCTTCCACTGGAAACGTGGCCCTCGGGGGTTTTGGGGAGTCCCGCGCCCACGCCGGCCGAACGACTCGGCGGCGGCGGCGGCGGCGGCGGCGGCGAAGGCAAAATGAAACGTTCGGCCCTCCTTTCCCATGGGTTCGGGCCCCCCCCGAACCGCTCCCGTTGGGAGCGTCGCATTCGGGGGTTTTGACGAATCCCGCGCCCGTTGGTGAAGTGGCCGGGAACGAACGACTCGGCGGCGGCGTCGGGGGGCAAATTGACTCGTTCGGCCACGCTCTCTCTCTCCGTGGTTTGGGGGCTCCCCGCACCCCGGGAGCACGACACGTTTCCATCCCGAGTGTCGCCTTCGGGGGTTCGGGGATTCCCGCGCCCGCAGGAATGGAACCGGGGACCGGACGATTCGGCGGCGGCGGCGGCGCGGGCCAAGTGCCGCGTTCGCACCCCCGTTTTCTCCCCATGGGTTCGGCGGCTCGCCGAGACCCCGAGGGCACGGTATGCTTCATTGAAAGCGTCGCCCCCTGGGCCCGGGGAGTCCCCGCGCCGTCGGGAGAGGAAACGGAGGCCGAACGACTCGGCGGCGGGATCCGTCAGAAATCTTCCGGAATCTTCAGGATTCTCGAAGAATCCCCAGGAACCCGTTTGGACTTTACAGCATCTTTCAGGAAGCCGCAGCAGGAATGTTTCTTTGGACATCATCCGAAATCTTTCAGGGGTCTTCGAGAATTTGTCGGAAAACCGTTTGACATCCGCAGGGGGGCCCAGGAACCTTCATTCATCCGTTTGGATTTCTTCAGGTTTTGGTTTCGGAAATCCGTTCACTCCTTGAAGTTCCCCTCAGGAGCCTTTCGGGAAACTGTACTCTTTCACGGGCCTCGAAGGAGCCAGTAAGGAGCCTCAAGTGAACTGGTGAGGGTATGGTGCTTCTGAGGAGCCCCTGAAGGAGCCTTCTAAGGAGCTTTTAATGAGCTGAGGAGCTTTTCAGGAACCTTTAAGGAACCTTTAAGAAGCTTCCAAAGAGGTTGTAATTTGTATTGGTTGGGTGGGATTGGTACCGAAATCGATGGAGTCCGTCGTAGTTGGTTGTGATTTTTGTTATTTTCGAGTTCACCCCCCTCCAAAACCAGAGAAAGGATGTCCGAAACCCCCGAGGGAGGGTCCCATCCCCCCTTCCCCTTGAAAAATACGGAGGGTCAGACCCCCCCACAGGAAAATTTTGGGGGAGGTCCAGACGCTCCCCCGGGAAAATCAGTGGGGGGGTCCACAACCCCCCGGCGACGACGACGCCGACGACGACGCCGACGACGACGTCAGACGCGGCAGCGATGACGACGCACGACGTATGACGCACGACGCGCGACGCACGACGCACGATGCACGACGCACGACGCTCAACGACCCGACGCACGCCACGCCGGCGCCGACGCCGAACACGACGACGACGGCGACAACGACGACTGCAACGATGACGAAGATGACGACGACGGCGACGACGCGGCCGCCACCGACACAGTCGACCAAGACGCACGACGTACGACGCACGACGCACGACGCCGGCGACGACACCGACGCCGACGCTCACGACGTCGCCGAAGACGGCGACGGCGACGACGACAACGATGATGACGCCGACGACGCCGCCGACGACGACGATGACGACGACGACACCGACGACGAGTCCGACGATAACGACGACGCCGATGACGACGACGATTTTGACGTCGACGACGAAGACGATGACGGCGAGCACAGTAGAGTAGGCGTAGAGTAGAGTAAATTCGGAGTAGAGAAGCGGGTAGAGTAGAGACGCGTAGAGTGGGGGGGGGGGGAATACGGTAGGGTCAAGTATCATAGGGAGGTGTAGATCATATTGCAGTATGGAAGAAGCCGAGTAGAAAGAACGTTATGGGTATAATAGAGCAGACATATAGTAGAGCCGAGCTGGGTAGAGCAGAGTCGAGTAGCAGTAGAGTAGGATTAGGATTAGGAGTAGAGTACATTCAAGTATAATGGTCGGGTAGAATAGGGGATAGCAGAGCAGACCATAACAGGGTAGAGTAGAGTAGAGTAGACTATGAGCACCGTAGAGAAGAGTAGAGTAGAGTACGGTGTGGTTGAAGGTGGTTGTATTGTTTGAGGGACGGTTGGGTTGGATTGAGTCTGGACCTCACGGACCGTTGAGGAAGGTCTGCGCGTGGATGGTGCAGAGGAGGGGACGAGGAGGAGGAGGATGAGGAAGTGGAGCACGATTGCGGGAAGGGCAGGAAGAGGAGGAGGAACGCGGTGCGATGCAGGACCATCCCCATTTGATGCGGGTACTGCAGAACCCGAGGAAGTTGAGCGATCCACGGGTCATTCCGCCGCTTGTCGGGCCGTGGGGCTACACGAATTGGTTGCGGACGTGAAGATTCGAAGAGATTAAATGTGGAGGATGAGGAGGAGGTTGAGAAGGAGGAGAAGGAAAACGAAGAGGGCATCACTCCGCTCGAGACTGTGTCCCCCTGCACCCCCTTTGCCGTCGGGAACCGCTTTGGAATTCCTACGTTATCCCCAATGTTGCCCTCGGGGGCTTGGCGCCGGTTTGATCGTACCGACTCGTTCTCACTTGTCCCGATCGTGATGCGATTTATTTGCGATGATCACCCGATGGTGTTTCGCCCAAGGTTGCCCGATGGTGTCTCGATGGGTGCCCCGCTTGGTTTTTCTTTTGTGTCCTGATGGTGTCCCGATCGATCGCCGATGTGTCTTGGCTGTCTTGAGATGATGCCCCGGCGGGTGTTCCAATTGATTTAAAGAGGGTGTCTCAATTGCGTCTCGATTTATGTTTGATTGTGCCCAAGCTGTCCCAACGGATGTTACGGTTGATCTTTCGATTATGTTTGGGTTGTGTCCCGATCGGTTTCGGAATGTGTCTCGATGGTGCCCTCATTCATTGAACGATGGCGTCGCGATGGAAGCCCCGATTCATTTTCGTAGGTGTTCTGATTGCACCACGATTGAATTAAACGATGGACATTCGTTGAGAAGGAGAGACGTGTAGCAGAGAACACGTCCTAGCATGGGGCAACACATGATAAATCGCATATAGTGTTGCCCCCGAGGCGTCCCGATTAATTTTCGACGGCGTCCCGATGGTCTCCCGCCCGACGGTGTTTCGATTGGTTTTCGACGGCGTGCTGATGGTATCCAAGTTGTTTTTAATGTTGCCTCAATTGCGCCCCAAAGTTCTTGATACTAATTGAGGATGGTGTTCCCCCCGACGGTGTCTCGATTGGTGTCCCGACAGATCTCTCGATGGTGCCCCGATGGGGCTCCGATTGAATTTCCTAAGTGTCTTTGGTCGGCCACTGAGGGTCATCTAAAATACGGAGTCCATCCCCCTGCGCGGCCCTCGCCCTCTGAGGGGTTGGCCTTGTACACTACACCAGAACAGCCAGGCCAGTCGCGGCTGCTATCTTTCGAGCTTTTCGTCAAGACGCGTTGGACACATCCTCAGACAACCTTGATAATCGGTATCGCCTCGTGGGACACTCTCGTCGATAGCATTATCTTTGCCATTCTCTTCAGAGCGGTATCTTGCTGCCTACTTCATTGCGCTATGAAGCCATTAGTGCAGATGGCATTGACACCCCGTTGAAGGACACGTGGATCTGCGTCGCACCCCATGCTCCCATACCAAAGTTTCTTTCCCGACTGCAAGCATGTCTATCACGTTTTATGAGCAGCTTGCTGGATTGTCGTGCAGCAGTTCAGAGCTGGTGGATGTCGAGCGGGCCTTGGACGTCTTGCCACTTTCGCTGGAGATCGCAGTGGCTGGGTTTTGATCATCGGTCATTCCGTCATGGCTGCAGTGGACGTGTGGTGCACCTCTCGTCGTGCGAAGCTCAGGTGAAGTCGATGTTCTTGAAAGAGCTGGAGAACTACCCGGAAGTGAAGGCCTGCCCGCCTCTCTCTCAGGGGCGACTGCCAGGACACGACGGGCTCGGGCGCACGCACGGCACAGGGTCGCGGGTTTCGCAGGTCGGGGCCGGCGCAGGCCGCCGCGCAGACTCCCCAAGATAGGCCGAGAAGTGTGTCGGAGGGCGTCAGGATGGAGGAGGAGAGGAGGAGGAGGAGGATGAGGAGGAGGAGGAGGAGGAGCAGGCGCAGGCGCAGGCGCAGGCGCAGGCGGAGGCGGAGGCGGAGGCGGAGGAGCAGGACAATGAGGCAGAGCAGCCGCAGGAGGCGGGATGAGGCGGAGGGGTTGGAGGAGGAGAGATAGGAGGAGAAGGAGGAGGAGGACAGGACAATTAGGAGGAGGAGAATCAGAAGGAGGAGGATAAGGAAGAGGTGGATGTGGAACCTTTGGCGCGACACGACGAGCATGATGAAGAGGATGATGCTGATGACGATGCTGAACTGATGATGATGATGATGATGATGATGATGACGATGATGATGATGATGATGATGATGATGATGCTCATGCTGAAGATGCTGATGATGACGATGATAATGTTGATGCTGATGATGAATATGATGAAGCTGATTATGATGACGAGGATGCTGCTGTTGACGATGATGATGCCGATGTTGATGCTGATGGCGATGATTATGATGACGATGATTAGGATGATGATGCCGCTGCTGATGATGCTGCTGATGATGATGATGATGATGATGGTGAGGATGCTGATTATGATGATGAGGATGCTGATGAGGATTATGTTGCTGATGAGGATGCTGCTGATGATGACGACGACGATGATGATGATGCTGCTGATGATGATGGTGATGATGATGATGCTGATGCTGATGCTGATGCTGATGCTGCTGCTGCTGCTGATGATGATGATGATGATGATGATGATGACGACGATGACCAGGCTTGAACGGCCAGCAGATGCAAGCGCCTCACTCCCAGAGTGCGCACCTCGCCCAGCGGTTGTCCCGCCCGCCCTGCTGGACATCGCTTGGACGGGTGTTGTTATTCCTCCGCGAGGGAGATCGAGGAGCATCTTGGCTCATCTTGCGAGAAAGAAAGACCCACGAAGGCGGAAAATGCCTGGGGAATGGGCGTTCGAGCGATGGCGAGCCTTTGCCCTTCTCCCTGATATCTCCTCGTTCCTCCTCCCCGCTGTCGTTTCCCCCCCCCGTTTCCCCGCTGCATACCCGGCGGCGAGCCCAGGGGGGGGGGCAGAGGGGGCGCCTTTTTCAGAAGGCTCAGGAGGCCCCGTGCTGTCTGAGAAGCTTGGGAAAACCCGCACCGCCTCCTGAGAAAGCTTGCCCCTCTCTTCACGTGTGCTATGCAAGTTGAAGATCTGACCCGGCTATTAGTGCCTACTTCTGCTTAGTATTGGTCGCCAGTCGGCGCGATTAGAGACTAGTAGGCGCCAGTAGGCGGTAATTGGCGCTAGCCAGCGTGAATCGGCGCGAATTGGGACAGTCCTGGACAAGAATGGGCGCTTCTAGGGCGGCAACCCCCTGGGGTGCACCACGCGAGGAGGTCAACCGTCGAGGAGACCTGCTCAGTGCGAGAAAGACGCCGCACGCGGGCTGACCACACCGAGAGGCGTCCAGCGAAAGCAGCCGTTCGATCCACTTTCAAAGGAACGAAACCGATCGCCGACGTAATCAGACGCACCTCGCCGCCCCACGCCACGCGCGACTTCACAGACTCATACAAACCAGACAGGTTCCACCCAGCAGCCGTCATGGCATTGGGATTCGCCCCCACCAGGGCACACATTGTGAGCAAGTGGACTCATGTATACACCGGCGGTATTCACAAGGACGACTCTACCAAAGACGCTTTGGATGTGGTAGTTAACGCTGCGGACGAGGATGACTTCGCTTACGTCGGGGCCATGGGAACCAAAGTTGTGGATTCTACTTCGACTGGCGTATACAAGGTTATCCCGACTACATCAGAATTGTCGGCTCGAAAATGGTTTACGCATGGTTTTACAGTCGAGCACCAATTTTCAACAACCCGCCAATGGCGGTCCACACATACTCAAATGTTGCCACTTGACTGGCCAAGGACAGCTGCGTGCGGCAAAGCAACCACGGCCTCGTTGCCCTCTCCACCCAGGTGCACCATCTAGCCTTCACATCCACTCCAGCTTCCTATTGACCGCGCTTATACACGCAACGGTCACCGATGGAACGCGATGGCGGGTTCCTTCGCAAAGATGCGAAGCACACGATATGACGCAAGCCCACAACCAGAATGTGCTGACGTATTCGGCGCTCAGCATCGTAGAATTTGGGAGTGTCCACGATCCTCAGGCGATGACGAACGAAATGGGTGCGCCGACTACACCAACCGTGGCTTGAGCGCAGTCGTACCACCTGCTGCATTTCAATCCACGACAACGGCAAGCCAGCAATGAGGAAACCGTCACGCTGATCTCCATGACCTTCAACGTCTGAAGTTTCAAAGAGCCAGCGCGCGCCGGATGGGGGCAGCAGAGGAAGACCACCAGGATGGAGAACATCAGCCACCAGTTGAAGAACACGGGCATCCACCCCGTCAGCATGCAGGAGACCAAATTACGTAGAGGCACTGCCCGTGTATGGTTTTGTATGTAATTTGAAGCGGCGACGAGAACTGCAACCTAGGCTGTTCGCAACTTGCCACTGCCGACCTGCCATGCGCGGGAAGGAACGAACGGGGACAAGAGCTGCGCTCGCCCCAACCATGTCAAAATCCTGCGCCAGAGCTTCGAACTATTGGTCGCGTGCTTTGCCGCGCCAGGCTGTCGGTGGACGGCCGCAGTCGCGCGCGCCGCCCGCGGCCGTTCAGGAGACGAACGGACCGACTAGTTCTGGACAGACCTCGCTAACCTGACCCACGCATCTGGCATCGGTCTCATCGCGGCCGACGCCGACGCCAGAACTGGCGAGCACGTCAGGGCTTCTGCAGATTACTGCGGCGAGAGATTCGACGACAACGAGGCTGGCACGTGGCTCCATGGTGTCCTTTTCACATGCCGAATGACTGCAGTCAACGCCGCAGTAGAGTCTGGGCGGCTATATATATATATATAGTCATATACACGCGCAGTTTCAAACGTGGCACCGAGTTGGAGCGCGTCGACAACGTCGTCATCCCCGCGGCAACAGGGGCACTGCGACGGACGTCGCAATTTTCGGTGACGTCGACGTTGCATCTACAGGTCAGGATGAGCCAGAGCTACATCGCGGCTCCCCAGGCGAAGCGCGCTGCGGCCGCGGCGAAGCCGTAAACGCATTGCCAACGCAGCGCGCCAGAAGATGCTCCAAGTGGAGCTCAAGAACTTCCACTTGCGCCCGTGGGGTAGGCGAAATCAACGACCGCGAATCCGATCTGCGCGAGAAGGCTGGGGGCGCCGCCGAGAGACGCCGCGGGCTGGAGACGGCCGGGATGCGCGGTCCATGTATTGCGGACTTTTCTTTTGCATTGCCGCGGATGCGACGTCCGCTCGAGCGGCCCGCCGTTGCGGCGAGTCTTCGATGCCCGAGATGCCCGCCAAGGATGCCGTGGGGGGCCCGCCCACGCTGGATAACGCGATTGTCGCGGGCGCGCGAGTGGCGCGACGCCGAGCTGAGCGCGAGGGGCTGCAACTCGCAACAAACGTCGTCCTGCGGCGTGCCAACCGATCAGCCAACTTCGGGGGTGCGATCAGTCAGGGGGGCATTTCCCGCAGGATGCGCGGGCCGCGTGAACGGGGCAAGCCGCAGCAACGACGCCGCCGCATCATGGAACGGAATGAAGCACCTGCCGCGACCACGGAGGGCGGCCGCCGCGCATGATCGCGCGGGGTCGGCCGCAGTTGGCACCGATGGCGGGCCGATCCCCGGCGGGCAAGGTGAAGCTTGCCAGACTAGGTCATTTCGATGGAGCCGGCCGCGCCGAGATCCGCGGGCCCAAGGGCGCCGCCAGAAGCCGCAACCAAAATTTAAGGGGGGCCATTGCGCCCCGCGTCAACCCGGATGCGATTATCGGCAACGTCATGGCTATGCTCGAACTCATCGCCAGCCCCGCGTGGCCATCCCCCATCGACAAGGGCGCCCGACAATTTTGCAGGCGACATGGGCCGATCCGCCATCCAGGAGGTGCACCGCCCGCGCCGCCCGTTGACCGTCAAGCCGAGGCAGGTCACAGTTGAACCTCTACGTCTCAAAGTAGGGCGGTTGGCATCTAGGAGCGGCGCGAATCGCAAGCGCTTTTGCGACCGACGCATGATTCTGCTCGTCGCCGAGCGCCGCCGCCGGCATCTACGGGCGAGACTCGGGCAGATCGCCGCAGAGGTACTGCGTGACGTGCAGTGCGGAGCGAGACCCAGCAGGGGCGCGGACTTCGTAGCGCGCGCTGCCATTGCACGAATCAGCGCGCCAGAATCAGGGCAGGAGTGGGCTCTTGCCACCTCTCTATCTGGAGGGCGCCATGTACGCGGCGGCACTGGGGCCCCGGTGCAAATGTCCCGCGGGCGATCGGCGGCAGGGAAATGCCACTTTTTGATGCCGTGCTTGCAGGTGGCGTTGCAGGGCAGGCCGCGCATCGACGACGACATGGGCGATGAGCACCCGGCGGCGCAGTTGAGACCGCCCGAGCTGACCCATGGGCGGCGTCAGGAAGTCCACCCGCGTGGCCCAGCCGCGCGCGGGCGCGCGAGCGTGAGCGCCCGCGTCCGATTCCCCCTTCAGTGCGGCCTATCACGAAGGCATCGCCACTGACGTCATCGAGCAGAAAATCCAGCGCGACAGCTATCGCCGCAACGACGGGCCCCCCGCCGCCCCCGCCCTCGCCCGCGGGCGCCGAGCGGGCAGCGGGCACGACGGGAAATAAACATTCACCGATGCATCGTACAAGTGCCACATGGCACCATTTCGCCGTTGTGGCTGCTCGCCCAAGGCCATCGACGCGACGCAAGCTGGGCCAGCGGTTTGGCGGTGGATGCCCAGTGGATGTGCACCTAGCTCCAAACGAGCGAGCAATCAACAGAGTCGATCGACCTGCAAGCAGCATTGCGAGCAGCCAGAAGCGCATGCGACAAGTTCAGAAATATCGCCCACTGAGAGCAGTTGCGCAACGCGCTCTAGCCCGACCGAAACATTTCCGACGTGCCACCATTTCCGACCATGCCACCGCCGCCGGCCAAACCCAGCTCCTTGCGTTACCAGTTGGGGACAGTTTTCGTAAAGACGAAGTCCTATCACGCACGATTCGGGAAACGCTGCAGAAGCGGGACGCATCCCGCGCGATGGGCGCGTGGATCCAGGTGCGTGACCTGCAGTTACCAGTTCCACACTCACGCAAGGCTCGCTCTGCATTCGCAGGCCGCCCAATGTTGCGCAGTGCCATGGGCGGCACCGGCGCATTCCGATGGCAAAAACTGAGCAGCAGTGCGAGACCAAACGGGCAACATCAAGTCAGGGCGACCGCCTGACTATGCCCACCTGCCAAGTTTTAGGACCGACGTCGTTCTAATCTGCACTATAAGGGCAATCGCGCGGCATTCGACGACGTGCCGTTCGTCGAACTGCCTGCGGCCAACCCAGACGCCATCAGCTCGTCGTCGCCGCGACCGACAGGAATGCCGGCGCGCTTTGCCCTCCACTTCTGCAGCGGACATCGGCGAGATTGGGGCCTGCCGGGGTGGGTGGAAAATACAACCCGCCTAGACATCGACATCGCAAACCACGCCACCGCCGGGGACCTTACCAACTGGACTACGATCGTCGACTTCGGGATCAACCAAATACGCCAATGGAAAGTGGTGGCAAGAGTGGCGCGACTACCTTGCGAGACGTGGAGCGCGGCCAGAACGCGATACCTACCAAAATTCGAACGTCAACCTCGAACACTACGGAGCAGAGAGAAGCCATGGGGTCTTATTCGCCCGGCGGACCGCGAGAACGACCAGATCGACATAGGACACTTGCTGCGCGCCGCGATCCTTTTGCTTGTCGTCGCCTTCGCCACGGTGTTACCCGCCATTCTGGAGTAACCCGGCGCGGTCCACGACAGGTGGCAAGTGCAGAGCAGCTGGCTATTGCCTGAAGTGCAACATCTGCTACGGCGGTCCATTTTGTGCGCGATGGGTCAGATCGCGCATGAACCTCCGGCCGTAGTGGGGATCGGAGCGCGAGGACTACCGGCGCGAACACTTGGGAAACCCATCCATGGCAGGTGCAGCCGAGGCCATGCGCGCCGCTACTCGGTCGCAGCGAGGACGGCGCTTGGCGCGGCGCGGCGGCCAGGAGAGGCCCTATCTTGCTCAACAAAACGCTGGCGGCGGAAATTTCGAAAGTTTGCAGCTCGAGATTGGCTGAGGACCAGCCGAGGTATTGCAAAGGCGAAATCATGCGACTCTGAGTTGAATATCTTGACAACAGACCACCATAATTCCGCCGGAAGGGCACCGCGCACCAGACAAGGCACATATGATGCTAGCGGAGAGGGTACTCACTGTGGAGGATGCCCACGCGGTGCTGGAGGCTGGCCAAGTCGATGTTCCAACCAATGAACCAAGAGGGCATGAAGACGTTGCACAATCGCCATTGCACTCTCGCCTATCTGGGAGCTACCTCCACGGCGTGGAAGGCACGTGCAGCAGAGAACGCCGACGACGTGACGCGCGCTTCCCTCGCGAGGAAGCACGCGGTCATCGACGTCAACATGATGGGCCGCTGCTGCACGCGGCGCGGCCGACCCGCGCACTTCGCTGCCGAGAGGAAGTGCGGGTCAGCAGCAGGGGCGACGTCGCCCGCGACGACGCGCGCCGCCGTGCCCGAATCGCCGCTTCACCGCGGTCACGGGCCAAGGATATGGCTGCGGCCAGCGCGATCTACCTCGCCCCGCCTCGCGCTGGCCCTCGCGGAGGGGAGAAGTCCAACGTTGACCAGATTCGCGAGGTTTTGCCCGCGCAGGTGCTCAAGAGAGTAGACTTGCAGGACGAGGAGCGACATGCCATCCACTCCAAGACGAGCATTCCTGGCCACTTGCTCCGCGCGGCCGACCCGAACGGCAATGCAGGAGACCTGGGCGAAATTGTCCCACCTTCCTCTACCTGGCGGGCGCCCTGACAGCCATGGGCGCCATGGCTATGCGCCCTCGCAGCGGCAGCATTGTACTCAGCAAGATCAACCTGCACATGGCGCCGCAAATCCGCGCGGGTCTTCGCGCGGCAGAAGGCGACCCAAAAGGAGACGCGGCACCTTTGATCGAGGTCGCTAGCGAAGAGCGCCACATCCTCGGGGCAGGGCGGGGCGCAGGGTTTTCTACTCATTACTGCAACCTGGTGTCGGGAGGTGCAAGTTTCAGCTGGGGCCGCCGTGCAACGGCAACCCGCAATTTCTTGCACTTGCAGGAGCCAGCTGGCACATGCCAGCCGGCGCTGCATGCGCGGAGACCACAAAGTGCCATCGCGCCAACGCGAACGGGACGCCACCCTGAGAGACATACCTCATCGTCCGACCACCGCACCCGATCCTGCCAGATGGGGGGTGGCCGACAGGGATCCGGGTCTACGGCTGCGCGGAGACGCCGGCATGGGGCTTCCGCGACCTCGTGTCCCAATGCCCCTTGATTTCCGCGTAGAGGGCCAAATGGTGTTATCCAGGACGGGGGTCAAATTCTACAGCGGGATCAACGACGATGCCGAGGCGATGATTGGGCTGGTGGGCATTGCGGGGCGAGCGCCGACAAGTGGGGTGATCCCGTGCGACTGCAGCATTCAATTGCAAGAGTAGACCGACCCAGACCACGGCAAGCTGCCGAGCAGTGCCCGCAGACGACCAATCGGGTCGTCGCCCACCATTCGACCCACCGGGCTGGCGCCCGCAGCGGACCGCCACCGCCGAACTGCCCGCTCGCGCTGTTGCGCCCGCCTAGCTGTGCGACATGGGGCGCTTGAGCGCTTGCGCAGGCACAGGCACTTCAAACGACAGGCCTTCCTCGTGGACTGTCCCTGCCACCGCGCCATCGACGTCCACCGCCGAAGCCATGGGCCATGGGTCGCCCGTTGGTATTTTTCGACGGCCTGGATGCGAGGGAACCCGCGTGGGGCGACCCAGGCATCTCGCTACTGCGACCAGGCTGAAATAGAGGCCTGTCTCCCAACAGTGCGACATGCTTCTGCGACGCCAACGAGCCATTCATAAATTTTCCACCGATGGTTACGCGCGAGACCACCGCCAGCCACCGCCGCCGCCCCCGTCTTCTCAGGCAAGATCTTACTGGGCCGAAGTCTCCGCACTTCTGAAGGCGTCGCGAGGCACCGCGGGGCTACCAACTCAGGGGCGGGGTTGGTATCCTGCAGGGGGGCCGAGCGACAATGAGATGACCGTGCTCTTGCAGTCCGGCGGCCCCCGAACTTGCCCCATCTCTGCCCGGGCCGTCTACCCGGGCCGTCAATTTGGTAGCCGACGGGGGCTCTGGGGATCGCTGCGGAGATCCAACGGGCCCAACCGCGTCGAACAACTCATCGTCTTGGCGGTGACCAGGCGTCGGCATCTACGGCGACGCCGATTCCGATCACAGTGGCATCTGCGGTCAGCAACGCGACCCCTGCAACCGCCCGCGGGCTGCGCTGCGCGAGGCGCCGCCGATCACTGGCGGACCAGGAAGCGTGTTGAAGTAGCGGGCCACGTCAACTGGGAACGACGGCGCCTCGAGCTGCGCCGCGCAGAATTGCCCATCATGCCAGGGCGTCCCATCCAAGCCACCACCCAGTGCGCCGCCGCAGGGCACCGGCGAGCGGACTGCGCCACGTGGCAGCGGCGGCCATGTTGCGACAGCGCCCAACAAGGGGACCACAATGAATGTCAAGGCGCCTGAGAGACCACGCTTGGACACACTCTGCGAGAAAGTGGGGCCGCCGACCGAGCGGCCACCGCATGGGGTGACATCTGGGTCTGGCCTTAGCGAAAGGCGCCAAGACATGGTCGCACGGGTCGCCGAGAACATCAGCCTCTGCCGCTGCGGCCGAAGCATTCCGCTCCACAAGGTCCACTGCACAAGCGAATCGAGTTGGGGTCAACGACGTCATCGGGGATGACTGCCACCACGCGCGCGCCGATTACGAAAGGATCATCAGTTGCGTCGAAGCATCGCTCAACCACTTCCCCAAGCGCGAAGGGCTACAGGAAGCGCGCCATGCCACAATGACACATGGGCAGACCGTGCTCGCCCACTTCGCCAACCATCAGGTCGCAGCGTTGCTGCGTGCCAGATCGGCGACGTCTGCGACGACGTACCTACGCCAGCCGCAGTGAACTACCGACGCCGCAGCCTACTCGCTCGGAACAGGCTGCGCATGCGCTCGCGCCCGACCTCTACTAGACCATGCCATTCCCCATTGCTAGATTCAAGAGGGGTGCCGCCGCTGCTGCCATCAACAATATCAACGAGCTGATCAACGCGCGTGGCTCTGACCTGACCGCCGGACTGGGGGGGGGGGCATGGGGCCCGGCGCCGCGGAGCAGCGGGCCAGGCGCAGAACTCAACAAACCGTCGCCAGCCCAACGCAGGCACGAACTCAAACCCACGCGCCGAGCAACAGCGCCGAGACAAGTCGACTAACATCCCAGCGTTGCAGGGCGAGGAGACCAGCTTCGACAACGCCGTCGCTAGGATCAGCCGCTTCGAGGAAGGTCTCGCCCAGCTTGCATCCTGGAGAGAGCGGCGCGCTCGGCCCGCCGCCGATGCGGGGGCCGACCCGCGGCGGCTCCACGGCCCGAAGGCTCGCGCAAAGCTGGCAATGCCTTACAACGACCACTATCAGGTGCCAGCGCGCCTCCGCGCTGCGATCGCAGACGGCGACAATGTGCCGACCGACGACCCACTGCATTCCCGCCAGCCTGGGAACTTGCAAACACCAACGACCCAACCGCCAGGGGGGGCCATGGAAAACCCCGCGGGACAGCAAGACCAGCGGGCAAACGGCCCTGGGGCTGACGAAACATCCGACGCCGACACAGATGAGCAACCATGGCCACCTTGCAACGTCGCCTGCCAGCTAGACCACAACCCCGCGCCGAATCGAAAGACCCCCCCTGGTCGCGAGGCGCCGGCCTCGCGACGGGGCCGGCCGAGCGGCGGCCCATGAGCGCGTCGCCCACTTCATATTTCAGCGCTGGCAAGTTTTGCTCCAGGACAGACGAGGCACCGCGCCAGCTTCTCCATGCGATCAGTACATATATACATATACGTGTATGCATGTATGGACATTTGTGTATGTATATATACACAGATCGGCACCTTCGCGCTAGAATTGACGCGCTCACCGACAACAATCGGGTCAGCAAAGCTGGATGCAAATTGTTCTCGCTCCTTTTCCCAAATGCATTGCGCGGCGAAGACGGCGGATCATCTGCCTCTATTTTGACGGCGGTCGCAACGCAGACGCCCAGCTACGCAGCGCAGCGAGCGGCGATAACAGCAAACATAGCGATGCTATGCTGTGGGTCCCCGAGAAAGCATTCCCATTCACGGGTGCAACGTCGAACGACGCGCGCGATGCGTGGGCCAACGCGGGGCAGTCCCACCCTCGGGATCTGACAGTGGGCCCCAGCGGGGCTTTCTCATTCGCGAGCGCGCCATGCTCGCGAGTGCCGCCGCCCTTCTCCAAGCTTCACTCGTTCCCTGCCCATCTTCGCGCAGCCCGCCCCCGTTTCTTCGCGCCCCCCTCGCCGCCCTTCTCTTGCGTCGGGGGCAGGGTGGGCATGTGGGCCCAGCGGGGAAGTGGGCAGGGACTCGCCGCAGCCCCCCCGTCGGTAGGGCCAGGACGGCCGCGGCCTTAACGCAGCTAGCAGGCGACACCTGTCCCGCCGATCATTCCACGCCTTTTGCCTCGCGCCCCCCAGACACCACTGCAGACGCGACCTAGAGTCGCTCGCGCGCGCGCACGCACCAGCCGCGCGCCACCGCCACAGATGGCATACGCCTCCCCCGTGCACATTGGACACCCTCCAAGCGGCCCCCACTCCCACGGTCTGGGTGCCCTACTCTCGCGTGGCGCGGAAGGGTACCAGTCGCGGGATGGGGGGCGCGTCGGGGTGGATCGAAGTGCTGCGGGGGAGGCCCTTATGTTTGCCATGTCGGCGAGAGTGGACCAGGCAACCCTGGTCAGTGCGAGCGCGGCGCCAAGCCACCGCCAGGACTGCGCAATTCTCGATCGAGCTCGGTGAAATCCCCCAGGCGGCCCCGAGGTCAACGTGTTGGGAACGTTCTGCCTGGTTGCAGGCGAGGGATCCCGCCGTGGGTCCCGCGGGCGCCTGGCGGGAATGGATTGTGCGCGCCACCGCCCGCCATTGCCATTGCATTGCCACGCATTTTTTTCGCATTTGTTTCACCCATTTGCCGCTCCAGTTCCACTTTTAATTTGGTGTTTTTGACACTGGTGGGGACGGGAAGATACGTCGTCGTCGACCCTTCTGGTGAGGGCCAGGGCGGTTGTTGCCAGCAGAAACGACCAGGCCAACGGGCAATGGTCCTCGCGGCCCAGTTTCCCACAACGTAGACAACATAATTGCCTCTGTCATGCCGCTGTCGCTGCTTTTCTGTGTCATCTTTACAGCCTCTGCATAAGTAGCTACCGCCGCACGCTAACGCCGCCGCGCCCTTCTCACCGCTCTGCCTACCCAGTGCTGCTGCGGAAGCATCCATAAGTCTCCTTCGCGGCGACGTTCGACCGCGATGCCACCCAGAGGGGGGAATACGGCACCCAAACAACGTTGGGTGAGGCCGCGGCCGTGCGCCAACAGCCGACACGCCAGCCCACCGCGTCAAACGACACAGGCGGCTGGCGCGCCAGGGCGCAGGCCGAAGCACATGGGTGCCATGCCCCCCCTCGAGGGTGGTGGGTGGGAGAAAAGAAGCGCGACCGCGGTCGCGTCCGACGCGCTCTGGCGAACGGACGCCCCGCGCGTCGCCCCCAGGGTTGGTCCAGAGCCGCACGCTGGCAGACAGAGGACCACACCCCGGCCAGCCGCCCCAGGCAAGTGGGGCGCTGCAGACATGACCGGGTGCTTGATATCCCGCCCCGCGGCCAGGCGGCAAAGAGGAGACAGCGCGACCGTGCGCGGAGGAGCGGAGGGGGGAAGGACCCCGACGCACGGCCGCGCGGCACGCCAGCATGCCCTCGCGGGGCCTGGCCCGCCCGACGTAGCGGCGGCGCGTGGCGGGTGGACATGCGGGCGCCCGCCATCGCGCGGTGCGCCGACGGCGGGACACTCCCGCCTAGGGGCGTCGACTTCTGACTTGAAATAACAAGTTATTACTGCCCCGTACGTCTCCTTCGCGGCGACGTTCGACCGCGATGCCACCCAGAGGGGGAAATACGGCACCCAAACAACGTTGGGTGAGGCCGCGGCCGTGCGCCAACAGCCGACACGCCAGCCCACCGCGTCAAACGACACAGGCGGCTGGCGCGCCAGGGCGCAGGCCGAAGCACATGGGCACCATGCCCACTGCCACGGACCCAGGGGCTGAGGCCGAGCGCTGCCCCACACAGCGGGCCTGCGGCGCCCGCAGGCACGCTGCCACAGACGCGTGGCCCGCGAGAGAGCGACCGATGGACCGAACGAGGGCGAACGAGCGTGCGAAGGGGCCTGGCGCGACGTTACTTGCACCGACCAAGCGTGGAATGACGTCGCTGGACGCCGGGGGGTTCCGAATCCCCACCCTCGTCGTCACTGGGCGACACGCCGAAATGCGCCTCGGCGACGGCCTGGCGCTCCATCTTCGCAACGTCAAGATGGCGCATCCAAGCTGGCATCTGCCAGTCCCCTGCCTTCAGGATGTCGGTGACTCGGCCGCCGAACTCCACAGTGTCTTGGGCGTGGCCCCGACGGAACGAGTGGGTGCCGTAGGCGTCGGCATTAACTACCCCCGTGTGACGCAGTGCCGACCGCAGCGCGTTCCGTACACCCGCGGCGCATCCAACGGACTGCGAGTTGAACCACGCGCCGAGAGCGTGTACGGGGCACGTGGCTCGTGAGCGCTGACACCAGCAATTGCGCACAGTAGTTGTCCGTCTTTCCCCGTTCTTCCGTCTGGCGAGCGATAAGACGGCCGCCTCTTCGCTGATGACAAGGCCCGCGCGTAACTGCGACGCGTCGTCGAGCGAGGCGGCCCGTTGGATGACCAGCGCTTCCGACGGGAGGCGAAGTAGAAACGCGTGCGCGGTCGCGAAGAGGAGACCCAGCCCGGATCCCTCTGGTAACGCGCCTGGGCGTTCCAGTAGCTGTTCCAGCACGTGCATCCGGACCGCCATGCGGGGTCGTGCCGACCAACCCGAACGCTTCTCGATAGCCAGCTTGGCGCCGGCCAGCGACGCGTGCGTGAACGCTGCGTCTGCCACGCGCGCGACGTGGCACACCTTCTTCAAATGCGAAAGGTAATTGCAGAACGTCGCGCGACACCTGAACGTCGTAGACCAGAGCAAAAGACCGTCGACCGACGGCGGGAGTTCGCTGCCTTTGCGCTGCAAAACGTCGCGCGCGAACTTCACCCAACATTCAAAGCCGCTGCGAACCTGCGGTAGTGACCGTGGGCACGATCCGAGCAGGGCGCTGTTACGGGCAACCTGGGCCCGCGCCCGCCCCGCCTCGGGCGACGCGACGGCTGCGGCAGCCTTCGCGATCTCGCAACGCGGATCGCCCATCTGACGCTCGAAACCTTCCGTTGCCGTACGTAGCGCACGGCGTACCGCTGCCACTGGGTCCGCTGCCGAGCTGCGGCTGCGCCGCCGACGGGCCGTAAGCATCGCGGGTGGAGGCCCCGGTGGCGGCGCCGGCCCTGGGGTGCCCTGCGCGCGCGGCCGCGCGCGAAGACGTCGCGCGCGTGCAACGTGCGGAGAAGAGCGGCCTGCGACGGACCACGCGGGGTGCCCATAACCGCGCACTCGCCTTGACTCGACGGGCGTGCCCGCGCCGCCTCGCCACCGTTGGGCCTGGCGTTCGCCCATCGTCCTTAAGAATACGCGCGGCGCGCGCGCGCGACCCGCGCGCCCGCGATGCACGCCACCTTGCGGGCGTGCCAGCAGCTCTCGCACTGTTGTCGCTGCGGTGACGGAAAGGCGTTCACGACCCAGAAAGTCATCGAATAGCGCACCCTCGAGGTGCTGCCAGCGCGTCATCCCGCTAAACCGCAGGCAAGAGCAAACCGCGTCGATATCAGCACGCGACGCTCTGGGCAGAACATTGCTCAGCTGAGCGGCGAAATCGTCGTGAGACATAATGATACAGGCTCGGTCGCGTGGACCTTGCGGTGTGAGCCCCTGCTGAGTGGCGCGCGTCAACCTTGGCGCGCGCCGCGAGATGCCCGATATCTGGCGCCGAGTTTCGGCTGCCTCGCAGCGTAGCCGTGCTGCGAGCGCTGGCTCACCTTGTCGGGATGAACATCGACGTCCATGACGCTAGCGTGCAGAACGCCTCGTCCAGGTGCGGATCAATTCGCACTGCACCGAGCTGCCGCAGCTGCCCGAAGTCACCCCTGGACGGATCATCTGCGATATTTTCGTCTGTCGGCACCCGCTCCACACGTGCTAGACACCGCAATTGCGCAATCTTGACCCAGAGGCCGTGTGCGAGACAAGCGTGATCGAACGCGCGCGCGGCGCCGCTGCCGGCGGCGGCCTGCGCGCCTGTGCTGTCAGACCAGATTGCGACGCGCCGACGGCGGAGCAGGTGTTCAAACGAGCACAAGCCCAGGGCAATGCTCAGCATTTCCAAGCCCATGATTTGATTATCTTCCCTGGGCTGGAACGCCTTCAAGATCCTGGCGCACGCGTGCGCGCGCGTCGCGACCAAAACTGACGCTGACCTGCGCAGCCGTGCCGGGCGGCAGGTGGCATGCACGTCCAGTAGCATTTGTTGTCAACGAACAGTACGGCGGCCGCCATGGGCGGGCGGCTGGCTGCGTCGCAGAACAGATGGGCCACGGGGCCCGCCGCTTCGTCGCACCACCTTCGTGACTGTGCCAGCTCGCCGCCCAGCACGATCAACCACCACCGCAGCACTAGCCGTAGCGCTTGCGGCATGTCGGGAGAGCCGCGATGTGCCTGGGCGTAGATCGGCCTGCCGCAACGTGGGCGTGGCAAATGGGTGCGCTGCCTGCGCACGGTACAGAAACACACACCTGAGCATGGCGCGCCCCGCGCGGTTGAACATGTTACTGGGTGCCCAGGCTAGTGCGCCCGCGAGTTTGCTCGCGTCACCTGGCCGCGCGCGCCACGACGCTGCGTGGCGGGCCGCAAACTGGGTCCACGCCTGCGTGTAAGATGCCCGAATCGAGTGCCAACGTGATACGTGCTGTCCACTTAGCGATCTTGTCGGGCAGCGGAACGCACGACATCCCCTCCGATGAGAGGTCGACGCGAAGTCCCAGGATACCGAGCGGGACAGCACAGGAAATCTTCTCGTCTGCCAGCGCGGACCGGCCCAGTCAGCATCATACGATGCGCGCGATGCAATCCAGCAGGTGTTCGACCTGCCGCGCGGCGCGCGACGGCGACCGATCGGCCGGCTCGCGTGACACCCCGCGCCTCGGCCCACCTTTCGGCGCCGAACATATCGTCCACGTGACGAAGGATCGCCGCGTGGAGTACACGGCGTAGAATCGCGCATATGAGGGCGCCAACGCGTTCCCAGTTATGAACGCTTGCAACTGCGCGGGGGACAAGTGCGACGCGGTGTGTGCCGAGAGCGGACGACGCGCCTGCCCCGAATGGGCACGCGCAGTGAGCATGCGCCGTGACCTCATCTTTGTAATCGAATATGACCCAAGCAAAGCCCGATACTCAGGTCGCAGCGGAAGCCTCCGGAAGGCGGCGTCGATGTCGAGCTTAAACAAGCGCGGCACAGCGGATGCCTGCAACCCGGGCGCGCGTGGCCCTTGCGCCCTCGCGACGCAGCGGCCACCGTTTCAGTAAATAGTCGGCAAAGCAGGTATAGGTGATCAAGTGTCTCGTGTATCATACGCTCACGCGGACGCGTTGCGGTGTTGATGCCGGCAATGGAGCAATCGTCCACCGCGCGAACCTGCCGCGAAGTGCGCGCGCACGACAAACTTTAAACATCGCTTCGCGCGGGCGCGCGCGCGCCTTGCGGGTGCCGTCGCTCCTGGCACCCTGTGCTACCCCGAACCGGGGCACCAGAATGATATTGCCCAAGTCGAGGTCTGACAGACCCTCGGGCGCTCGCATCCTCCGCAATCGGAAATCTTTATCCGTGAGGTCCCACAACTCTTGCGCGTTGGGGTCGGAGCGTAAACGCGCGAGCAGACGCTTGTTCGCCGCCCGGGCGCCCTGTAAAATAACCTCGGTGGACTTCTCTTGCGGAAATGTAGCAGGCGCGCCAATGCCCGACACGGGTAATTCACCCAGCAGGGGCGCCCCCTCGCGCGCGACGGGCGCGCGATGGCAAACGACGGCGGCACGTGGGCACGCCTGACGAAAGAACTCCACGCATTCGCGATCAATGTGTCCAATGCTGGCCGCCAACCCTGCAAGCAGCGGCCTGTTGACATACCAGGCGATCCCGCGAACGCCTTCGTCTGCGCCGCGGTACCACGCCTCGATGGCGCCGCTCTGCTCGAGCTGGCGGGCCCCAGTTTCAATGCGCCACACGGCTTCTTCGCGCGCTCGCCGGACCGCGCCGGGCGTGCGCTCGCTGATCCAGCGCGCCGCGTCTGAGACGTCTGTCGCCAACGTGATCTTCTTTTCAAATTCGTATGTCCTGCCTTGGGCCTGACGTATGAAGTCGCGCTTGAGGGCGCACTTTGCGCCGTCCCGCGCCGGCGGCGCCGGCGCGGGCGGCGCGCCCTTCGCCGTGCAACGTCGTTTCGGCGGCGGCGGCGGCGCCGGTATGATGCTTGACCGTTGTGGCCGCACCACCATAATACAAGAGTGCGAAGACTGCGCAACCGTGAGCCCCTGCGCGTCCTCTCTTGCAGCAAAACTCTGCCGCCGCTGACTCCACGAGAGGCGCGACGCCGCCGATGCGCGCGTTTGCGGCGGCAACCGATGCCACCCGCCACACTCCACCAATGCGCGTGGGCAGGACGAGGGCGCGAGAGCATTGGTAGCGCTCCCCCCCAAGCCGAGCAGGGCCTCGCACGAGAAGCCCTGGCCTCTGCGGGATGCTTGTGCGCCTTCCACGGGTGCACCCACCGCGGATAAGGCGAGACCAGACCTGCGTGCAACGCCGCGCGCCGCGCCATGCGCGCGAGCAGGAACGCTGCGTGCCTTGGGACGGGCCGCGCGCGAATGGCCCTCTCTTCATAGAAATGCAACCGCAGGCGAATGCGTCAAAATGCCTCAGCGCGAGGCCGGCGCGCTGCGCCAGGCAGGAAAGCCGCGCAGGTCACGGACACCGCCTGCGTTATCTGCAGCGGCGCCTGCCGCGCGCGCGGCCGCGGAGCGAACGGCGCGACCGCGCAAGCATTGGGAGGGCGCCGCGAATCGGGGACGTCAAGCGCTTCCCTACTTCTTGGCCCATTTCGCGGGCCGGGGCGGCGTGCGCGGCGCGTCTGGCGCCAGCCTCTTTGAGCTGCCCCACGCGCCCGTCTTCCACGTAGATCGGCCCCAGCCGCCGCTGTGCCAGGACGCACCGGAATGCGAAGAGCGCGTCTCCGCCGCGCCCTTGTTCGGCGCGGCGCGGCCACTGCCGCGGCCGTTGCCCGCGGGCGTGGCCTGGGCGGCCTGCCCCTGCGCCTGCAAACGCAACTGTCACGCACGACGCGCGACGCCCCCGGCGCGCGCGGGCGACCTTGGCTGCGCGGTCGAACTCGTTCTCGGCAGACCGCAGGGACAGCGCGTCGAGCCCTTTCGAGGCCTCCTCAATATTGAACTCCTCGACGCCGCTCTGTCGCGAGCGCTCGGCCCAGCTCTTGCGGGCGATTTTGTCGTACAGGAGCCCAAGCCCCGCCTTGCGGCCCGCGAGCGGAGCTTCCAAGGCCACCTCGCGAAAGGCAACGGGTGCGCGCGCCGCTACGTGTGCGCGCTGGCACGCCGCGGATCTGGAGCACAAATCGCTTATGCTCCAAGCAGCGCGCGTAAGATAGCTGGTTAGTGGCAGCAGCCGCAATCGCCCATGCGTCGTAGGCGAGGTGAATCTCGGCCCACGACAACGCGCGCTGACCTTTACTGCCGCACTCAGCCGTCACTCCCTTGGCGTCTGCGTCGTCGACCCCGTGGGCGCTCGCGGCCCAGGTCGGGAGAAAGCCGCGCAAATCATAGTAAACGAAAGGATTCGCGCAGCCCCTCTTTCTCGCGCGTACGACCTCGGCAGCCATCCAATCACATTTCTCGCTCCTGTGCAAGGCAGCGTCCGCTGTCACCGCCGCTGGCGCGCTCACGTGAGGGCGCGCCTCGGCCAGATCGTCTGGCTGAGGCCGTTCAACGTAATCGTCGCCAACGCAGCGCCCACGTCTACGTGGTGTACTGGGGCGGCCATTTCCACATTGGCCTCCGCCCCGATGCGAGCGTGCAGACCAGGGGGGCTCGCCGGGCGCGCTCGCGTACGCTTACCTGCTTACCCGCAGATGTGGCGCGCTCCAGCGCGCGGCGGAGCACGCCTTCCACGCCCGCTGGCAGGCCCTCCGAGCCTGACAGCTCTTCTAGCCGAATGTTCGCCAGCTGTGCCGGCGTCAGCAGCGGTCCGTCCGCCATCACGAACAAAGAAGCCAGAAAACACCAGCGTCGCACTGCTCGCACACGCGGGGATCACGCGGCGGGCCGACTGCAACGCAGCGCACTCAACACGCGTACAGAAAGACGGCGACGCCGGTAGCAACACGAGCGAGGTTCCTGCAGATACCTGGTCCGCCGCTTCGCAGACGCAACGAACGCGCGCACCCCGAACGCGGGGGAGGAACGGTGGCGCTGGGAACGCAACGCGAGATGCCTGCGGAAACCTGGCCCGCTTATGGCCGTGAGCGCGGGTCACGCGTCTTACCGAGCGGGCAGGCGCTGGCCAGCTGGTCGATCCTCGCGCTTCGTGCGCACGGCCCAAGCGGCACCGTGGCCGTCAGCTCCATCGAGAGGCTGCCTGAGGGCCCTGCGGCAGATGTGCGCCTCCGTGGCGACGATCTGCTGCGATCGCGCTGGGGGGCTGGATGCTCCCTCCGCCCGCGCACGCGACAGTAAGAACACACAGAAGGGCCAATGTGACACGTCTCGCGACATGAGGCGGGCTGCGTTCACGGCACCTCGTCGTCAGACGACATCGCTACACGGCGTACTTAGTAGCCCGCGCAGCGACCCTTATGCGGCCCCCAGTTTCGGGAGGGAGCGCGCAAATCCACACTGAGCGCGCGCGTTTGTGAAAAGCGTTGTGGTCGCGCGCGCCGCCCTAGGCGCCCGCGACCCGCGCTGGCGGGCGCGCTCGCAGCTTTGCCCGGCGGAAGTGCGCTTCATCGCCGCTGTCTGGATTGTCCATTAGACGGTAGCGTATCACGGGCGCAGAGACGATCAGGGGCTTAGCGTAGCCCATTATGATATGGCAGACGTCGCGCGGCAAACGCGGTGCGCATTGGGCCAGGGCGAAGCGCAGTTCAGCCCACACCTGCTCCAGCCTTACTAACCGAGGGCCGACTGCTCCGAGTCGGACTGGCGACCAGCAGCTCTCTATGGCAGGTGGTGCTGGCATTGCTAGGGGCGGGCCCCTTGGCGCTCGCCCCTGCAGCCTGGGGCCCGCCCCCTTAACCAGCAGGTAGCGAAGCCGCTCGCGCGCCTGCGACAACGCTGTGTCTGCGTACGCGACCCGCGCGCGGGGTGCTTTGCGCACCAAGGGGCCCCTTTCTGTTTTCGCCTCGAACGGCACGAGCGCCGCCTGCGCAGCCTGCTCCGCCATCGCAAGCAAGCAGAAGCCGCTGACTTCACCCGACATTCGGAGCCGCTGCGAACCTGCGGCAGCCAGAGCAAAAACCGCCCACCGACGGCGGGATTTCGCTGCCTTTGCGCTGCGAGTCTGGCGCGCTGCGAGTCTCGCGCTCGACTGTTCACTGGGAATGCGAAAGAAACGTTTGCAGCGATTGGCCACTATGGGCCTCCAAGCGAGACGCGCGGGTCTGCTGGCAGTCAGGCAAGCCGCAACGGCCGCCCTATCGAATATTGGCCGCTCTAGGGCCGCCAGACATGCGGGCTGGCATCGGCTGCCCTGCTACTGAATGGCCACTCTGGGCCGCCAGACGAGGGTCGCTCTGGACCCGCGAGGGGGAACCCTATGGGTACGTTAGTCACACTGGGCCGACGTATGAGGCCACTCTGGGCTTGATAGCAATGCCGTAACCCCTCAGGGCCGTGAAACAGACTCCGCCAGGGTGGAGAAACAACGCGTAGGTCACCAAGGACCAGCGGCGTTGGCCCGAGGTGAACCAAGGGACACAGGACCCGCAGGGAAAAGCCCTAGACAACGACACCCGCGAGGGGCCACACTGGGCCAGAAAAGAAGCGCGACCGCGGTCGCGTCCGACGCACTCTGGCGAACGGGCGCCCCGCGCGTCGCCCCCAGGGTTGGTCCAGAGCCGCGCACTGGCAGACAGAGGACCACACCCCGGCCAGCCGCCCCACCTTAAGAGTGCACACTAGGCAGGTGGGGCGCTGCAGACATGACCGGGTACTTGATACCCCGCCCCGCGGCCAGGCGGCAAAGAGGAGACAACGCGACCGTGCGCGGAGGAGCGGAGGGAGGAAGGACCCCGACGCACGGCCGCGCGGCACGCCGGCATGCCCGCGCGGGGCCTGGCCCGCCCGACGTAGCGGCGGCGCGTGGCGGGTGGACATGCGGGCGCCCGCCATCGCGCGGTGCGCCGACGGCGGGGCACTCCCGCCTGGGGGCGTCGACTTATGACTTGCAATAACAAGTTATTACTGCCCCCTCAGAGAGGGGCTGGGATTGCGTTGGTGGGGGTGTGTGGGGGGGCGACGCAACGACGGAATTCCAGTGTCAAGTCGGCGCAGCTATCCTGGCGATTGCTAGGGCGTGGCCGCAACACGTCTGTGACAGTTTACTGCAGTTTACGCGTTGCCCACCTCTCCGCATTCCGCTACAGTTCTTCAGCGCAGCTGCCCTGCCGACTCTGGCATTTTTCCAGTGACGCGGTGCGGGGTGGGTTCGCCATGTATGAAAAGGGGGAAAAGGCACCAACCTGGCCGCCTGGCGGGTGTGGCCGCCAAATACGGTGCCTTGCCACAGCCGCCGCCGCCAGCCACACTGCCCTGCCACGCCTCGACCAAACCCCGACTACCGTGATTGGACCGCGGTCGCCGTCTCCACCATCTTCCTCCTCCTCCTCCCTCATTGTTACCTATCATCTTATGTGGCCTTCTTTCTCCCTTCCCCTCGTCTGTCCATCTACCTTTTCTTCTTCGCTGCGAATACCTGCCCATGACCCCTGGAGCGGTGCTCAAGGGGCCGCTTGGCATTCGTTCGATCACCCCCCCCTCAGGGCCGACCGGCCGTGAGGGGGTCGGAAGCTGCGTCCGAACAAATTCCTGCAGCCACCCAGCATCAGGTATCAGGAGGAGGAGGACGAGGAAGAAGAGGAGGAGGACGTGGAGGAGGAGGAGGAGGAGGACGAGGAGGATGAGGAGGACGAGGAGGAGGAGGAGGGAGGAGGGGGAGGAGGAGGAGGAGGAGGCGGAGGAGGAGGGGGAGGGGGAGGAGGAACAGGAGGAGGAGGATAAGGAGGAGGAGGAGGAGGAAGAGGAGGAGGACGACCAGGATGATTCAGAAGAACAGTGATCCATACACGAAGTATTGGTGGTGGCAGTTGCGTTGGGGGAGGTCGTTTCGTTGCGCCACCCGATGGGAGTGGGGCGGGCAGCAGCTTCACATTTTCTGGCGTGTAGGCGTCAGGTTGGGCGTGCAAGGGAAAGCGTATGATAAGCATGTGGACGGGGTGGGTGAGGAACAATAGGGGGGGTCAGAAGCAAATCGTGGAAGTCTTAGCTGCCATCGCAACTTCGTCTTTAGAGTGCATTGGCGTGCGCAAGCGTCTGGTAGTAGATGAGAGAACGTCGGTTTAGCGTCGACTAGCGTCGACCGACGTCGATTCGCAAGAGCCAGCAATCTGGCATGGGGGCTCCCGTGGGGTACCACCGAAAGGGCGAACCATGGGTGGTGGGGGGCGAGGGCGGCGGGCGGTACGCGCGCGCGGCGATGGTGACCAGACAGCAGGCCTGGATGGCGAAGAAGGGCCTCAACTTGGGCGGCTGAACGCCTGCCTCGCCGCTGGGTGCGATCGAACTGGGTACGGAAAGATTGGGCACGAAGACTGACAGCAGCCCCTGCCCGTCCTGGACAGGGTTCGCCCTCCGTGCCGCCGCGGCCGTTGTCCGTTTGAGGCAGAAGGCCGCCTGCCCAACAGTGGTCGCTGTCGGTTTTGGACAACATGAGAGCAACGCGAACAAAACAGGGGGCCGGTTGCGCCGACATTGAGGCGTGAGCTGCCCGCGTAAGGTCGCGCGCAAGCGCCCTCGTCTCCACTGTGGCTTGCCGCGCTGGCGACCCGCTTAAGCCACCGCGTATGGTCGCTGCGCCATCTTGCGTATAACCCATTCTTGATCGTTGCCCATAAGCTGTTGGGCATCATACCCACTTGTTCCGTACCCCTTCCGGGCGTCCAGAGTTGAGCCTGTCCCGCCGCGGGCCCGCCCGCGAGCGGCCCGTTCTCGTTTTGGGAAGCCTGGAGGCTGACACCAACACCAACAGCGGCGGTGTGCCTTTACCGAGGGAAGATGATTTGTTTTGCCTGTTCCGGTTCCAGTCCCAATTCTGGAGCCGCTGTTTCGCCGTTTCCAGTTGTCATTTTTAACCATCTCCATCCTCAAGAGAATGTTTCGGAGACGAGGAACAACGGCCCTGCAGCTTTTGGGGTCCATTGCGGTTTGGGTTGCCTAGCTGGCCGAAGTATTACCACCGATGCCTAAATTTGGGATCATTCGTGCCCGGGTGGACGCATCGAAGAATGACATTCTGAATAAGCGTAAAATTTGGGAGCTCCGCGCGGATTTCATGGATCCGCGTTGGACCCTTCTCTCTGGCTCGCGAAGCGCGCCAGTGGCGGCGCCGCAGTCGCCGCCAGGGGGTCCCTGCGCAGTTCCATGCGGAGCTCCCACAGCTTATTCTTACGCATCTATTTCGTCCTCTATATTTCGTCCTCTATACTCTATGACGCAAGCCCTGGTGTTGGTATTGGTGCTCATTTCCAAGCCCCCAGCGTTCCCCTCGCGTCCCCCCCGTGCCGCAGCCGCGCCGAAGCGCTGGCTGCGCTGGGGCGCGGGCGCACGGGCGCCCGGGCGCGCCCGTGCGTGCCAGAGGGTCAGGGGAGGGCGAGTTGGGACATCTCTTCTCGAGCAACAGCAAAACTGTATGAGTACGATTTCTCTGAGTTCGGAGCGGATTTCTTGGATTTGCGCCCGCGGGCGCCGCCCCCAGAGCGCGCCAGGGAGGGGGATACAGCTCCGATCTGAGAAGTTCGCGCGGCCCTCCGAAAGTCTATGTTTCTGCAGTGGTTTCTTCTCTTAGGTTTGTGTTTTTCGTGCGCTTGCGTTAGTTCTTGGCAGTTTCCCAGCCTCGGGATGCCCTCAGCGCCTGCGCCCAGCCGAGAGCGATTCAGGGGGTGCCCGGATCGTCCCGAACGGCCGCCAGAGAGCCGAGTGAGGACCCGAAAACCAGAGCGCAAGGATAGGGGGTGAGTTACGACAGCTGTAGTTAGCCTGCTGGGGGCTCCCTCCTGGCCACGTCTGGACGCACCTCGGAAAAATGACGCGTTGGGACCCTGGACCCCGTGAGGGGTCCGGGAACCGATTTTGAGCTGCCGTTGTCTTGCCCTGCTCCGAGGGGGTGAAGGGGGGGTCGACGGGCATGGTAGAGGTTGTGGCCGTCGTCGTGGGAAGGGCACGGGCTTCTCTCCTCCTCTTGTGCCTTATCCTGTACAGCGGCCCGTATCATAAGGATGCGCAATAAGGACGCAAATGGCCTTGGAAGGCCATTTCGAAGCTTTTCGAGCGGGGCGCGGCCAAAGAGAGTGGCCAAGGATGGACCGAGGAGGCAAGGATACAAGGAACTCCTCGGGAAGGTGGCCCATCCTCACTATGCGGGTCGACTGTAGTTTTTTGTTCGTTCCCTCACACCCGTTCTTTGGTTGGGTCCCCGTTCCGACTGCAGAGCGCTGCTGCTCCTCCTCCCGTCCTCTCCCGCTGCCTTCCCGCCTCCCTCTTTTCCAGTCTCGCGCCCCGCTCTGTTCCGCTGTCTCTCCTTCGGGCCCAGCGGAGCGCGGTGTTGCGGGGACGCGGGGATGATGCCTCTCCTCGTCTGGGTGCTGCCAGCTGCTGGGCGCGGTCTGCTGCGCCCACGGGGGTCCTGCGGAGCGCGGGGATCCAGGCTGGGCCTCGCTCTTCCGGGGTGCTGCCTGGCGCGCTGTGGGCGTGCGGCGGGATGCCGCTTCCCGAGGCGGGAATTGATCCATATCCACCGCCTGGAGGGTCAGTTTTCGGAGCCTTGGCAGGCGGTGGATATGGACAGATTCGGGCCCCGGGGGCCGAAATACATCCATGTCCACCGCCCGCTGGGGCACCAGGACGTAGGTTCCCAGGCGGTGGATCTGGATAAATCCCCGCCTCGCAAGCTCGGCGTTTGTCCAGGCTGGACCTGATCTTCCGCGGGTGCTGCCAGGCATGCTGCTCTTGCCACTTGGCTGCGCCGCTGCGGCGTCTAGCGGAGTGAAGTCTTGCGGGCATCCGGGCAAGACCTCGCCCTCCTTGGGGTGCTGCCAAGCGTGCACTGCCGCCCCTTGCCTGCGCCGTCGGGGTTCCAATCTAAACGACGCTCTCCCTGTCAGGAGCGACAGAAGGACGTACACGTACATGAATCCACGTTGGTTTCGAGAGTATGCATTGCGCGAATGTTCGTATCACGCGGACGGTCTCGCGGATCGAGAGGCCGTGTTCATGTACATGGTTGGGCGCGTACGTCCTTTGTGGGCTCCCTACCCTGGGAATCCTTTTTGCCCTCTCAGGTCGTCTTGGGGGCCAGCGTGGTCTAGGGGAAACGGTGGCGGAAACTCGAGAGCTGGGACTGGGGCATCAGGCAGGATCAGCGCATGCGGCCGACCTCGCCTTGTTATGGTATAGAGTTTTGATGGGTTTGACATTGCGAGCTGGATCGCCTGCCGCGTGTCAAAAGGAGCCTTCGATTCTCTTGTTCTCCGTTTCTCCAATCGCCGTGCAGACGTCAATCGTTGCGCTGGCGTCTGTGCACGCACACGAAATTTCAAATGAGCACGATTTTGTGCGTGCACATGTGCACGTGTGCGTGTTAGCTTGCATGCAGATTCTACGTTGAAGCTCGTCGATGGGGCCGGGCGCCCCGTAGAGATCCCCTCCGTGCTTCAGTCTTCCGATTCCAGGGCGCTGCCATTTCCGCTCAGGCTGCCCTCCAGACGCTCGATGGAGCCCCACATGTCTGCGTTGTTTTCGAGCCGGATCGACCTGTGATGGTTCCGAGGCCCGAGACCCGGCAAAAACGCTGGGTATGAAAACAAATGGCGACGCCCGGATCTCTCGCGGGCGACGATGGGGGCGAATAGCCCGGGGCAGGGCAAGAGCATGAATCCAGGGGCGCCGACGATCCATGCTTTCGGCGAGGCTCCCCAGCGAATTCGTGGTAAGGCCCGTCCCTGGGCTATTCGCCCCTACAGTCGGCCCAGATTAGTAGGTCGACCCTGCCAAATCAAGGGTACCCTTGTGTCTTGTGTCTCGCGACCCATGCTTCCTACATTCCTGTGGCAATCTGGCCCTCGGCAGGGTCTTGTGTCCTCTCTCGTGTCCTGTCCAGTCGAGTCCGACTGCATCGTCGCGTTCGAATCTCCGGGGATGCCCGTCTCTGCCGGCAGCGCCTGCCGCTGCCTCTGCGAGGGCGTCACCGCCACGGCACGCACAGCGCGGCATCGGGCGGCCTCCGCCCCCGCGGCGGCGCGCCCGCGGCGGCCCTGGACGCACGGCGGGCCGCCGAGCGCCCTGCTGGCCACTGTCGCTCAGGCTTGGATCGGCCACGCGCGGGGGCCACCAAACGGTGTGGTGACCACACCGTGCGGTGAGTCGGCGGGGATTCGGGGTCACCGCACGGTTTTGGGACTCGAGCCCCTCTCCGAGGATGTCTCGGGCGACAGGGGCCTCCAGGCTCCGACTCCCAAGACCGTGCGGTGACCGACCGTGCGGTGAGGTCTCTCGGGGTTCCGAGGTCACCGCACGGTCTGTCACCGCACCGTTTCGGGACTCCAAACACGCGCGGAGGGGGGTAGTTGCTTTGCATCTTCGGGGGACCTGTCCTGTCCCGTAAATGGAAGGCTTCTCTTGTGCTCCGACGCGGGTTCGACGCGGGTTCGACGTGGATTCGACACGGATTCGGCACGGCTTCTCCACGGCTTCGACACGGATGCGACGCGTTCGACATGGATTCGACATCGTTTCGACGTGGATCGCGGCGCGATTGGTCAAATAAGGTCCCCAGAAGATGCAGCACGAGCGTATGGGGAAGGGGGAATGATTTTTCGAAGCACCCTTGCTTATTAGAAGGCGCGGGCCTTCTCTGTAACTGTAGGGCCGGTGCCTTCTAAGAAGCAGCCTGCTTCTAAGAAGTTGTCCCTCCTCGCCCTGCCCCGATGTGCGCGCTGCCAAGCACTGGTTCCAGCCAGCAGAAAGTCAGGAGGGGAAAAAACACACAGACACAATGAATCGTCGATTCCCCAGAAAATACGGGACAATGTGGGAGGTGGGGGGAAGATGAACACTCAGAAGAGATGGGAAAACATGAGGGATCCTGTTATTTGTGTGTGTATTTACTGGTGTGTCCCTGGGCCTCTTCAGAACGAGCGGGCAAGTTTGAGGTTCTGGGCTCGGGGAGGCTTTTCACTTTTCTCGGGCCTCCAGGGGCCGCTTTCGGACCTCGCGAGCGACCGTCAGCAGCCGATGCGGTGCGCAGAGCTGCACCGGATGGACCCTGGGGAGGGTCTGGGGACTGGTTCTGAGCGGAGTTGGCCCTGCCCCCCCCTCTTCGGGGGCGGCAAAGAGTGGGGTGATCACCAGGGGGGGGTGGATCTCATGGCGTGGGCCATGGTATTTCCCCAGAGTTCATGGCGCCCATTCTTATTCCATTACGTCCCCGGCTCCCCCCCCTGGGCCGTGCACATGCCGCCGGACCTGATTTGCACCCCCCCCCTCTTGGACGCCCCCCTCTTGGCCGCCCCCGAAGCCTCCCCTCCTGACAGACCTGCCGGGGTCCCAACCAGTGCAGATCCCCTGGCCGCCTTCCAAGCTCAGGCCGCCCTCCAGGGCTTCGGTAGCAAATCGCAGGAGCTGTCTGTGTGTCCCCGAAGTTCCCCGCTCTGGAGTGCGCTGGCGTGCGCCAGCGTCTGGCAGTCGATGAGACGGCGCCGACTTCGCGCCGGTCCGCGTCGATTTGGAGCCGATTAGCGTCGATCAGCGTCGGTTCGCAAGACTTTTGAGATACGACGTTGCAAAACGTTGCAACATGGCCAACAATCACGACTGGAGCTCCTGATCCCATCTTCCTGCGCCATTTCTCAAGCCGAGCCGGATCGATCTGTGAAGGACCCGGGGTCCGAATTTGAGCGACAACGCCCCCCTGGGAAACAGTTGCAACGCCAGGACCTCAAGGGAGGCAGCAAGGTGGCATGGGAGGCTCCCGTGAGTTGCCACCGAGCAGGGCGTCCCCCCCCCCCCCTTCCCCCAAACGCGGCGCCCGAGCCATGCCCCCCCGCGGCGCCCCGCTGCTCCTGGCCCTGGCCGCCCTGCCTGGCCCGCCCGCCGCCCGTGCCGCCGCCGCCGCGCCGCGCCCGGGGGACGACGGCGGCACGTGCGACGCCGCTGGCGGCGGCTGCGCGCCCGGCGCCCTGGCGGCGGGCACCGCGCCCAGAGCTCCGACGATCTGATTTCTGCAGCCGGCGGCCCCAGTCCAGGGAGGGGGGGGGCCACCCCGAGCCCCGGAATTGGCGTTTTTGTTGAACGGCCCCTGGGCGTGTCCTCAACAGCCTTGCCCGGTCGATCCCTGCCTGCGGTGCGTTTACGAAGCAGCTTTGTCCTGGCGATCCGTTCTTCAGGGCTGAGGGGGCATCGTGCCAAGCTCTCCGACGATCTCACTTTTTCAGCCAGCGGATCCAGGTTGGAGCTGGTTGGGGGTCTGAGGTGGCCCAACACTGGTTCCGGCGAGCAGGAAGGGGGGGGGTTCGAGGTTCTGGGTTCGAGAATTGAATATCCTTTCTGGTCTATGGGGGCCGTTTTCGGGCTCCGGGACTGTCGAAAACTGATCTGGGGTAAAACATTACACCAAATGGACCCTGGGAGGGACCCAGGGACCGATTTCGCGCGGATTTGTTTTTACCCCTGCGGTTTCAGGGCCAGCATTCTTGGCCTCCCGAGCAGATGGGGACTCAAGATCACGCGGCTCGATGCGGAGCTCGACTTTCGCCACGCCGACGGCGGCGATGCATCGCCGACGTCGTCGAAGCATCGCCGTTGCATCGGCAATACGTTGGCGATGCGGCGCGATGCTCCGACCCCATTTAACTAATCGGACGCCAGTTGGGAGGCCTCTAGACACGCCGTCACTTTCCAAGGGAAGGCGTGCTCGCTGCCAGGTCATGCTACCTGGCACGGGCTGCTGATGCTGTCCTTTCTCCCCAACTACCCAGCAGACAGCTGACCGCCACAGTGCACCGCCTGCATCGATGTTTCGTTCCGCCGAAGGCTCCCGGCAGTCTGGGCTGCGCGGCGACGGAGAGGAAGAAAGGGACCGAGAAGTAAGACGCCGGCGTTTTTGTTCCTAGATTTAGGCCCTCGGGGGCCGTTTTCGGGCTGTGTCGACATCAAACGTGGATCTGGGACGAACACCTCCCCGAGGAAGCGGTAGGGACCTTTTCTGGGGCTGCGGATTGAAACAATCATATCGACGGATGTCAGGGTTCAGCGGGCGAGGAAGGGTGGAACACATTCTCCTGCCATCGATCAGATGAGGAGAGGGTAGCGATGCCGCTGCTCGCCCTGGAGAGCGCTCGTCACGACCTCCGGATTCTCCGCGGAATCCTGAACAGAACGCGCCCTGGGAGAGGTGCGGGGAGTACAGTCGAAAGCGATGGTAAGGATGGGTAACCTTTCAAAGGGCACCCTTGCATCCGGGCCTCTCTGGTCCATCCTTGAGTACGTTCGATCGGCCGCCGCGCTCGACAATGCTTCAGCACGGGGGTCCAAGGGGCTTGCATCCTTAACGCGCATCCTTACTATCAGTTTTGATTGAAGCGGCATCGGTGCCTGTCCTAGGGCACCTGTCCTGGCGCGGTTGGGTGGCTTATACCCCGACAGGTGGAGGTATACGCTTTCCAGCTGCCCTTGGACGGGCGCCCCCCGATCGCGGATCAAGCAAACGTATCATACCGTTCTTCGCCCACTAGACCATTCAGGGTCCCGGAGACCAGGACATTGCAAGCCAGGACTTTGCAGGGATTGCAGAAGAGTGCAGAATGCTTCGGCCCATGGTTGCCTGTCGGGCGTGGCAGCGTCCTGATTTGTTAGAATGTCCGATTACGGGGCCCTGAACCATCGGAGAGGCAAACACGGCACAGCCGTAAATTGTAGGAGGTCCGCGCGGGCCTCTTGCGTCGACGCCGGGGGGGCGCGGGGTCAGCACCGACCCAAGAAGTCCTTGCGGACGTCCGACAGTTTCGGTGCTGTGCCCTGCTCTTTCTTCTCCGGCACCAGCGCCTCGGACGAGTTTTGGGCGGAGATGCGGTGGCGCGGCCTGCAGCTGAACATGCGGCGCAAGCAAGTGCCCGAGCCTGCGCAGGGCGGCATGGCGGCACGGAACCGCACGGCCATGGTGGTGTCCAAGGACGTGTTCTACGGCCGTGCCATCGCCAAGATCCCGAGGCCGGTGCTCCTCAGCCACGACTCGCCGGTGGTCGATGTGGGTCTTCGGCGCGAGCTTGCTCGGCTTCTCTTCGAGGAGCGCACCCTCGCGCGCGACTACAACGTGACGAGCGAGGAGGCGACCCATCTCCTCAGCCTGGCGTACCCGCTCGTGGCGGCCCGCCGTGACGCGGGGTCCGTCTTCCGCGAGTGGCTGGATGCCGTTGCCGACGTGCGCCTGCCCGTGCTGGAGCTCACGGAGAGGCAGAAGCAGGTGCTGCGCGGCACGACCGTGGAGGGTGCCTACACGGAGATGGTCATGAACCGGGACCTCATCCTGCACACGGCGGGAAACGTTTCCACTTTTCGTGACGCTCCACTCTCGAGCGAGGAGGCCACCTGGGCGCTGTCGGTCATCATGAGGCACTCCCGAGTGGTCCACCCTCACCGCGACGTCCGGGAAGCCCAGACGTCTCGAATGTACCTCATTCCTCTCGTGGACCTGTTGGACGTGCAGCTGAGCTACAAGGCAGAAGATTCCAACGCTTTCCAGGAGGAAATCGTCCTCGAGTCTGGGAAAAGGGAGGAGGAGATGGTCGTCCAGTTCGCGCGGAGGGACATGAACAAAGGGGAGGAGGTGTTGCTGTGGCCTGGCCGGCTCTCCAACAGCGAGATGACTGTGAGGCATGGGATAAGCTTCCCCAGCAATGTCGTCGGCATTGGTCACAACATCTCTGCGCCTTCCAACTGGTCGCCAGACCCGGATAGCAAGCATCGTCGGGAGTACAGCAAGTACAATTGTACCTCCCTGGAGTCTTTCGAGCTGCGCTTCAGCAAGCGGGGGATCCCAGCGCGCAGTCTACTGCGCTGCTACCGGGTGGCCTGGTTTCTCACAAATGGCTGGTACACGCCGGCGCTGCTGAACAGATTGCGGGACCTTGACAGGTGGCCCCCGCCGAAGAAGTATTCGGGGAGCGATTGGCTGTCGTGGACCCAGGCTGACTCTGCCTTACGCGATGTGATTCTTGAGTACTGCCAGATGATGAGGCAGCAACTGAAAGACACGATGGACGCTGAGACTGCCAGCGACTTCAGAGGGTCGACCGATCCAGTGGATCGTCTGATCTGGAACATGCGAGCTGAAGAGTCCAAGACGTTCAAGGAGTGTATTGTGGTCGCCAAGAAGATTGGGTAACTTGCGGCATGAGGATACATGCTGTGCCTGGGTGTCTTCTTGTTGAGATCAGCGCAGCAAGGAGCTGTCCCTTCAGCCGGTCCCGAGTGCTCGCAGGGGTGGTCCAGCCCGTTCTTTGTCATCTTCGGGGTGAAAGCGGCTCCGGGAGGAGCGACAAGACAATAGGATGTGGAGGATGAGAGGAGGAGGAGGAGGAGGAGGAGGAGGAGGAGGAGGAGGAGGAGGAGGAGGAGGAGGCGGAGGCAGAGGCGGAGGAGGAGGAGGAGGAGGAGGAGGAGGAGGAGGAGGAGGAGGGGGAGGAGGCGGAGGCGGAGGCGGAGGCGGAGGCGGAGGCGGAGGCAGAGGCGGAGGCGGAGGGGAAAGGGGAAGGGGGAGGCGGAGGCGGAGGCAGAGGCAGAGGATGAGGATGAGGAGGAGGAGGCGGATGAGGAGGAAGAGGCAGATGCAGAGGCGGAGGCGGAGGCGGAGGCGGAGGCGGAGGCGGAGGCGGAGGCGGAGGCGGAGGGGAAAGGGCAAGCTAGGTGCGCTCGCGTCATATCTGACGTCCTACCCCTCCCTCCCATCCCTTACCATGGCACTGATTTTCTCTATCCGCGGACGCGTGTCGTAGCGGACCTGTGGCTCCGCGCGCGCGTGCGTAGTGGGTGGTGGTGCACGTGCGTGCGTGCGTGCGTGCGTGCGTGTGTGCGTGGTGGTGCTGGTGCTGGTGCTGGTGCTGGTGCTGGTGCTGGTGCTGGTGCTGGTGTGGTGGTGCTGGTGTGGTGCTGGTGGTGGTGCTGGTGCTGGTGGTGGTGTGGTGGTGGTGGTGGTGTGGTGGTGGTGGTGGTGGTGGTGCGGCGCGGTGGTGGCGGGCGGATGGGCGCGCGAGAAAGAGGCCCGCGCTGGGGCGAGAACGCCATCCTGAACGACGGAGGCCAAACACCGATCCGAAAATGAGGCCCACGCTGCAGCGGGAGCACGATCCGGAACGATTCGGGAGCAGAAATGAGGCCAGCGCCTCAGGGAGAGCATCATTTTGCAAAAAAGCGCAGGCGAAAACCCGTTTCTCGGGAATCCCGTGTGTAAAAAAACTACGCGGGGGGCGTTCGGCTCGAAAATGACGCCGGCGCCTCAGCGAGAGTCGTTTCCCGGGATTTCCCGGGAATCCTGTGTGTAAAAAAACAGTACGCGGAGGGTGCGCGGCCATCACCCGGACGCCATCAGGGGAAGAGGGAGAGTATTTTCATATTGAGTAATTGTGAAGGGGGAGGGGGAAGGGGAGGGGGAGGGGGAGGGGAGGAGGAGGAGGAGGAGGAGGAGGAGGAGGAGGAGGAGGAGGAGGAGGAGGAGGAGGAGAGGAGGAGGAGGAGGCGGAGAGGCGGAGGCGGAGGCGGAGGCGGAGGCGGAGGCGGAGGCGGAGGCGGAGGAGGAGGAGGAGGAGGAGGAGGAGGAGAGGAGGAGGAGGAGGAGAGGAGGGCGGAGAGGAGGAGGCAGGAGGGAGGGGGAGGGAGGGAGGGAGGGAGGAGGGAGGGAGGGAGGAGGGAGGGAGGAGAGAGGGAGGGAGGGAGGGAGAGGGAGGGAGGGAGGAGCAGGAAGAGAAGGAGGAGGAGGAAGTTGAGGAGGAGGGGGAGGGGGGGTAGAGGAGGAGATGGAGGAGGAATGGGACGTGGACGAGACCGAGGAGATCGAGGAACAGCCCTCACGGGGACCCGATGCTCCCAAGGACTCAGGTGCACGACGAGGACACGCGGCAAGAGGCTGGCTCCTACCGATGACACGCTTGGAGAGCTGGACACGAGCGTCGCCTATGTGGGCTGTGCTGAAAAAGTAGCTGCAACTCGCGCGAGCGTTCTCGGTGGAGGAAAGGTACCGACACCGCTATTCTTGCGTCGTTGTCTCAGTGGGACTCCAGGGGGGTCCTCGTCGCCACGACTGTATTTTCCTTTACAGGACGCACCCTGGGCGAGGTCGGGGACGCAGCGCCTCTTGATCTCTTGGTTTTCCCATGCTTGTCCCGTGCAGATCTTGCCTCGCCTCTGGCTCGGCGGCGCGCCGAGGTGGAGGGGGCTATAGGGAGACATCCCTGGGGACATCCCCCGAGGCGGCGGGGCTTCTCAGAGGCCCTCGCGCCTTCTGAGAAGCCGTCCGAGCCTAGAAGCCCATCGACCATCGAAATCCGCAGTTGCAGTACGGCAGGAATCACGGAGGCAACATGTTTGTTCTGTGATGTTTGCCATTTTTGGAGGCCGTTGGGCGTCTTCGGAGGTGATCAGGGGCTTCCCTGGGTCTTCTCAGGCGCCTCTCAGGAGCTTGTTGGAGCCTCTTCTTTGTTTCTTAGGGCTGTCTTGGGCCCCATTGAGCCACTGGGGTCATCATGAGGCCTCTTGGGAATGCCTTGGGGCCGTCTTGGGCATGTTTCCCAATGACACTGCTGTTGGATCGCTCTTGGGTCTTCTGAGGGCTCTCGTAGAGCCCTACCGGGGTCCTCAAGGAGGGGTTCTGGGCGCTCTTAGGGCTGGTGTTTGGCCATCTTGGGACCACCTCGGGGTCCGAGAAGCCGATGGAAGCCTGCACAGGCATGAAGGCGACCCTCATAGAACAACATTTGTTCGATGCTTCTGTCATCCTTGAGAATGTCAGAGGAAAGGGGCCACATAGGCACCAGCTCGGAGCCATCTTGAGACACCTTTGGGCCAACATGGGGTCTGACATGCTTTACTCCGCTCTCTTGGCGCGCTCTTGTGCGGTCATGGGGCCCAGTGAGGTCCGTAGTAGACCCCCCAGAGATGCCTACGCGCGTGCGGACCATAGATCTAAACATTCCGGCCTGAGTCCAGCCAGAGTTACCTTTGTGAAAGATCTAGCACGCTTGTGGCCCGTTGGGCTGGTGAACTGATCCTTTGTATTTTCATGTCTTCGCATCCAGAGGGTGTCGTACGGTTATGGACAGCGTGTCAGCGCGAGTGTACGCGAGTCGAGTGCGCGTGTGCGCGTGCGCATGTGCGTACGTGTTAGTGTCTGTGTGTGTGTGTGTCTCTGCTGTGTGCATGTGTCTCTGTGTGTGCGTGTGCGTTTGTGTGTGTATGTCCACAGCAGCCAGCCTTGGCTCGAGTCCAGCAGGCCTTACGTATGCACTACCGCTCCGCTTCATGACGAAGTCCAAGAAGGCAGCCGCGCTGGTGCGGCTGCTGCTGGCGTGCCCCGTTGTCACAGCGCGGGCGGCGCACATCAGACGCGATGGCGCATCGAAGGCGTCCGTGGAGCTCGCGGTCATGTCAATGTGCCCTGATGCGGTGGTGTGCGAGCAAGCATTCGCGCCGGTGCTGAAGAGCATGTCCGACCAGGTGTCGAGCGGGGCTGCGATCGTGAGAAATCCTTCCCCGAACCATCTGGAGCGCTCTGGAACAGCCGCTCCGCCCAAGACACCCTCCAGGACCGCCAGATCCCAGAGATCTCCGATGTAAGCATTCTGACCTGATTTCGTGTTCTGGGCTTTCTTCGTCTCACAGGTGGACCTCTCTCTGTCCTACATCGGCACCCGGGACGAGCGGGGCGCGCCCGCGTGCATGCACGGCGCGGGCGAGTGCGAGGGCAACGTGCAGCAGCTGTGCGCGCACCGCGCCGCCAAGGGGAGCTGGGGAAGACACAAGCTACCGGAGCCGCTACTCATCGACAGTTCGGCGGCGAGCGAAGGGGGGAAGTGAGAAGGAGGAGGCCTTCTCAGAAGGGTCGGCAGGCCCCCAGCCTTCTGAGAAGTTTTCTGAGCCTTCCCCGAGGACAGAAGCATGTTCTCAGAAGGCGCGAGGGCTTCTGAGAAGTCCCGCCGCCGTCTGAGAAGGCCTTCACCTTTTCAGTTCCCCTCTCGCTCGCCGCCGAATAGTTGAACGTAGGCAGTTTTCGGCACCCAGATTTCAATCTACTTTTGGCGCCTTCCTACTTCAAGCGTCGAATGTTTTTCTTCCTTTGTCCTCAGTGTTCGGGCGGATGTCCATCCTACTTCCCACGCCTTCCCGCGTCATGTCTCAACCCACGCCTGCCGACTGATACCATCATCGGCAGAACCATCCCCCCTCCCGCCAGGATGGGGTGTGCGTCCACAGGGCGCGTGGCGTTGCCGCCCAACATGGCCCGACGAACGTTTCAGCAATGCCGAGCACAAGACGGATGGGGCTGCCCGCAGGATCACGGTTCGGGGGCCCCTGCCGCCTTGGCGCGGCCCCTTGGGGGGGCCTCACGGAGGCCCACGAGCGCGGGCCCGCCGGCCAGCCTCTGCGGCGTTTCGCTCGGTGGCCGGCCTTCGGTGGGCCGCCCTCTGTGGCCTGCTCTCCGGCCAGCCTCGGCGGGCCCGCCGGCCAGCCTTCGGTGTGAGTGGCGGCGTTTCGCTCGGGTTTGAACGCGCCGCTCCCCGCCGAAGGGTGGCGTGGTCAGGTGGGTTGCGGAGGCTGCCCCCTTGACCCCCCTGGCGGAAATTGGAGGTTTCGCGCGCGCGCCGATGTGACCCCCTCTCCCGCAAGAAACGCGCGCGGCTTCCTGCCGCGTCGGCCTGAGTCGGTACCTGCGCGCGCGTGCGGCAGGACGCCGCGTGGCCCAGGTCGCCGCCGTGGGAGCTGCGTGTGTCGTGCCTGGGTGGTCTCTCACTTCCCTGGAGGGGTGGGGATGGTTTCGCACTTCCTGATGGTAGGTGTAAGTCGGGCCTGTCCCTCTACAGGAGGAGTATTCAAAAATAGTTAAGATATAGTAGGAGGACAGGCCCGGCTTAATGAGTGGTGCTCCCAACCCTCCCTCCCGGGGTGCGTTCTGACCAGACTTTCGCGGCGAGTCCAGCCGTGGCGACGAGGACTTCCCAGAAGGCCCATGAGAAGGCGAAGACGAGGCAGGGGTAGCGGTACCCGTGCCCTTTCTCTCTCCGAGGAACGTGTCGATGCTGATGGACTTCGTGCTCTGCCAGGGCGAGGACCGAGGAGGCGCAATCACCAGGGCGAGGACCGAGGAGGCGCAATCATGGACTCAGGCGCGTGGATCAGCGACGGGGCCCGCCTCCGTGCAGAATCGGCGCGCTGCAACGCCAAATCCAAATCGGGCGGCATCTTCTTCGATCTGTGAACCTGGAGCCCACGGGCCAGATCCACGGACGGAGGAGACACCAACCATACGGACACACATGTTCTGCCTCGATAAACCCAGTCGGAGGTTGATAGACCCCCCCTCCTCCTCCTCCTCCTCCTCCTCCTCCTCCTCCTCCTCCTCCTCCTCCTCCTGGTCCTCCTCCTCCTCCTCCTCCTCCTCCTCCTCCTCTTCCTCCTCCTCCTCCTCCTCCTCCTCCTCCTCCTGGCAAACTCATCGTCTGCCTGGCGCGCCGTGACTGCGGTGGCGCAGTGGCGCACGCGAGCGCGCCCACCTTGCGCCGGCGCGAGGATGCGCAAACGAAGCTTTAGCCTCGGCTCGTGCTCGCGCGTCGCTTCCTCGTCGGATCCCGGACACTCGAGTCGGGCTCTCTGGCGCGCAACCGGAACATCGCGACTCCAAGTAAAGAGTCGGTTTACGCGTCCCTTCGTCGGTCAGGATTGCGACGCTGCGTGATGTCAAATCACCGTCGCCGCTCCCGCAACCGCATACTGCGGCGGTGAACGGTTTCGATACCAGGGGCGCAGCGCCGGAGCCGCCATATGCCGCCATTCCCGACCGCCACAATGCAGTTGGTTCCCCCTCGCCTGGCCCATCTCCAGTGCCAGACATCGCGCGGTGGCGCCAGATCGCAGACTAATGGACCAAACGCGAAGCGGCGGCGGGGAGATCGGGCGGGGGTGCATGCAGGGAGGGGGCTAAGAAAGAGAGGGGCTAAGAAGCGAACCAAGGATGGCGGGACGGGGGAGCTAAGAAACGAACAACCGGGAGAAACGACGAGGGTCCGTGGGGGCAAGACGGGGAGAGGAGAGAGGATACCCACGGGGAGGGCATCCGACGGAGTAAAGATCTCTTCCACGAAGTGTAAACCTTTACAAACCTTTACTGGCATGGAAAATTATAGTAGAAAATTCTATTTTAAACACTCGCAGTAACAATCTAGAGACTAATAATCTCATGGGTTTTCATTGTATTTTCATTCAAATATTTCTTCTATTAACCATGGAATTATAATCTTTAATTTCTTTATGAAAATGACGGCTGAAAATGAGATGAGGGGCAGAGTGGGAAGAGGAGGAAGGAGCGGTGATGGAGGAGGGGGACGGGGAGGGAGAGTGAAGAGTGGGCGGGGAAAACGGACGGAGACGGGCAACGAGGGCAGGGTGGGCGAGCAGAAAGAGAATGGATCAGAGATCAGGGCGAGGCGAGGAGGGAGACGACTGCAGAGGGCGAGGCAGGACATCGACGGCGAGAAGAGGAAGAGGATGAGGAGGAAGAACGAGATTGGAAACGTCACATCTATTGCCGCAAGCAGTTCCACAGTCCCGACGCGTGCGCATCGTAAGGGATTGGTTCCTCCAGATACCCTCCTCCTGCTCACTGGCACGCCCCTGCCTCGCGAGCCCGTGCCGCGATTTCGGGGCAGCTGTGCCGCGAGGGGCCGAACTGTCCGCGATCTTTAGCCGCAGTTATTCGACGTCTCCAGGTATCCGAACGTTGCTTTTCATCAGCGCCCAACATGGCCGCGGCGGGACCCGACTGCCCCCGTCGCAGTCTCACCAGGCCCCATCGCCGCACGAGAAGGCCCGAGGCGTCCTCAGAATTCCCACGAGCCCCATGAGAGCCAAGGCCCTTCGCGACCTGACAGTTTAACTGTTGGTGTTTTCTCGATACTACTGGGCCCAGTCGACCTTGCCCCCGGCGGGGACACCGCGGCCAGGCCATTGGTGTATATCAATTTCTGGGTATACGCGCATTCGTGTTTTTATGTGGTGAATGGTATATACACCAATCTGGAGGGTTTGGTGTGTACGGTTTTTGGTGTATACGCGCTGTCGTGTTTTCATTGGGTTTGGCGTACACACCAATGTCGTCCCCGGAGTGCCCTGACATCGTCGCCTCCAGCCGGGCCGGCTGGGGCTTGCGGCGCCGACTGGCCATCCCCCTGGAGGGCCTGCGCCGTTGTCAGGCAAGCGGCGCCCGGGTAGACTCGGGCTCAGATGGCCTCCAACACACGCCAAAACATTCCGCATCTCCACTGGACGGCTTGGGGAGGCCGCAAGACGTCCACTGACCCCCCAAAAAACAATGTGACGATTTGACAATCGAATTGTGTCCATGAACCTTGCCTTCTCGACGTGGCGGTTTCCGTCTGGTTGCTGCGCTTCACCATGACTGCTGGCGCGGCGCGATAGTGGACGTCGCATAATGCGCAAGGAAGCGCAAGTGGCCGCAAGCGGGAGGCGCGATCTCCCTGGCGGTCTGCGCCTGGTCTGTCTCGTGCGTCACTCCTCTCCTCCCCGCTCCTCCTCGCTTTTCCTCCCCATTTTTCCTCGCCCTCCTCTTCCTCCCTTCCCCCCTCCCCTTTCTCCCAAGCCCATCCTGCCTCCTCCCTCCCCGCCTTCGCCTCTCCCTCCCCCTCCCGCCCTCTTCTTCCGGAGGGAAGAAGCAACAGGGAAGCAAACGACGAGTAATGTGATGGTGCGCGGCGTTGCGTAGCAAGAACTGACTCGGTCGGTGACCGCGGACGACGGAGGACATCGACTCTGGAACGCAATATGTTCCTAGGGTCGCCTGTGTTTTTCCGGCGCTGCACGAGTCAACCTGCCGCAGGCGCGCGCCTGTCGCGAACCGAACCTGATCGCGTTGCACCCCTGCCCCGACTGCAAACCGCCACTCCAGCAATATACCCCCGAGCCATGAGCGCGAACCGCCCATTTCAAGCAGCAGGCCCCGCCAGAGTATCAAACCCCAGAGCATGTGATAAAAAGAAGGAGTTGCCATGATGACAGCGAGGAGGGCGCGCGGGGATGGCGATGACGAGGAAAAAGGGAAAAGACGGGCGACGCGATCAATTCAAACAATAATCGGGGTTGTTGCTTAATCACCCACCAGGGGAAACGTTGCAACTGTTGCCAGATGCATTGCCGAGCGCACCATGTTGCGATTGTCAGAATTCAGGGCCCCCAGCGGACAGAAACGACCTACCTGTATATTTGCAGTGTTCCCTGATTCCGTCCTCTTCATATGTTTAAGTCGGGCCTGTCCCTCTAAAGGGGGAGTATTCAAAAGTAGTCAAAAATATTATGGGACTATTTTTTTTGTTTTTTTTGACCACTGTGGAAAGTTTTTGGGGTATTTCCCTACCTAGGCTCTGCCTAGAAGGGTTCTTACCGTCTAAGCTTGAAGGGGCCGGGCAGTGGGGCTCGCCCCGGGCGGTTCCCCCGGCATCCGCCCCGCGGTTCCCCCAGTCCCCTGGGAGTTTTAGCTTTAGCTTTAGCTTTATTTAGCTTTAGCTTTAGCTTTAGCTTTAGCTTAGCTTTAGATTAGCGTTACCTTAGCTTTAGCTTAGCTTTAGCTTAGCTTTAGCTTAGCTTTAGCTTAGCTTTAGCTTAGCTTTAGCTTAGCGTTAGCTTAGCTTTAGTTTAGCTTTAGCTTAGCGTCACCTTAGCGTTAGCTTAGCTTTAGCTTAGCTTTAGCTGAGCTTTAGCTTAGCTTTAGCTTAGCTTTACTTTAGCTTTGCCTTAACTTTACTGTTACTACTAATGCTGTTTTCCTAGGGGCTCCAACTCCTAGGTAGGGTCGCACTGGGATAGTTTTTATCCGTAAGGGCTTCGCCCCCTGCCGCCGGCCCCCTCTCTCGGAGAATGGGCCATGGAAGAGCTAAGTCATGAGGCTTTGGCGCTGTCGTGCAGCAGTATCGGAACTTCATGCGAGGCCGATTCGCAATCGGCAAAACCAACTGATCACAAGAGGGGTTACCACACAGGGCGATTGGTAAGACGTGTATGGTTTACGAGCTTGGTTACCACACCTTGGGATTAAAGGGCCGAGGGAGTACTCGCAGTTTGGGTTACCACGCCTTGCGATGGATGTGCGTGAGGGGTGGCACAGAATTTCAGAAATGTGGCAAATCCCCTGTGTTTTTGGACCCTGACCCCGCGGATCTGCGTGAGGGGTGGCACCGAATTTCAGAAATGTTGAAAACCCTTGTGTTTTTGGACCCTGACCCCGCGGATCTGCGTGAGGGGTGGCACGGAATTTTAGAAATGTAGCAAATCCCTTGTGTTTTTGGACCCTGACATCGCGGATCTGCGTGAGGGGTGTCACCGAATTTCAGAAATGTGGCAAATCCCTTCTGTTTTTGGACCCTGACCCCGCGGATCTGCGTGAGGGGTGGCACCGAATTTCAGACATGTGGCAAATCCCATGTGTTTTTGGACCCTGACCCCGCGGATCTGCGTGAGGGGTGTCGAGTTCGAGCCCCCCCAGCAATTCAGACAACGCGCCCAGGGGGTGCTAAAAAGTCCTGTTTGGGCCTCCCCCCCCCTCGCGCGGTCAATCAACTAGTTACAGCAACCAGCAAGAAGCAGAACTGTAACACTGGAAACTACAAGCTACAACTGGTACAGGAAACTGCGAATCACGGTCCTACAGCCTGGTGGCCCCACAAGGGGGCCGGCGGATTTTTCGTCGAAAATCCCCCTGTAGGGGGGCACGCCCGACTTAATCCTATGCTCCGGCAGCCAGAGCGCTGGAGTCAGAACCGCCTTGGGCTCGGGAGGGGCTCGTCTTCGGGCCGCTCCCCGGTCCCTGGTCGTGGCGCCTGCTCGTGGCCTCGGCCCGCCGTGGCTCGGAGAGCCCATCGTGTGGTGCCGCTCCCTCCTGGTGCGCTCCGCGTGGTGGCTCGACGCCTAGGCCCCAGGCCTCGGTCTCGTTGGGTCCCCACCCCCGTCCCCGTCCCCATCCCCGCGCCGCCGATCCCCCTCCCCGCACCGATCCCCCTCCCCGTGCAGACCGCCCTCATCCTTGCACCCCAGTTGGGGGCACACGCCTCGAAGCCCGAAGGGCACGGCCCACATCCCCATCTGGGGGGTCACTCGGCCAGTGGGGCCCAGGCCACGTTCATGCTGGTAGGGTTCGGTTAAACGATGCCTAGTGCCAGCGCGCGCCCGAGAGGACCGCAAGCAGATCCCGGCCAACGGCAGGCCCTGCGCCGAACGCGCCGGCCTGCCCCTGCTCGCGTGGGAGGCGTGCTCGTCGGGGCCGCAGGGCTCCAGCCTCCTGCTGCAGTCCATGGAGCTCGGGTGATGTGATGGGTCACTTTCCCGACACCACTGCCATAGGTAGGACGGGGGAGAAGGGGGGATGGGGAGGCCAGCCTCCTCCTCCTCCTCCTCCTCCTCCTCCTCCTCCTCCTCCTCCTCCTCCTTCTCCTCTGCCGTTGCCAGCTGCTGCCATGGCGGCTGCTCTACCTCGCCGTCAGCCTGCGGGCGTCCCTTACCCTGCGGACGCTCTCCAGTCGGCGCCCACCACCTCTGCCTATGGTAGTGGTGGTGGAACTTCGGCCCATCCCCAGGGGCAACGCCAGGAGGGGGCGACAGGCTGTGAGGTTCGGGGTCTGCGGGCGCCTCTTCGCTGGCCCTCGGAGGCCATCCAGCCTCGCAGGGCCCTCCGGCTGCTGCGCCTCGCCGTAGGCGCCCCCGGGGGCGCCCGGCTCGTCCCGCACGGCCCCCGGAGAGCCGAGCGAAGGCCCGACAGCCCAGGCGCAGCGATAGGGGGGGATGGGCGCGGGGGGCGATGCATCGGCCCCCCCTCGCCCACTGATCGCCGATTGTGGCCCGACGGCCTGTCCCGCCCAGGACCGTGCATTTTGTGCTAGCAGGGGCCAGTCGCCCATCCATCGGCGAGGTACCCGCCGGTCCCCGGGCCGATCTCTTCCCCTCTGAGCCGGTCCCCCCCGAAGTGCTGCCTCGCAGGAGAGCGCAGGGAGGCGCAACGTCCGCGTGTCCTGCACAGTCTTCGTCAACGGCGAGCAGTTCTGCCAGCACAACGAGGATCATAGGAGGAACAGCGACCGATTTTACGGAGGCCCTCGTCGGCTGGATTCGCCTCGGAGTTCTTGTCAGAGCGCAGCCTGGGGGAGGTCCGTAGAATCATCTCGGCGAAGGGCCCAAGCAGATGTAAGCCTGATCATCGCAAGGCAGGAAAGACGAAGGAGGGATAGCTCCCTATGGGGCCCCGAAACGCGTGAGGGGTGTGCCACACTGGGGCGGGGCCGCCATGCGGGCGCTGTTATTGGGCATTCGGAGGGGCTCCCTAAGGGGCCACGACGCGTGGGGTGTGCCAAAATGGGGCTGGGCCGCCATGGGGTCGCTGCGATTGGGGCCTTCGGAACAGCTCCCCATCGGGACACAATGTGTGTGAACTTTGTGTCAAACGGGGCCGTGCCGCCATACGGGCGCTGCCGCTATGAGGCCACGGATCGTGTGAGGTGTACGCCAGAAGCGGGGTTGCCATGCAGGCGCTGCCATTCGGGCCTTCGGTGGAGCTCCCTATGGGGTCACGGAACGTGTGACAGGTGTGCCAGGATGGGACGGGGGCGCCATGCGGGAGTTCTCATTGGGGCTTTCGGTGGAGCTTGCTATGGGGCCACGAAACGTGTGAGGGGTATGCCAGAGTGGGGCAGGGCCGCCATGCGGGTGGTACCATGAGGCCTTCGGTGGAGCTCCCTATGGGGCCACGACACGTGTAAGGGGCGTGCCAAAATGGGTTGGTGCCGTCGTGGGGGCGCTGCCTCTTGGGTCTCGGGGGGAGCTGCCTATGGGGCCACGAAGCGTGTGAGGGGTGTACCGACATGGGCGGGGCCGCCATGCGGGCGCTGCCACACGGGCCGTCGGGGGAGCTCCTTACGGGGCCAACAAGCGTGCGAAAGGTGTGCAAGAATGGGGCAAGGCCGCCATGCGGGCGCTGTTACAAGGGCCGTCGGGGGAGCTCCCTACGTGGCTACGAAGTGCGTGACAGGTGTGACGAATTGGGCAGGGCCGCCATGTGGACGCTACTACTGGGGCCTTAGGTGGAGCTCCCAATGGGGCCACGCGTCAGGGTTGCACCGACATGGGGTGGGGCCGCCATGCGGACGTTGCCAGTGGGCGCTTCGGAGGAGCTCTGTTTCGGGCCACGGAACGTGTGAGGCGTGTGCAAAATTGGGGCAGGCCCGCCATGCGGGCGCAACCACAGGGGCCTTCGGTGGAGCTCCTGGTGGGGCCACCACATGTGCGCTGGGCGTGCCGACATGAACGCGGCGCCGCCGTGCGTACCCTGCCTCGCAAGGATGTGGGGCCACGAAACGTGTGAGTTGCCTGGCGAAGCACAGACGTGGGTAGATGGGGGAGTGATGCCATGCTAATGATGGTGATGGTAATGGTGATGACGATGCAGACGGCGATGCGCAACATGCGCAGCACTATGATGGTGCTCATGATGTTGCTGCTGCTGTTGCTGATGATGATGCTGATGATGCTGCTGATGATGCTGCTGCTGATGATGATGTTGATGCTGCTGCTGCTGATATTGATGATGCTTATGGTGCTGGCGATGCTGTTGTTGCTGTTGGTGTTCATGGTGGTGATGAGGTAGCTGATGCTAACGATGATACTGCTGGTGATACTGATGGTGGGGATAATGATGCTGCTGACGATGATGATGGTAATGCTGATGCTGCTGATGATGATGATGATGCTGATGCTGATGCTGCTCATGATGATGATGATGATGCTGCTGATGTGATTGATGATGATGATGCTGTTGGTGATGACGACGATGCTGACAGTGATTATGCTGATGCTGATGATGATGGTGATGCTGATGCTGCTGGTGATGTTGATGGTAATGCTGTTACTGCTGTTGCTCGTGCTGGATGTACTTGCGGTGAGGATGCTGTTGCTGTTGCTGCTGCGTGATACTGATGATGTTGATGCTGTTATTCACATTGATGATGATGATGCTGCTGATCATGATCATGATCATGATGATGATGATGATGATGATGATGATGATGATGATGATGATGATGCTGATGCTGATGCTGATGCTGATGCTGATGCTGATGCTGATGCTGATGCTGATGCTGATGGTGATGGTGATGGTGCTGCTGATGATGATGACGTTTGCGACGATGATGCTGCTGATGATGGTGATTATGTTGATAATGATTGTGATGACGCTGATGATAGCTTGATGATGCTGATGCTGATGCTGATGCTGATGACGATGATGATGCTGATGCTGCTGCTGCTGATGATGATGATGCTGATGCTGGTGCTGATGCTGGTGGTGATGGTCGCGACGAGGTTTGATAGGTATATAGTCATATATCAGAGTGAGAAGGCCGAACGGCCATTCATTGCTCCTGGGTGTGTGGCTGAATAGGGAATTCGTGGTGATAATTCTGTTTGTTGCGTTGTTGTTGCTGTTGTTGTTTGTTGTCGTCGTCCCACCCGCGACCCACCCGTGATGCATCCCGCGACCCACCCCGCGACCCACCCCGCGACCCACCCCGGGACCCACCCCGCGACCCACCCGCGACCCAACCCGCGACCCACCCGCGACCCACCCCGCGACCCACCCGCGACCCACCACCCGCGACCCACCCCGCGACACAACCGCGACCCACTCATTCGCGACCCATCCGCGACTCATTCGCGACCCACCCGCGACCCACCCCGCGACCCACCCTCAAGGGAGGAAAAACAACCTGGACCCGACAATTGACGTTTACTAAACGGCCCTGGGCGTTTACTAAACAGCCCTGCCCTGTTGGATTCATTCCTTGTGTGCGTTTACTAAACGGCTTCGCTTGTTGGGGTGATTCTTATGGGGTGGATTTTCTGCCCTTTACACCCGCGACCCACCCGCGACCCAACAACGACCCAACAACGACCCACCCGCGACCCATTTGCGACCCACCTGCGACCTACAACGAAAAAGTCGGCGCCTGCGGCGGGCTCGTTGTATAATTTGTAAAACTTTAGCGCCTGCGGCAGGCTTCTCCAGAGTCTTGCAACCATTAGCACGCGCGGAGGGTTGAGGCAGGGATGGGAGGAGAGAGAAGGGGGCCTGCGGGCGGGATGAGGTGGGACGCGGGACGCTGCCACTTGAAAACGATGCGGGACGCGGCCCCATACCAAAGGAAGGTTGGGTAAACATTTGCATACACATAACTGTGGGAGGTCCGGGCGTTCTTGGATCGGCGCTTGACCCCCTCCTGGGGTCAAGGAGCTCGGGCCCCGTACAGATCCGAGAAATCTGCGCGAAGCTCCGCAAGTTCTGCGCAGGCCTTCCGCCTGCGCGTTCGTCGTCGTCTGCCTGCTTCTCCCCTCGTCTTCCCCCCTCGCCGGGCAGCACAGCCTGCCCGGGACCTGCGTTGGGCGGGCCTCCCTGAACCAGGCCTTGTTGTTGCCTTCCTGCCTCTGGAGGAGTGGGTGAACTGCGGCTCGTGCGGGGACGACAAGGCCGCGTGCCTGCGCGCCAAGCTGCTGCGATGAGCCGCGCCCTGCCGCGCGGCCGGCGTGCGCATCGCCCTCCGACTGTCGGTCGGCTGCCTGGCGACTGCCATGGGCGAGAAACAGATCCTTGGCATCGCTCGGGCGTGTGCGTTTTTTTTCTCGGCGGGGACAAACGAGGAGCATCCTGGATCATCTGGCGAAACAGCACGCACGAAACCGAAACATGCACGGGGAATGGACGTCCGAGCGATGGCGAGTGTCCGCATCCGCGGCCTCGTGGGCCGGGCCCCTGGGCCGCGACCCCGCGGCGTTTTTTCGCGGAGGTTTTGCGCGGAACCCATCCGTGCGGCCGGGTATCCGCGGGAGGGCGCCCCAGAAAGCAGACCGCGGGGGTGCGGATACGGATATGTGCGGCGCTCGTGAGATTGGGTTCGGCTCCCACGGTCCATTGGCGTCGGGGACAGCATCGACCAAAAACCAAACGTCACCACTCAACCTACGGTCCTCCATGCTGTGCTACGGCTCATTGTGCACACCACGTAAAGGCCCAAGCCAGATTTCATGGTACATGCTGAGGCCCGGTGGGCTGCAGGTGGGGTGGTGTGGCTTCTTCTCAACATCATCAACCTCATCATCATCATCATCATCATCATCATCATCATCAGCAGCAGCATCAGCATCAGCATCAGCATCAGCATCAGCATCAGCATCATCATCATCATCATCATCATCATCATCATCATCATCATCATTATCATTATCAGTATCATCATCATCATCATCATCAGCACCATCATCATCAACACCATCGTGAAGATCATCGTCAATATCATCATCATAACCAGTTTTTCCAGACGCGATGGGGTCTGTCGGACGGGTCCAGGATGAGGATAGAGCCGTTCCCGAGCGCTCCAGAGCGCTCTCAGAGCGTCAACACCATTATCAATATCATCATCATCATCATCATCATCATCATCATCATCATCATCACCATCACCATCACCATCACCATCATCATCATCATCATCATCAGCATCAGCATCAGCATCAGCATCAGCATCGTCATCAACCTAACCATCATTAACACCCCCAACAACATCATCAACCTCATCATCAGTAACATCACCAACAACATCATCATCATATCTCATTTTTTTTCCAGACGCGATGGGGTCCGTCGAACCGGGCCAGGATGAGGATAGAGCCGTTCCCGAACGCTCCAGAACGCCTCAGGGCGTCATCATCATCAACATCATCATCATCATCATCATCATCATCATCATCATCATCATCATCATCATCATCATCATCATCATCACCAGCAACATCAACATCAACATCACCATCAACATCAACATCAACATCAACATCAACAACATCATCATCGACATAACAAGTTTTTCCAGACGCGATCGGGTCTGTCGGAAGGGGCCAGGACCAGGATGGAGCCGTTCCCGAGCGCGCCGGAGCGCTCTCAGAGCGTCCTGGAACGCCCCAAGAAGGCCGCGGCGGCCGATGCATTCTCCAGAGCCGCCGCATTTTAGAGATTCTCGATGCATACTCAGCCGAATTTGTTCTCGTCATGGCGCCGTCTTAGTCCGAGGCGGAGCTTCATCCATAACCACCGCCTGGGGGATCGATCTCCGCGGACCTCCACGGGCGGTGGATATGTATATATTCGGGCCACTGAGGGCCATAGCAAGTGGCACGCGTGCCCTGGCTCTTGCACAAAGGAGCTGCGAGGGACAAGAGGCTTTCGCCTCTTTCCTCCAGGAGTTTCCTTCTGTGGCCATGGGGGGGAGGACGAACGACGAACGAACGACAAAGACGACGAGCGAGAATGAAGAGGTCCGAGCCCTAGAACCACAGCTGTGCACGAGAATACTCCAATATCCACCTCCCGCTGGGGCACCAGGACGTCGGCTCCCAGGCGGTGGGTATGGGTCAATCCCCGCCTCGCACCCAGTCTGGGTCCTTCGGCCCCCTTCCCGCCTCCCCCCTCCTCACGGCCCCCAGCGGGGTCCGCGGAATCTCGCCGCCGGCGCGGGCGGAGGCGCGCGTTGCGGAGCCGTGGCGCTCGCCGCCCGGAGGGGAGATCTCCGCTCCTCCATTGCGCCCTCTACGGCGGAGGAGGAGGAGGAGGAGGAGGAGGAGGAGGAGGCGGAGGAGGAGGAGGAGGAGGAGGAGGAGGAGGAGGAGGAGGAGGAGGAGCCCTCTTCCCCACCCAGGTCCCGTGCAGAGTGGCCCGCTCCCTATTTCGACTGACTCTTGGGCGCAGTTTCGCCGCGCCCCTCCTCCCCGTTGCGGTCAGACAGGCATGCATCTGTGAAAGGCTCACTTCAACCAGGCACCCCCGTTTTCCTGCCCCCCCACCCCACCCCGACCAGAAACGGTAAGTGAGCCTTCGCTCGATCCGATCCGATGCGATTGCGATCTTCCTGCGATCGGATGCTTGCACAGCGTAGCTGTACCCGAGCGCAGCGGATCCGATTCGACTCCGACGCCGTGCCGGGCCTGCCCGACTCGATGCCCTACAGGTCACCCGCGGGGGCGCCAGGATCCGCGCGTCGCGCATTGCAGGGGCGCGACGTGCGGAATCATGTGACCTCCTCCTCCTCTTCCGTCCTCGGCCTCCTCCTCCTCCTCCTCCTCCTACTCCTCCTCCTCCTACTCCTCCTCCTCCTCCTCCTCCTCCTACTCCTCCTCCTCCTCCTACTCCTCCCCCTCCCCCTCCTCCTCCTCCTCCTCCTCCTCCTCCTCCTCCTCCTCCTCCTCCTCCTCCTCCAAGTTTCGACCGCCTCCCGGTCACCAGTGTTCCCTGGCGGGAGCCTCCACGGAGGCCCAGAGCGGCGCGCAGCCTCCGTCCGGATGGTGTCGATCCGCTGCGGGGTCTGAGCTCTTACCGATCCGAGGCCGACCGCTCCTCCAGAGGAGGAGAAGGTACCCATACCTCTACACTCTCCCCGTCTTCCCCTTTCTTGGCCTCCTGGGCCTCCCTCGTCGCCACCGCTGGATTCGCCCCGAAATCCTGGTCAGAACGCACCCCAGGAGAGGTCCGGGGAGCAGCGCTATCGGCAGCTTTTGGTCTCCCCAGTCCCGACCTTCTTGCGGCCCGCTGTTTGTCGCACGCCTCCGCGGCGCTGCGGTGCGGTGGACCCCCTGGGCCTCCGTGCAGCGCCCAGGCCTCCGCGCGGGGCGGCGGCCCTGCACCGAGGCGGGGGTCCCCGGCTCCCGTCCGCGCCGCCGCCCCCCGGGGGCCGCTGCGCCCGGCGCCCCGCGCCCGCCCGCCATGCTGCACGGAGGCCTGGGCGGGGCGTGCCGTGCACGAGGCAGTCGTCTGGCGGGCGGTGCGCGCCAGTCGTGGAGAGCAGGCGGTTCGGGACTCCCGGGCCCATAGCTGCTGTGGCCTTGTGGAGGACGATCGATGGAGAGGAGGCATGTTGCCAAAGAATGTCCAGATGTCTGAAGGATGTGTCAAGAACTGTTGAAGTAAATGTGAAAACACGTTCTACACATGTCCAGGGGATTTTCCCGACATTTGGAACACATGTTTTTATTCGATGATAGGATTGTTAGGGTGTCCATTGTCGTGGCATCCACAACTTTAGCCGCCTTCCTACTTCAAGAGTCGAGCGTCTGCTTCCGTCCCTCCTCTTCAGAGTGCGGGCAGGAGCCCATTCTCCTTGCAACGCCTTCCTGCTTCGGGTTTCTACCCACTTCTTCCGACCGACGGGTCATGGGCTGGGCTGGGCGATAATGGGCTTATCCCATGGGCGGGCGATCATTTGCTGGGCGATCACGGGCCTAACCCGGGGGTGGGGGCGATGACGAGCTGGGCGATCATGGGCTGGGCGATAACAAGCTTGGACGGGCGATCACGGGCCTGGCCCGGGGGGGGAGGGGACCGGCCACGTCACGATTCGCGCCAGCGCCGTTAGGAAATGTTCAGGAGTGGCCACTTCCCAGAGGGCACCTGCGCGAATCGTGACGATAATTACCAGGGCGGTGGAGGGTGGAGGGGGCGGGGCGGGGCCAGAACCGGGCGTTTTCGCGAATTACCGAAAATGAGTATGTTCCCTCCTTTCCCCCCCCCCCGCTGCAACCATTTGCGAACACTTCCCCCGCTGGTCCAATCGGCGACGGGGCATCAGACACCACGACTAAGGTTAGCTTGGCTGCGAACATCCTCGGAGTTCTGACCCCCAAGCTCGGGCCCCGATGCCATCAAACGAATGACCTGGGACGCAAAATTGCCCCCCAGGGAACGGGTCGCACGCGTTGGGCCGAGGATTGAAGAAGCAGAATTTCCAGGCGCGAAGATGAAACAACAAGCATTAAACAATTTACACATATGATATATCCACCAGGAAACATAACGCGCAACATAGAACACATAACAGTACTACTTTTGGGAAGAGCAGTAATCGGCACACGCGCACATTTTCGGAGGGCCTGGTGGCGCCCGCCGCGCCTGCTGCTGTGATGAGCAGGAGCTGTCCTGGAGCACGAGCCACGGCATCTATACACAGGCTCTCGGAGGTCCGCGCGGATTTCTTGGGTCGGCGCTGGACCTCCCTCCTCGGGGCGTAGCGTGCCAGTGGCGGCGCGAGAGGCGCCGCCAAGGGAGTCCAGCGCCGATTCAAGACAAATTCAAGCGGACCTCCAAGAATTCTGTTTGTGCATCTTTTCGTCCTCCTTCAGGCTGTAGGATGGATGAACAGGGGGACGAGGCTTTAGTAGCCAGTTTCCGCGCTAAGCGAACAACAGATTTCGGCCTCTGGGGGCCCTCGCTGGGCCCCGGGACCGCCGGAAGACGACCTGGGATGAAGAACTGGTCCCGGGTAAGGCGACCAGCCCTGACGAGGGGGGGCAGGAGAAGCAGGGATAGGGGAAGAGAATGCGGTGCAAGCATGAATTGTCGGAGGTCCGCGCAGATTTCTCGGGCCAGTGCTTGGCTCCCTGGCGCGCTCTGCACGCCAGGGAGCGGGGTTCAGCGCCGATCCAATAAATCCGCGCGGACCTCCGAAAGTGTGCGCTTAGGCCTACCTGTTCTTCTCTATTCCTCCTCCATCCTCCCTCCCCCTTTCCTCTTTGCCTCCCCCTTTCCCCTCCCCATTTTTTGTTTGTTTTTGTTTTTGTTTGTCTCTCTCTCTCTCTCTCTCTCTCTCCCCCATCACCCTCCCTTTCTGTCCTCGCCCGCCCCTTCCCCCCCGCCCTCCCTCTCCCCCAGCTTCCCCCACCCCCTCTCCCCTCCCCCTCCCTCGCTCTCCGCCGCCCCCCCCGCTCGTTCCCTTCCCGCCCACCTCTCCTGCGCCCCCCCACGAGCGCTGCTTCGGCGGCACGCAGAGGCGCCCCCGCCGGCGCGATGGCGGCCTCCACTCCGCCCCTGCTCGCGACGCCTCCAGGCACGCCCGGGGCCCCGCCCGGGGGCCGATGTTGAGCTTCCGCTGTCCCAGCTCGCCCTGCTTCGGTTCTGCCGTTGCTCCTTGTCGCCCTGGCACGGCCAGCCCGATCCTTCGCGCCCTCTGCAGGAGCGATGGCGGGCGATGCCATAAGAGAGCGCTGGGAGAGCAGTTGCAGCAGCTCGCTAGCATGGGCGTCTCCTCCGGGTAGGCGCACGCTAATCCTGAGCCTGAACCTGGCCCTGGATCGTGCTCCCACCACATCCTCCATGCTGCATAGACATGGACTTGGACATTCGGAGGTCCGTGCGGATTTCTCGGATCGGCGCGGGACTCACCTCCCCTGACACGCGAAGCGCGCCAAAGGGGTCATCTACGTCCTCGTTCATGACGGTGTTTTCTTCCGCCGTTCCTGATTCTGCTGCCTCTCATCGTTTGGGCGCCTTCCTGGGGACCAGCTCTTCATCCCATGTCGTCCCGTGACGGTCCTGGGAGCCGGTGAGGGCCCCAGGAGGCCGAAACCTGTCAAAAGCTTGTCGTCGTGATCTGTTCACGACACGATGCTGTCAGGGCCTTCCTTCTCCCTGCCTCCCCTCCCTCCCTCCCCTCGCCTGTTCGCCTTGACGTGGCAGCCACGTCTCTTTCTCCCCCCGCTCCAGCCGTACCTGCCTGACCATGCTGCCTTCTGCTCCGTCTTCCCCGGAGAAGGAGAGGAGGAGGAGCTGTTTTTCTTGCGCGAGGGCTCGGGCCCAGGGTTTGTCCTGCGGGATACCTGTCCCAGGTGCCAGGTTGGAAGAGGGCCGGCGGACTCACGTGCGATAGAGTCAGAGGGTCGAAGCGGGCCAGCGGATTAAAGATTGAGGATGTCCCGAGCGAAGCGCAGATGTGTGAAACTCCGATCGATAAACCAGTAAAATGATGAGTTTCGTTTGTGGCGGATGTTTCGAGCGAAACGGTTGTTTTTCCCTATGGATACGCCTCTCCTGATGGGCCAGACTTCAGAGCAGGTCTCAGGCGAACTGCTTGTTTACACGTGCCCAGATGCGCAACAACTTGGCACACAGTTTCCTCGGATGGTGATTTTCCAGACTTCCCATTGGGGTATCTACCATGGTGATCCACAGCTTGAAGCACGTAATTTTACATGTTTAGGCAACTCGGAGGGGTGTCTAACATGGTGGCCCCGCGCTGGAACCACGTGTTTTCACGTGCCCAGGCCACCCAGGGGGATGTCTCACGTGGTGGTCCCGAGCTTGAACCATGTGTTTTCACCTGTCTAGGCCTCCCAGAGAGGTATCAAGCACGGTGGCCCCGAGCTGGAACCATGTGTTTTCACGTGTCCAGGCCACCACCGACATGGTGGTTCCGAGCTGGATGTGTATGTTTCTCCCGTCCATGCCGCCCTTGGGTGGGTATCTAAGATGGTTGTCTCTTGCCCCTCGCTGGATCCCGTGTTTGCACGCGCCCAGGCCACCAGGAAAAAAAGGATCCAACATGGTGGAGGGGGAGGAGGAGGAGGAGGAGGAGGAGGAGGAGGAGGAGGAGGAGGAGGAGGAGGAGAGGGATGAGGGGACGGCAGAAGAGGAGGAGGAGGAGGAGCAGGGGGAGCAGGAGGAGGTGGAGGAGTGAGGAGGTGGAGAGGGAGGGGGAGGAAGGAGGAGGAGGAGGAGGAGGGAGGCAGGCTAGGAGCAGGAGGGAGGAGGTGGAAGGAGTGTGGGAGAGAAAGCGGGTATCAATGTTAATGAGAGGGAACAGCCGGTCCACCATACGAAGTATAACGTGGTTGGGTCGAGTAAGGTGGGGTGTGAGGGAAGATGAGGAGGAGGTGGAGGAGGAGAGGAGGAGGAGGGGGAGGAGGAGGAGAGGAGGAAGAGGAGGGCGAGGAGGGAGGAGAGGGTAAGAGGAGGAAGGAGAGGAGGAGGAGGAAGAGGAGCGAAGGAGGAGGAGGAGGAGGAGGAGGAAGAGGAGGAGGAGGAGGAAGAGGAGGAGGAGGAGGAGTGCGACGGAATGGGACAAGGGCATGTCGCCTGGCCCACTCGCGGCCGCCTTCCTTGTGGCGGTGTGTCGCTCCGGTGGTGCTAGGGTCGTTAACCGTCTCTGGAGCGACACAGGTCCTGATACTGCGGACCCATCTGCGCCGACCCTGATTCTGCGGGCCAGCTACGCGGACTCAGGAGGGCAAACATGTGCCACTCTTGTAGGAAAGGCCCATGATGCGAGGGAGTCGAACCCTCCACCGCGTAGAAGAAAGGCCGCCTTTTGTCTCCGCCGACTTGGGCCAACTCCCTGAACAGTGTGCCCTCCGCTTTAGACATATAGCGCCGGTGCCAGGATACGACGCCGTGCTCCTGCGGAGGGCAGGAGGAGGAGGAGGAGGACGACCAGTGTAAACCCAAGAGGCATCAACGATGTTGGGATAAACCCTCCCTCCAGGCTCCTTCTTCACAGGCCCCTACAACGGTTCATTTTTGTCTGAAGGACCTGCCTCGTTGGACTACAACTGTTTGAAGACCCTGGAGCATGCCAAAACACTGTTCTCGGGATTCCAACGCCACGGATCAACCTGACTGTTGCGTCTTCACGATCCGTAATCGTACCAAAACGCCATTCCTGGGACTTGAACACCGCGAATCAACATAACTTGTGCATCCTCATAGGCCTGAAGCCTTGTAATGCACCATTTCTGGTACTTTGTGATCATGGGAATCCGTGGAAGTCCTGCACAGTTTTAAGACCAGTGTGCGCGGTGCTCAGGCGAGAGCCACATTTTGAAAACGACTCGCCCTCAATCCGTGACACTCTTGCAATGTTTTCAAAAGAGTGTGCGCGGCGCTAAGACGAGAGCCACATGTTGAAAAGGAACCGTCCACAATCCGTGAACCTCTTGCACATTTTCAAGACGAGTGTGCGCGGCGCTACGGCGAGAGCCACATTTTGAAAACCACTCGCCTTCAATCCGTGAAACTCCTGCAGTTTCTTCAAGCGAATGTGCGCGGCGCTTAGGCGAGAGCCACATTTTGAGAACGACTCGCCCTCAATCCGTGAAGCTCTTGTAGTTTGTTCAAACGAATGTGCGCGGCGCTTAGGCGAGAGCCACATTTTGAAATCCACTCGCCCTCAATCCTTGAAACTCTTGCACATGTTTAAGACGAAAGTGCGCGACGCAGCGGCAACAGTCACATTTTGAAAACCACTCGCCCTGAATCCGTGAAACTTTGAAATGTTTGAGACGAGTGTGCGCGGCGCTAAGGCGAGAGCCACATCTTGAGAACGACTCGCTCTCCATCTGTGCAACTGTTGCCAGTTTTTGAAAGTTTCAGAGTTATAAAGCCCGGCCCGCTCTAAACTTATATCTCAGGAGAAGGACTGGCGGGGAGGAGGAGGAGGAGGAGGAGGAGGAGGAAGAAGAGGAGGGGAGGAGGAGAGGAGGAGGAGCCGAGGAGAAAGGAAGAGGCGGAGGAGGATCGGAGGAGGGAGGGAAGAGGAGGAGGTAGGAGGAGGGGATGAGGAGGAGGCGGAGGCGGAGGCGGAGGCGGAGGAGGATGGAGGAGGATGTGGGAGAGGAGGAGGAGGCGGAGAAGGAGGAGGAGGAGGGGGGATGTGAGGGGGAGGGGGGGAGGGGGAGGGGGGGGCGGAGGGGGAGGGGAGGGGGAGGGGGAGGAGGGGAGGAGGAGGAGGAGGAGGAGGAGGGAGGAGGAGAGGAGGAGGAGGAGGAGGAGGAGGAGAGGAGGAGGAGGAGGAGGAGGAGGGAGGAGGGAGGAGGAGGAGGAGAGGCGTGAGGGAGGAGGAGGAGGAGGAGAGGAGGAGGTGGAGGAAGAGGAGGAGGGGGAGGAGGGGGAGGGGAGGAGGGAGGAGAGGGGGAGGGGGGAGGAGGAGGAGGAGGAGGAGGAGGCGGAGGAGGAGGAGGAGGAGGAAGGAGGAGGAGGAGCGCGAGAAAGTGCCAGGAGGTGCGAGGCCTTGATGGGGAGGAGCTAGTTGGGAGGGGGAGGGGACTAGGAGGCGGGAGGAGGAGGAGGAGGGGAGGAGGGTTGTAGGAGGAGGAGGAGGGAGGAGCAGGAGGAGGAGGAGGAGCATGAGCAGCTGGATACTGCTGCTGTTGATGAAGGTGATGATGCTGCTGATGATGACGATGATGTTGATGACGATGAGGAGGATGATGATGCTGATGAGGATGATGCTGTCTTGATGATGGTGATGATGATGAGGATGATGATGAGGATGATGATGATGCTGATGACGATGGTGATCATTATGGTGATGATTATGCTGGCAATGATGCTGATGAGGAGGAGGAGGAGCAGGGGGAGGAGGAGGAGGAGGAGGAGGAGGAGCTTCGAAAGAGCTGACGCGACGACGATGTCGAGTAACGCCTATTGGCTGCGCCATCTCGGGGCCCGGGAACGAGGCGGTCCCTAGTTTGGCATTGGCTTGCCTTTGGGCAAACAGTCGATTATATACACCCCGTTCTTGGTCGGGCCCTTACACTCGAATCGCAAACCCTTGACGCTACCACGGTCGGTAGCTTTGGACCGACGGCCACAGGTGGAACACCATCATACATCGGCACATTGCAACGCGTGGGAAGGGTGTACCGATATGTTGCCTAGTTGGATGCTTTGCGTGAGGCGTTGGGCACACTTAGACCCAGGACGAATATTGATTGAAAGTCGTTAGCCATCTTCATGACTAAGGCTCCTGCACACTTACCAGCAGCTTCTTTACACGAGGTACACTGCCAACAACTACGGGGCAGGATGAGGACAAGAGGGGAGACGGAACGGGCCTGGCTCAGCTCACTTGTGGTTTTCTTCTTGAGCCCCTGGGCCTGCTTCTCGCTCATCTGGGTGGCGGGGTCCTTGGCGCATGCCTCGATATGAGCACGTATGAGTCGTTTCCGCACCAGAGCGCAGGTTGCGCGAACCCATTCATACACCTTGAGCTGCGGAGCTGATACAGCGTGTGCCCCCGCCGCTCTGTCGGCCAGGGCATCCGCTGCCGCATTGCCGAGCCACGCCTTAAGGCTCACTCCGAGCTTTGGCCGTTGCTCGATGTCGAGGTGGCTCGGCACGTGCTGCAGCTTGACGAGCTCCTCGGTATATCTGTGGTCGGGAGACCTCTGATGCAACGCCCTGCCGATGTGGTTCCAGATGTCGTAGTTCGCACGTCGCCGCACACTGTGAACGTGGTGGCCATGCTGCCATCCCCTGGTGGCCACCTATGAGTCAGTCCGTATGTGGAGCCGCCCATACGAGTTTTGTACCGCCTGCAGTACTGTCCGTAGCTCGGCCCTGTTGTCAGTCGGCAGTCTTCCTGGGAGTGGTCCATGTTGCCCAGCATCTAGATGCCATTCTTCGCCGTGTCGTTACAGCTTGGACCATCTCCATCCGCATCTTCGATATCGAGGGCTGTGTGATTGCTCTCCTCCGCCTCCGTCGGTGCATATCGCAGTGGCATCGTCCGTAGTCGTTACCTTGCCGTCATTGTCGAATCAGCCGATGTTGGTGTGTTGCTCTGTTGTGTCGCAATCTGGCGGCACCGTCCATGCCTTAGGAGCCCACGTAGCCAAACGCACGGTGTGTGTGTGTGTGTGTGTTGACTGCTTTCTATAGCTCTGTGTCTGATGCACCCCGTCTTGTCGTAGTCCTCGTGGTCGCCCCTGCGCGAACATGTGCCCCATATTCCGTGGAGGTCGTCGCAGATCTCGCCACAGGCGCAGGTGTTGGACGCGTCGGTGAATGGCTTATGCTTGCGGTCAGGCGTCCACATGCCAGCACTTGCCGCCGCCACTAGTGCGCCTGCCTCATGGTGCTTGCCTCGCTTACGCAGCACCGTACCGTGGTCGTGGGGTCGATGATGAGTTCGTAGGTGTCGATGCCGTACTCGGAGCCCTTGCCCAGCCAGTGGTCTGAGGCCTTGGCCCATCGTTGTAGCTGCTGTGCTTCCATGGTGGCATGGATGACGTCGGACGGGTCGTTATTGTGGTCGTCGTCGCCATCGCCCATCTGCCGGGTATTGTCCAGGTGGTCGATCCACGCTGTCGGCGAGGTCGGGTCCCAGCCCACGTTCCAGAGTGAAAGAATGTCCGTGACACTCAGACCTCTGCGCTGCTTCCAGCGATCTTGGGCGGGCACGTCCGCGAGTCTGGTGTAGCTAGTAGGCCAGGCCAGATGAGCTCTCCACTGTGTAGGCTCTCTCGGCAGGCCCAGGCGTCGAACCATGGGCTGGGCACTCCGCGCAGGATGGCAGCAGCTGGGTCTGCCCCCGGCAGGGATGGGTCTGCGTGCAGGCCGGGGGTGGACCCAAACGGTGTTTGGCGATTTCGTGGGTCGCTTTCGTGCCGGTTTCGCTGTGCGATAACGTCGGATTGGAGACAACACGAGGGACAAAAACGAAAACAACACGAGAACGAACCACACCGTTTAGCTTCAGCCCTGGTGTAGGCATATTCCAACCCAGTATTGGCCCAAAGAGTTGGCGCATCTCCTTCTGGCGATAGGGATTGCCGTGGGCGCCTCGCCATACACGTTGCATCCGCAGAGGTATGATGCCTTTGGCCCCTGAGTGACCGATGCTGTCTTGCGCTGAGAGCGCAGACGTCTTAGCTGGAGTATGGTGCTGGCCATTGTTTTAGTAGCTTGCTGCCTTCGCTTTCTGCGCGCAGGCCCTATTGCTGGAGTCTTGCCTGCTCGGTCTTGGCCTAGGTCTCGGCCAGCTGCTGCAGGCTTGACTGGTACTCGTCGTTCCTTGACATGCCTGGAGATGTCGTTGGCCATGTCGCTGCTGGATGTGACGACCGCGCTCTTGTCCGCCATGCCGAGGCCCTGCTCTCTACGGGCATTCGGAGTAGGCAATGGTGGCGGCTATGCTGGTTGATGTGGCATGCTTCTGGCATCCTGTAACTCTGAGTTCCACGCCGTCGAACCAGGCGCTGGAGATCGCGGCTGGTTCCATGTAGTGCATGCGATGGGGGACTTGATACATACTTGTCCTGGCCAGGTTGTTGGCGTGCCTTGATCCTGCCACTAGCCAGCTCGATGGTAGTATCGACTTGCCGTACGTGGAGGCCTGGCGCAGGAATCTGCCGAACGTGTGGAGCTGGATCTCCATGGCGAACACACGAGGAGGGATCCACATGTGCCTGGTGCCGTGGACGACCTGCAAGAGGTCGAGCGTGTCGTAGAATCTCCGTATGTCCGCTAGTGTCGTAGCGTTGGCCAGCTTCAGCGCGTCGCAGATCTCGTCGCCCAGGATGCGTGCAGCGGCCTCGCGCAGGCAGCTGTTGCCCGCGAGCGCCGCGTCCCAGCGTCGTCCTGCGGCCCGCATCCATGTGTCAACCGATGGTCGTTTGAGCTTCTCCCATGCTCGGCATCTCTGCGGTAGTAGGCCCGGTGTTCGATCTCTTTCTGTCTTGGGCTGGAGCATGATGATGGTGCTGTGTAGTTGCCAGGGCCATGCGAGCTCCCGCTCGCAGCTGGTGAAGAGGTTGACCAGTTGTTGACATCCTACCTTCGGCAGGCGTCGTCGGTCGGAGCTGGATATTTTGTCTTTGCCCATGTCCTTGTCGGGCGAGCACTTGAGGGAGTAGTCCAGGTCTTCGATGGTCCAGGTCGTGGATGGTGCCGTGTTCGCGCATTCCCGAATGTCCTGGATGAGGGTCTGGTAGTCGCTGTGGGTGATGGTCGGGTGTGTCCAGAGGTCCGCGAATTCCTCCGTCTTGTCGTCAATGTTTGACGTGGGGAAACACGCCTTGCCTCTGATATGAACGTATTCGTCTTCATGTCGGGACTGTGGTTTGGTGACTATGTGGAGCTTGCCAACAGTAGTCTTGGAGGTGTCCGACAGGCAACGCGCGAGTGAGTGTGACCATCTTCATGTCGTAGGTGAGGGCCTTGGGGACCTCCTGCTCGGCCTGGCTCATCATACCCTCGATCATATCGATGCCGAGTGTGTCCAGCGTCGTAAGCCTTGACCCGCAGAGGTCACGGTGCTGTGCTGCTGCTGGTGACACCGAGCTCCTGCCGTGGGTATGCCCTCGTAGACGAGCTGTCGTGCTTCAGATACGAGTTGTTCTTGTTGTCGGTCTCCGTGTCCACGTCTCCGTATAGTGTGGTATGCTCTAAGGATAGTTGCCAGCCTTCCCCACCGGTCTGCTTGTTTGCAGCTACAGCGTGTACGTCCTGACCGTGGCTTTGCGCACTTGGTGACGATTCTGTAGGGTATTCCGCGTCTAGTGAACGGATGGCGCTCGTGTGGCTGGATGCCGTAGGCCGCGCAGTAAAACTCTGCCAGAGTGCCCATGAACTGCGCGTACTCCTTTCCCAGCGTGGCGGCTGCCTCTGGGTCAGAGGCGCATGCGGCACCGCGTCGTATGCAGTCTGGCGGGTGCTCGTGCTCTGGTCGCGGCTTCGCGAGCATCGAAGAGACATCCCAGAGGTCGTCCATGGTGCGGGTGTCGATCTGCTTGGCGTGCGTGGCCGCTCTCTCTCTCTCTCTCGAGGTCCTCCATGGGGTCGTGCTCGGTGGAGTCCATGGGGTGCTCATGGGCTTGATGCAAAGGTTGTGGGGGGAACCCCAGATGTTCCCAGCGTCGGCTCATCTCCTCGTCAATGTTGATGTCCCTGCCGCTTGTCGTGTCTTTGGTGATCGCCACCTGGCGCTGGTGTGCTTGCTGGGCTTTCTGATGCTGCCTTTTGCTGTCTGAATTGGGTGGTTTGGGAGGTGCTGGTGGGTGCGTAAAGTGCTTAGGTAGCTGGATCTGTCTGGTCTTGATCGGCTTGGCCTCAGCTCTGAGTCGCAACTTCTGTTCAACGTGCGTCTTCCATGGTGTTGTGACCGTGCTCATGCCGAGGAAGTATTTCTGGGCGTCGTAGCTGATCAAAGCGGAATCGATGAGCGTGGCTGAGGTGGTGCCGTAATCGATGAGCGTGGTTGAGGTGGTGCCAATCTTGCTGTTGTGCGTGAGGCATGTGTAGCCGTCTGGGATTGTGGCGATGGCTCCTCCCATGGCTTGTGGCCATCCTGAAGCCCATAGTCTCTTGGGTGTCGCATTCCAGTCGCCCATGACAATCCACGGACGTTGGCAGCTGGCCAAGGAAGAGGCCAACGTCGTAAGTTTCTTGGCGTTGACTCGTTGGTGGCTGCCAGTAGGGTCCAGGTAGACGCTGGCAGTGATGATGCTGTAGCCGCGCAAGTGCCAGCACATCGTGGCCCATACGAAGTAACTGTGCTCAGGGCTGCCAGTGGGGAGGCCCGCGAGACCAGCCGTGGTCGCGGAGGCCGAATCTTTGGCAGCTTTCTCGCGGTAGCATGCGCATTGTTATGAAATGACGCCGACGCAGGTCTTGCCATTGGAACCTTGTTGGCTCTTAGAGGAGTGCCGCGCTGGGCAGAAGGACGACTTGAAACCAATGTTGTGGACGTCGCGCTCGGCGTCCACCAGCCCGCGAATTCTGAGGTGAGTTTCTTGTATGACGAAGGCGTCGAACCGCTTGTGCTCCCGGGCGCTGGCCAGGAACTCCTTCACTCTGGGACCCCACTCTGTACAGTTGCCAACGAATAGTCTGCGCTCAACACCGCCTCTGTAGTCGGCATGGCGACATGGGCTCGGTAGTCCCTATTCCTGCTTGTCTGGTGAGGCTGTCGCCTCGCCATCAGGCTCTTGGTCTTCCTCTGCGTTCTTGGCCTTGGTTCGCACCTCCGCCAAGAGCTCGTCTTTCGTCTTGCTGCTGTTGGCTGCCGTTGAGCGAGGCGTGGTCGGTGTGCGAGGCTGGGGCGTTGGCGGCGCTGGCTCTTCAGGAGCTGGTACATGCTGCGCCTCCCCTCCTGCCTTCCGCTTCTTGGCTGCCTGCTTGATCGCTTCGCGGTTCTTCTTGGCTTGCTCGCGAGCTTGTGGTAGGTGCCTTCGTAGCCCTGTCATGTACGCGGCGCCGTGGTCCTTGTAGGACTTCATGTGTTGCCTCCTGATCTCTGCGACCTCGTTCTTCGCGTCCTGGTCGTCGGCGTCGGGGTCGTCGTCCTCCAGGTCATCCGCGATGCCCAGGCTGTCTTCGTCGTCGAGGTTCAGGTCGAGGATAGTCTGCAGCAGGTGTTTCTTCTAAGGGTAGTCGCCCTTCTCCTTCACCTTGGAGCTGTACTTCACACCTGTGATTTCCTAACTCTCCGCATCTATGACAGCGTTGGCACACTCCATCAGGTAAGAGTTTTGCTCGGTTAGCTGCTTCCTCGTGGACGCTGCCTTCTCGTAGGCGCTCTCGTACTTGGAATTGCCCCCCTCGAGCCTGGACCCTGCGTTGCGGAGCTGCCTGGCGCGGTTTTGCGCGGGCTCCTCCATTGGTGGTGCTAGGCCATCTGCGGCTGCTTTGAGCTGCTCAGTGGGGCCAGCGGCGATGCCCATGGTGGGGAGCGACTCGGCGATACCTCTCAGGGCGTCCGCCATTTGCTGGTTGTCCCCTTTGCCCGAGCCCTTGCCCGAGCTCTTGTTGTCGCCCTTGCTGCGCTGCTTGACCTTGTTGCCGCAGTTGCAGGTCCAATCCTATGAGAGCCAGTCCTTGTCGTACTGCCACTCTCCGCAGCTCTTGCAGGACGTCCAGCTCCAGCTCTGGGTAGACTCCTGGGCGCCTTTGCCGTAGCTCTTGCCGCCCTTGTCGTTGTTGTTCCTACCCTTGCCTTTGCTGCTGCTGTAGCTGCTGTTGTTGGAGTAGCTGCCCTGGAAGCAGCTGCGCCCCACTGTTAGATATGTCTGCTGACCTTGCTGGTGCTGCTGCGCGCTGTGGTGCTTGCTGAGCGTGTGCGCGGCGTTGCAGCACCCTGACCAGCGCTCTCGCCTCTGACCTGCGCTGTCGGCCTCGCCGATGCCAGGCAGGTTCGGGTGGCGTCTCGCCTGCAGTGGCGCCGCGGGCGCCTCCAGCCGCGCCGCCGCGGCTGCCGGCGGCGCGCGCGGCACGTGGCCGCTTCTCGGCCCAGGGGAGGCCGCGAGGCAGGGCGTGCCTCACCCCTGGGCTCCAGGGCGGCCCGATCGCGGGCGATCGCGCGAGGGATCGATCGAGCGTCCCCGACGCGACCCGGATCTGGCCCTTCCCTGCCGCCACGCCCCCGATGATCTGGGACCCTCGGAGCTGTGCGGAAGGGCTTTGGACCACCCCATGGCGGGGCTCTGTGACTCCTCGCACCGGCTCGCCGTGCTGCGAGGCGTTTTGTTTTGTGAGCGCTGTGGGGGGTTCTGCACTGTGAGCCCCCCTCGCACCCTCAAGAAGGAGTGCGGGCGTCCCACAGCTGCAGGACGAGCTGTGCTGTCTCGTTTGTCTCGGGGACCCCCCCCCAAAGTCCGGCTTTTGTTAAGCGGCCTTCCTAGAGAAGGACCACGCACCTGACAGAATTAGAATTAGCCGAGGCCAGATGGGCTTAGGAGGAGAAGGAGGAGGAGGAGGAGGAGGAGGAGGCGGAGGCGGAGGAGGAGGAGGAGGGGGGAGGAGGAGGAGGATGAGGACGATTAGGTAAGGAGGAGGAGGAGGAGAAGGAGGAGGAGGAGGAAGCGGTGGAGGAGGTAGGAGCGGAGCAGCGGAGGAGGAGGAGGAGGAGGGTGGAAGGAGGAGGTGGGAGGCGGGGGCGGTAGGCGGTGGCGGAGGAGGAGTGGGAGGAGGAGGTAGGAGGCGGGGGAGGGAGGAGGGGGGAGGAGGAGGAGGGCTGGGGGGGGAGGGGGAGGGGGAGGGGAGGGGGAGGAGGAAGGGGAGGCGGGACGGCGAGAGGCGTAGGGAGGAGAGGGGAGGAAGGAGGAGGAGGAGAGGAGGCAGGCGGAGGTGGGATTAGGATTAGGAGGAGGAGGAGGATGAGGCGAGGAGGAGGAGTGAGGGAGGAGGAGGAGGAGGAGGGGTGCTTCGGGAACTGGGAGCGCTGAATGACGAGCCAGGTGCGAGGAGGGAGAGCAGGACGCGGAGGAGGAGCAGGAGGATGAGGTGGAGGAGGACGAGGAGAAGGAGCAGGAGGAGGAGGAGTTGAGGGAGGGTAGCGGGCCGGTCCCGCCTGAGCGGGTCGGTCCAGCCTCGCCAGGACCGCTGCGCCCCTTGATGGGTTGCCCTCGGCCTGTCGGTTCCAGCCAGCCGCGGTCTCGCTGTTTGTTCGGCTGGTTAACGGTCGTGCTGTCCAGGCCAGGCTTCCTCCTCCCCTCCGAGACCCCCGCCGTCCTATTGTTTGTTTCCATGACGTGCACCCTCACAGGTCTGGGCCCCTCCCCAGGGACCGACTTTTCATCCCGAGCCGCTTTTGTCGACGGCCTCGGGGCCCAGGAAGGGCCTCGTGGCGCCGACCACTATCAAAAACCGCCCGTTCTCATTCAAGTGGCTTAGGCCATTCCGCCGACCCTCATAAGGAGTGGGTGTTGAAGACGATCGTGGAACATATCCTAAATTTCTTCGCCCCCTGCCGCCGGCCCCCTCTCTCGGATAATGGGGTATGCGAGAGCTATGTTGTGAGGCCTGGGCGCCGTCGTGAAGCAGCGTCGGAACTCCGAACAGGGGCCACTTGGGGTCGGGTCCCCGTCTCGGGTCACTCTTGGGGCCGTTTGGGAGTCTCTTAAGCCGTCTTGGGGACCTCTTGAGGCGTCTTGGGGCGCTCTTGGTAGCCTCTTGGGCCTCTTGGGGCGGTCTTGGGGGGCCTCTTGGGTCGTCTTGGAGCGTCGGAAGCCCGAAAAGGCGAGCGTGCCCAAATCCAACAAGAACCTAAGGAACATCACAGATGTTGGACTCTTGGGCCCCTCTAAGGGGTGCTCTTGGAGCGCTCTTGGGGGCCTTTTGGGAGCCTCTTGGGCCCCCTTGAGACCATTTGGGCGCCTTGGAGCACTCTTGGGCCGTCTCGGAGGCCTCTTGCACCGCCTTGGGGGCCTTTTTTTATGAAGGATGTGGCCTCGAAAGTCCCAATTCTGCGTACTATACGACGAGAAATCGTGACTTCGAGGACGCATATGCTGTATGCGTCACAAGAGAGTATCGCGTCGGAGACGCGGCCATCGTATGCTTTACACCGAATTACTTTAAACGGAGAAGGTTAAAGGCGAGGTATAAATCGAGCATGTACCGCTGCCGTGCCTGGCTCAAGCCGGGCCCGGCCAAATATATGACTGTGCCTCACTGAGGCGCACGACTTGCATCAGAGATCGGAAAATACCTTTTCCATTGACGATGCCCATCCTATCCTTTACTCCAGATCCCATGCTTCGTCTTGCACTCTTGCTCATGCGATATGAGCCAAAGCCTGGGATATGGCAACGCTTAAAGCGTAACACATACCTAAGCTTACCAGTGTGTTTTCGACTTGGTAGCGGAGCTGGCTACACTTTCGTGTGGCTGGCTCTCGCTCTGATTCCTGTAATCCACGGCACAACTTGGTGGACTACTACTACGGTGGAATACCATGTTGCGCCGGCTCTGCGAGGAGCGGAGCCAGTCCGCGATCGAGCTAGCGGGGCAACCCGCGAACTCGAGACGCTCTCTCCTACTTCACTGCGCTACTTCACTCCCGACTTCCACCAGATGCCAATCGGCAACTCGATCGAGAACGTGGTCACCCTGCGGGGCTACCCGCAGCGGGGCCACCTGCATCCCGTGCCAGTCAGGCGCCTCACGGCTACTACGCCAGAGCCTGACAAACCACAGCCTAAACCAATCACCGAAGCCGAAATGCACATGCATTGGATCAAGATAACTATCTTCGGCATTCTGTGGGTAATAATGGGATGTGCTGTGGGATACATGCGGCAGGGGATGGACGACACGCGTACTACTGGCCCTTCATGGGACCCTGCCGGTACTACGCCTTTTCGCGAATACGTTCGCGAAGTACATGCATGGTTAAACGTAACGAGTGGCAATATGACACCACCACAACAAGCTGCAGCACTACAACGAGGCCTTCAAGGTCTGGCTCGTCGTATCGCCATGCAGGTCCCCTCCCAGATCATCAATTATGGTGTAACTGTCAATGGACAGCCAACGGATGCAGTAACATATATACTGTACTTACTGAGCACCAAATTTGAAAATCTGGAAGATGAGCGCCAGCTCAACTCTGGCACTGCCCTTATCGACTTCCGCGTCGAAAGGGGCGAGCGAATCGACTCAGTATTAGCTCGATTCGAGATGGCCCGTGACGAGGCTAACTCTGTTGGCTTTGTCATCCCCAACTTTCAGATCCTAACGCTGATTCTCTTCAGAGCGTTAGGCGTTGGCGCGTCACGAGCCCAACACCTGCTTGAGCCCTTCAATCATCAGATGCCCCGAACACAAGCAGACTATGACAGGCTGCTGACCAGGATGAGGAACTACGGACATGTTGCCGAGCGCTCTCCTGGCAACATAGCGGGTATCTTCACAGGGCACCACTCACATGCAGGTGTCTACGCCACGACTGCGGGGTCACCCGCTGGTCCTGGCGAGCCAAATCCCTGGGCTGACCCAGCCGATATGCCCAACGAGGCCACTGCCCTTCTAGGGCAGACCGGCCAGGCATCGGCAGAGGCAGCTGAGGCGAACGCCTGGTCGAACTACTCGCCAGGCGCCGCCTACACTGCAAGCCCGCCCTCGGGCACAACCCTCTGGGGCCAAGCGGAGTCATCCGCTCAAGGGTCTCAGCCACCCTCACCGTTTGAATCTGGCACTGACACGGATACCTCATCTGACGATGAGCACAATGGCATAGTCTCTGCTGGTAATGACTACCCAGCGGATGACACTCACCTCTCTGAACAACAAAGAGCGGAAGCCGCCTTTATGGCTTATCGCAAATCAAAACGCCGTTGGAGGCGCTTTATGAAGAAACCAGTCAGAAAGGTGAGACGTGCAGTACGCCGACATTTCAAACGATTTGGAAAGGGTCGTGGCAAAGGGGGTCGCAGACGCCGTATGCATGGTAGGGGTATTACTGCTTTCCTCACGTCCTTAACTGATATGGCTTTTGAAGAAGTTCTTATCGGAGGCAAAGGTCGGGGTCACAGGCGGACCTCCGGTAAGGGAAAAGGGCGGAGGGGCAACCCTAGGGACGCTTCTGGCAATACTATGAAGTGTCATACATGCGGTAGCACAGAGCATTTGCGCGATCAATGCCCGAAGGGGAAAGGAAAGGGATCCGTACATTTGGCTCAAAATTCTTTTATGGATGACATAGATTACATTGACTACGAGTTTTACGTCAATCCAGAAGCGGCTCCCGCCGCGGGCTCCTCCACGTATTACGTGATGGCCCGCTACGCTGAAGCAACTGTAGCCCTGGAAGACTACGCAGTGACCCTCTTCGACGAGTTCCACGGCTGGGACGAGGTCGACGAGGTCGCGTACAATGCTTGGTTCGGTCTTCCAGCGGGGCCACCCGCCGGCGACGAGGTCTCCGAAGCCGAGACCGTCCCGGCAACAGAGGAAGAACTCACCGCCGTGCTGGCCCCGCAAGTGATTGGCATGCCGTTGCTGCCAAATCCTTCGTGGGCTGGTTCGGAGGCGGGAGACGCCGATGACGAAATGCGGGGCCATCCCGCGTATTCCGACTCCGAAGAAGCCGAAGAAGATTATAAGGACATGCTCCAAGAGCAGGTCTCAGAAGCAATCCGACTCCTGAGTGCGCCAGCACATCAGCAGATAACCATGAACGAACTGCTGTCACACCCAGGAGCTGCACGTCTACGTCCATACTTGGATTCGGACATGTCAGCATCTCAGATGCTGACAGCACTCCAAGCTCTAGCGGGGTCACCCGCCGAAGAGACGCCAGACGCAACAGCGGGGCCACCCGCTTGGTCTATGGATGTATTCATGCAAGGTTGTGATCAAATGGACATTAACGACCTCACGATGGAGCAGTTAAACGACATCGGGTACTTCAGAAGCCCGTATCAAAACGTGTTCATGGTCCAGGACAGCTCAGAGGACTCGGAGGACATGCGCTACGCCAAGAGGGACAGACGACCGTCGCCTCCCCGAGACTCAGAGCATGACGATCAAAGGCCAATGGCACGCGGTAGTGCGTCAGCGGGGCCAGCCCGCAGAAGGAGCCGTTCAGCTCCCAGACGCCCTACACATGATGAATCGGGCTATCCATACAGTACTGAGCACTCCGTCGGAGTATCCGCTCAGCATGTGCCGGATTGGTACATCAAATGGTACCCCGGCTACTCGATGGACACGCTTCGCCACTGGTATTCTAAGGAGTACTGCACTAAAAGGGACGAAACTGGCGCGATAATACGTACCAAGGGTGGCAAGACCAAGACGCCAGAGGCTTGGGACAAAAGGGCTAAGAAACAGGAGATCATCAACGATCGCAAGACATACAGGAAACAAGTATGTCAGTGCGAGCCCTTCAAAGGTCACATGCGCAGGTGTCCGATGGACCGCCCCTCCAGGAGCCCTCATCACGGTGAGACCCCGTGGAATTGGTCTCATGGAGATGACGCTGGCAACGTCCATGATCCTAATAAGGAGGTCCCTGGAGGAGGAAAGCGCATCACCGAAGCCGATCGTGTCCCTATGACCGAAGAGGTGGCCAACATCGTCAGGGAAAATTGGGTACAGCTTCCCAATGACCATCGCCTCAAGGAATGGAACCGCCGATTCCATAAAGAGGCGGGGTCACCCGCAGGATCCAGTAAAGAGGCGGGGTCACCCGCAGGATCCAGCAAAGAAGCGGGGTCACCCGCAGACGCGGCGCCAGCCGCTGGGTCCGCGGACGACGATTGGATAGCTGTTGCATCTGCTGCTGGGTCCGCCGCCGGCACTGACCACACCGAACTGAATGAAGAATGGGCGGCGGAAGACGGCTCAGAGAATCCATTCCCTGATGGATGCGCCTGCTGGTACTACAGCTCTTCGGCGCAGAAGTGGTTTTGCACGAGGGTAATTCACCGCCATGAGAATGGCAAGTACAAGCTGGCCATAAAAGGTACTGCCGACATCGACCAGATGAGGCAGGTCATCCATGATCATGGCCAGCCAGAAGGCCCTCCTAGAGACCCTCCTGGTCCACAACCGGGCAAGGGCAGCAGACCACCTCCAAGACCTAAAGCCGACTCCTCGTCTTCACCGACTCCTGCGAAAAGGCACCCGTCCAAGAGCCCCGAAGGCACACGTGGGCGGGCGAAGGCCAGAGGGATCGCCAAGACGGACGACCCTGAGCCGGCAGATCCTCCCGGTCTGTCCGTGACAGAGAGGAAGAAGGCTTTTGCTGGACCATCGACCCCGATGCCACAGGCGACCCAAGGCGATGTCAAGGACGAAGTTCGCGACAAGCCTCAGGCAGCTTTCCGAGGTGACTGGACTCCAACTCTGCATCAGCCGCGCCTTGCACCACGACCAGGTTCGGCACGAATGAAAGCGCAGCCGAAGCCCGAAGCTGGGATGAGGTCGGTGCGGGCAGAAGCGGCCGCCAAGGCTAAGGAGGACAAGGGCTCTGCGGGGCCACCCGCTAAAGCGGCGCCAGCCGTAGCAGCGGGGACACCGGCAGAAGGCACTCTCTCAAGGGAAGAACGCTTCAGAGTCCTCAAAGAATTTGGCGACCAACAGAAACTAACCGATGATGCAGCTGCTGACGAAGGTCACCCGAACCCTGGCGCGGAGTCATCCGCAGGAGCTGCCTCGCCAGCCGCAGGCTCTGCTGGGCCACCCGTTAAAGCGCCGCCAGCGGCATTAGCGGGGCCACCCGCACACGGGCAGCCAGTAATGTCTGTTCTTAGGAACATCCCTCTGGGAGCCATCGAATACTGGCAAGGCATTGAAGGCAAAGGCCCGAAGCGCACCATAAACCCACGAGTCACTCCAGACGATACTGACCGATACGAGGTCATTAATTGTCCTGATCGTCGTAACTTCGAGTGCCGCAACGACTGGGAACGTGAACAACAAACCGTGGGAAATATGTTGCGAGACAGGCCGCCACTACGCGTTGCGCAGCATAAAGCAGAGCTCCTGAAGGTCATGGAGAGGTTCGGCATGGATCCGACTTTGCCGCGTGAAGGGCAGATGACCAAGGTGTCAATATGGTTTTCTACAGCCCTACGCCACAGTCCATATTGGAAGGACGGATTCAGCCGACACTTCGAAAAGATCAGCACTTTCGATCCATACGATGGCTGGGTTGTCGTTGACGATCTGCTGACAAACTGGACTGAAAATGATCAGTGGAAAGGCTATCGTGAAATGCACGAGGTGCTGATCAAGGGCAGGCCCCACACGTCATACGTGTATTGGGTGCTGCTAAACTGCTGTGAGATGATTGACCATCACGGCATGCAGAAGGGCAGGCTCCAGATGAAGTGCGTTGAGGACAGCATGCTGCTGCCTCCCAGGTTTCGACCAAAGGCACGCAGGCCACAGTACTTCATCAGAGCCACGAACGGCCACAGCAGTCCAGGCATCCACTGTCCCGAGTCGCTGTACAAGCCGATCACAACATGGATGAAAGAACCAGACGACCCAGTATATTTCATCCACGGGACACAGTGGGAGTATGTCAAGGACATTCTTGCTAATGGCCTTTCATGCCTCGCACAGGACAACCCTAAGAGGAAGGGGGGGCGCCAATTTGTGCACGGCTGCCCCTACCTCCCGGGCGACCCGAGGATTCAATCGGGCATCCGTCCTGACTCGGAGGTGCTCATATTCTGCAGCATCAACAAGATGCTGTCCAGTGGCTTCTCCCTATGGAGATCAGCAAATGACATAGTCATGACACGGGGCCACGACGGACGTATACCGCCCGATCATATCCTCCAGATTGTGAGCATTGCGAAATATCGGGTCGGCGAAGCCTGGAGCAATCCGCTGGCTTATGACAAGTCGCGGAGGCGGGGCCAACCCGCGGACAGGATTCGCACCGATGACTACCTGCCACTTAAAATGTGTGACAGAACTCTGGGTGTAATGGAAGATCACGCCATGTACCTAAAGGGCTGGACTAAGACGGACGGTCGTCCATTCAATTTGGTCATGACCGAGCAAGATGTTGCTCCACGACCGTACGACACACAGACAGTCCTCATGATGAATGCCCAGGAGGACGAGGTCATGCCTGAAGCGGGGCCACCCGCAGGTGCGGGGACACCCGCGGTAGACACCTCGGACGGTTCATGGCAACAAGTGGTCACACCAGTAGCAACGGTAGCATCTCCTTGGAGGCCGGACCAGCAGTCATGGGTCCAGGCCCTCAACAGCCATTTGACATCAGCCGACGTCTCTGGACTAACCGATCAGCTATACCGTGCTGACCCGTGGGCGGTGCATACAGGTATCCAAGACGCACAGCAGAGGAACCTGCGCCCTCCTGCGGGGCCACCAGGCGTCCTAGGACCACAACCACAACGCCCTCCGCAGCAAGCTGGAGGTGCGAGGTTTGTCCCTATGGGCGGTTCAGATGGTGGCTCGCCGTTTCGGACTCCGCCGTCTGAAACGAGCGAGAACAGCTTGTGGCAAAGACTCCAGGCGATTCGCGGGAATCCGGCGCTCGCAGCAGCACTCCAGGCAACCACTCCCTTTGGCACTCCGAGGGGTAGTGAAGGAGGAGTGGCTGCGGGGACACCCGCCGAGCGAACGCCTGCGGAGTCACTCGCACATGCGGGGCCACCCGCTGACGGACAGCAAGGTTCAGACTACGAACGTCGGGCAGCCAACTTGAGAGCACAGGCTACCTTTCTGCAGCAACAAGCTGATAGAGTGCCCAGCCTGTTGCGGAACCGCAACATAGATGTTACGAATCATGGCGACTTTCGGCCTCTCTGGAGCTGGACTTCTGAAGATGCTCCAAATGCTGATCCCACGAATCCATATCGACAGGTGTTTATTCCAGGAATAGCATCACACCCAATATATGGATGGGACAATCATGGACCAGCAGAGGCACAGGCCATGGACGCGCCGATGTACCCGGAGTACTACGCGCAGATGAATAACACTCCTATGATTGCGGGGCCACCTGCGAACGAATACACTCGGAATCTTGCCAATGAGATGTTTCGTTTGCAGTTTACACGAGCGGTCGATGCGCAGTCTATGCCGCACTACGCCTACATGCCCACGCCGACGGACCCCGAGACCGTGGTTCAGCCAGCTGGTCTCGCGGTGCCAGCCGCTATGGGCAGCATGCCAGACTACATCCGCGACGTGCACGACACGCAGCAGGCGATACTGGCATCTAGGCAGCAGGCTCGGGACAACGCCAGGCTGCGCCAACAACGCGCGATCCAGAGAAGGATCGAGCGTGAAAACCAAGCGGGGACACCCGCAGACGCGGGGCCACCCGCTGAACGGACAGATAGACGGCCGCCACCGACGCCATATCGGGAGGGCGAAACCACTTTCGAGCGCCAAGCTCGGACTCGCCCAGACGTGCCTGCTCCAGTCATTTCAGACTACAACTTCACACAGTGCCCAATCTGTATGGACACCTACGAGATGGGCACCACAGTGTGGAGACTGGCGTGTGGGCACTTCTTCCACGATATATGCTGGGATCGTGTTGCACAGCAGCACGTCCGCAATCAGCGGCCAGGTGCGCCAAACGAGGCCCCCTGCGCTGTATGTCGTGGGCCGGGCATAATTACAGCACATTTCCCGCGTGCTGGACAGCGCGACGCTGAGTCGGAACAAGCGCGCCAGCAGGAAAGGTGCGTGGCAGATGCCCGGGAAATGCGTCGGCTACGGGAAGCAGTGGAGGCACTAGAGGCTCGAGCCGCACACTCGGCGGAGCCATCCGCACGTGCCCCAGCTGCACAGGCATCCCCCTGGCCAGCGCCAGAGCAAGGCATCCAGATGCCAATCCTGCCTACGCTTCGAGCACAGGAGCCCCCAGCAGCGGGGCCACCCGCCGAAGCGGCTCCCGCCGCCAAAGCGGGGCCACCCGCAATTGGACCTCCGAATCCAGGATTCCTGAGGGCAATGGAGGCCAACATCAGGCGGAGTGGCAGGAGCGGAGGCGGTACGCGCAGGCCGACTGGATCATCCAGGACCTCACGTGTGGCAAGCCCGGTCAGCGCTAGGAGCCGGGCAAGCGCTGAGAGCGCGGAGGCAGCCCAGTTCCACACCACATTCATGATCGATACAAAAGGGCTGACCTATGCACGTGACGACACGGACACGCTGCCGCCAGGAGGTGAATGGATGTCCACACTCTCTGCGAATTATTGGGTTCTTGAACAGGAACCAATTACCGTAGAGGAGCGCCGCCAATATGAGCAGATGTGGTGCACCGAGTTAACCATGAGCCAATGGGTGCTTGAACAACGCCTGTTGAAAGGCACACTCGGTTCACAGATTACGTACCACACCGATGACCATGGTACGATGGCTCTGGCAGCGCGGAATGGGACATTCTTTCCCGACGAAGACGGACTGCCGTGCATCTCGTTCATGCTAGACATTGGCTCCAACGTGAACATCATTGGAGCCAATACGGCGCGAACCTTCCAGGAGGCTATGGCCAGGTACAATCATAGACCTGCCATATGCACCCTGAGCAAGACCCTCTACATTAACGGTGTCGGTGAGGGTGCTGCGATATGTCGGAAAATGGGCAACTTCAAGATCGGGGTGCAATACGCCAATGAGGCAAGCCCCCGTATCGAGGAGTATGCCTCCAACATCGCAGAAGGCTCGGGTGCCAACCTCCCGGCCATCTGGGGCCTTGGTGCCATGGAAGCACGTGACACGATCATCGTGCTGAAGCCAGGCTACCAGAAGGTTATCTTCCCCAGCGGTGATTACACTCTGAAGCTGGGGAGGGGCGCCAAGGTCCTGAGGGCGAAGAAAACTCCCTCAGGACATCTAGCCATTCCCTGCGGTTTATATGACGGGGCTAAAAGCCAGACGGTCACGAACACCTTCACAATCCGCAGCAGTCGAGATGGCTACACCGAGACGGAGAACGAAGAGGACGCCGTCAATGCGGGGTCACCCGCCGGTGTAGGTGCGGGGCCACCCGCCGGAGTAAGTGCGGGGCCACCCACCGAGACCACAGCGGGGCAACCCGCGACGGGACAGTCCATGACCGTCACGACTGATACGTACATTGTCGAGCCGTATCTCGACAAGCAGCTCCTGGAAGACACGACCCGTTTAATCGTGGACAGGACGCTGAACAGCTGGTGGGAGGGCCAACAGTGTCCCGAAGGGACCTGGCCACATATGAAGGATGCCCTGAAGTCCAAGATATTTTGGGCAGTCCAGGAGGCGGTGAATAAATGGACGCCTGAGAACCAAGCGGGGCCACCCGCGACACCGCCACCACCACCAAGCTACACGGGCGGAGGTTCGTCGGACTCTGCGGGGCCAACCCGCGTGGAGATCGTGAGCGTAGCCGCACCAGCGACTCCTGCGGAGCCATCCGCTAACAGCATGCCCCCGAGTCAGACGGCAACGTGGTCACACGACCGCCGCTGACGGGGGCAGGCGGGCGCGCCGGCGGCGCTCGCTTGCGAAGAGAAGCCGAATACCGGCCTCCTCGCGACATACGTTGGCCGCGCTGAGGCCCGAGAAGAAAAATATCATTCAAAATGTCTCGTCATCGAAGATATTCGCACAGCTTGCGCTGAACTCCGAACCCGTGGATATATATGCGACCGGATTACCCATAATGAGGTAATGACTTCAACTGGAACACAGTATTTGGGAAATTTGTTGGCAGGAGACTACAATATGTTGTGGGTGGCCACACCCTCTGATTGGTACGTTCGTACTCCAGGAAAGAGGGCGGGACCACATTATCAACGTATACAAAATCTCCTGATCAAAGCGCGTGCTCTGAGAATGCAGATAGTTATCCTGGGGCCACCCGGGTATTTCTGGAAACAGGGTCCGATCAAAGATGTTATCGAAGATTTGAAGCTAAGCATTATACGAATGAGACTCTGTCATTTCGGTATCAAGTTTGACCGATCCAGTAAATATCCCAGTGGTTCTTATATACAAGTTGCTACATCTTGTCCTCATATACCGATAAACTTATGGAAATGTACTTGTGGCTCACACAAGGAGCATGATTTGGATTGGTATGGCCAAGATCAGCAACGTGCCGAGTTTCGGTATAAAACTTTGGCTATCATTATTGCACGCTTCCTTGATCAACTCGATAAAGCCAACATGATCAGGAATGAGCGGAGTGCGGTACACCTCAGTGTGTGTACTCGCGTTGACAAAAAGGTCAGACACTACGTCCAATGTCCACAAAAGGGCCCTCAATGGGACCATGTTGTTCGTAGAGTCACGACCGACCTGGACACGAATAAGATCGTTCAAGATATCAGAATCCAGGATCAGCCAACTGGGTACAATTATGTAGCTCCATTACCTGATGGGGTTACAAACATCAGTACTCGGCTATACTGGGAGCCTCCGGCTCCAGTTCTTCATGGCGACGGTGAGTCGCGAAGGCCACGCCCAAAGCGTGTGACGATCGTCGACGACGATCGATCTCCTCCCCCTTCGATTGAGCGTTGCCAAACGCGACCCACCAACAACCTTCCTGAAATTCCGCCATTTCCTGACTTAACAGCGGATTCCTCCGCAGCGGATCTCTCCGCGGAAACTGCGTTGCCCACTGATGCCAGGATAAAACAGAAAGAAAAGCAGAAAGCTGACAAAGAAGCCGGCATCAAACCGAAGAAAGTCCCGAAGAAAGTGGAAGACGGTAACGACGACTGTGGAGAGGACCTCAAAGGGCTTGACTGCTCCACATATTTCAACGACGTTCCTCTTGACGACTCGGACTCGGACAGCGAATCAGAGGACATCTTCATGATGTTACCGGCGGGGCAACCCGCTGACTCACATGCTGATGTCTTCTCGATGGTCCAGTCATTATGCTACGGCAGAAACAATCAAGTGGACATGCTTGAATTATGTGGGGGCAAGGGTGGTATATCCATATTAGCCTTCAAGAGGGGACTCTCGTCAGGCGGGAACCTTGACAAGATATCTATGGTTGACCTTGGAAACTCGGAAGTACAAAGAGCAGTCCTCCACTACCTCAAGACTTGCTTTGTCAAGATCACGATTCTGCAGCCAAGCTGCAGAACTACTGGACTTCCTTCCTATTTCAATGCACAGGTCAATCATGATACGTGGCTTAAACACCACAAAGAGGACCTGCCTCACATCACGTTCTGTGGAACAGTCGCTCTATTACAAGACGACCTAAGACGTTTCTTTCTCAGGGAACAACCAATGGGCACGTGGGTGGATGAGATCCAGCCATGGAAGGAACTGGCACAACGCAAGGTCACTTGCCAAACGATTATTGATCAGTGCACGACTGGTCTCAAATATTCATTTGGACAATACATCCGCAAGCCAACACAGATGATGGCAAACAAAGAAGAGTTGTTGGCACCTTTCAGAGGCAAGCGTTGTCCAGGTAATCATGTGCACGCCAATGCTTGTAATAAAGAACTAGCAAGGGCGGCACAGTATACCTACAGAATGCAGTCACTGATCGTTGATGCGGTGCAAATCGCCAAAGACCTGTTTGCTTACGGTCGCGATCCATTCGCGAATCGTGAACGCAGCTATGCGTTCGTAACAAACAGTGCTGGCTACGACTTGGACGACCCAACAATCCGGAGACACCCAAACGGAGAAATCTGGCGACCACCACCTGGCGGTCTTGGGTGCCCTGGCTGTGTGGACAACAACTACAAGCAATCACCAAAGCACAGCAGGGATCCGAAGATGTGTCGGTGGTATGATGTTGAACCGTATTACTGGGACTGTCCAAGCTGTAAGAAGGAATATCAGAAGAGCAATCCTCACCACACCAAGATATCTGGCCAATGCAGATTCGCCGAAAAATGGAAGCTGCCAGATAACTTTGGCCAGCCGCGCCCGGCGGGGCAAGCCGCTCCTGCGGCGCCAGCCGCGGAAGCGGCTCCAGCCGCAGAAGCGGCGCCAGCCGCAAAAGCGGCGCCGGCCGCGAGAGCGCGCATACGCGCGCCTAGGCCGCCACGGCCTGGTGAGGGCGATCCAACCGCAGGCGCCAGCAGCCATGACATCACCAGAGCCGACGGGGCTAATGGTGGCAACAGTGGCGCTGGCAGCTCTGACGATCACCGTAGACTGCCACAAGTTGCAGCAAGGCGCGGACGCATGGAGGGAGGAGATCCTCCACCACCGCCGCAGCCTCAAGCAGAGCCGAGGCCAAGGCCAAGGCTCCCTGATTGGACTCGCTTCGACGTTCAGCTCAGCCTCCAAAACCTGCGCAGCTTCGACCCAGCTGTAGTGCAGCGAGAACTCCGCAAACTCCACCTGAGATGGTTTCATGCCAAGGAGCCAAAAATGCGGATGATTCTAACCAAGGTTGGTCTGGGTGAAACCCGTTTGAGTCTGATCAAAGGCATTTGTGACTCGTGTAGAGAATGTCGAGCCTGGGACAAACCAGGCAACACGGTGATGCCTTCTGTGTCACTGCCAGGACGTTTCAACGAGGAAGTCGAATGTGATCTTTTCTTTTACAAACAGGAACATATTGTTTTTCACATCATCGACCGTTGTATTCGCTGGGCAGCTGGCACAGAGATTCCTGATAAAGCCATGCATACTGTTCTCGATGCCTATCATACGACTTGGATGCAACATGGCCCTGCTAAAATCTTATACTCCGATGGGGAAGGAGCACTGAATAATGATACAGCAAAGGCCATCCTTAAGGCTAAGGGAACAGAGCTTCGTATTCGAGCGCGTGGCCAACACGCTACAACTATCGAAGCTAGGAACGGCATCCTGCGACACCTCTTACACGTGATGGGAGAAGAATTGAATAGATTAAATATTCCTCTCAATTTCACTCGTCTCTTACATGAAGCCTTGTTTGCCAGCAACGCATTTACCTTCTACAATGAAGTGTCTCCGTACAATGCGCTGTATGGCAGACAACCAGCTATGCTTCCCGATTTCCCTGTCTTGGATCATGATCAGTCCGCTGAATCATCAGATCACTCAAGGGAGGAAACAATCAGGAGGGTTAGTCTGGAGGCAATCACGCAGGCCACTGCGGTTGCCAAGACGAACAGGGCTCTCCGTACGAAGACTACTGCTACGGGTGAATTTCACTACAAAGAGGGAGATCTCGTGGACTATCATCGCCCGACCACCACGAAAGACGACTGGGGTGGATGGAGTGGTCCATACCCGGTCATCCGCAACGAACCTGACCGAGGCCAGGTCATCGTGAAGGTCGGCAGTCGCGAAGTGCGAGTACAGTATCCTGACACACGACACACGCTGTACATCGAAGCACTTATGGTCCGCGAGATAGGATCGGACAATACGGCCCTTCGGACAGTATTGGCCTTTATTGCCGGTCTGCCAGCGGGGAAACCCGCCATGACTTTCGGATATCTACCAGCGAAACAGGGTCGGCTGCAGATGACTGCTGCGAGCCGACTTTCGCCTAAGGTGCACTTGGCTCTTCAGTACCTCATACGCAACTACTTTCGTATTGAAAACGTTGTTGCTGTACGACTTGCCAAGAGCCTGACGAAGTTGCCTGCTGCACCCTATGCAGACAGCTGTACACTAGTGCACTATGATAATGATGTGACCCCTGGTTTTCATTACTATGAAGCTGATGGCACTGCCTTGAACATCTATGACATCACAGGATCTACACACTCACGCATCATCCAGTGTCTTAAATCCAGGAAGCCGTCTGCTGGATTTGACCAAGACCTCACTAAGTTTGAGGAACTCGCTGATGGTCCACCACCAAGCGAATCACCTCCAGCAGCTGCTCCTGAGGAGCCTCCTACGGATAACGATGGTCGGCTCCCGACCATCATAGAGGAAACAGAAGAAGATCTGGATGCTTTTGTCTTGAAGTCGTGGTATGCTGAACTGATGGATGACAGAACACTCCTTGAAGCTGACACAGAGGAAGTCATGCATACAGTTCCCACATACATGACAGACACACAGTGTGTGTTAGTCTCTACGACCTGTGAAGATGTGCAAGGCCACTTGCCGGAGCGGGGTCACCCGCCAGGATACGACATGGACACTTCTTACTACGTTCCTTTATGCTCCACGGATCCGGATAGCAAATATGATCTGGACTCCGATGAGCACGGGAAGTACATCGAGCTCTGCTTCACTGCAGACATGTCCAAAGTCGTCCTGTCCGAGCAGCAACACCGATTGTTGGATGACAGCAGCGTCACAACTATGCGAGTATACGTTAGCGCTGCCTCCAAACGTGCCGTGGTCGTCAAGGAAGACGATCTACTCACGAAGGCCGACATCCAAGCAAATCCGGTCAAAGTTTCCAAAGCCCTTCTACACAGAATTGAAGACTTGGCTTGACAACAAATGCTTCCAGATGACTGACTTAAGCAAGGCGTCTAACATCATGACGTCACGCTACGTATACAAATGGAAGTTTGTCAAGAACGAAAAGGGCGAAATGGAAAGGACGATCAGGTTACGCTTGGTACTCCGTGGCTTCATGGACCTTGAAGCCTTTGATGTCGAAACCTTCTCTGGCACGGCAAGGAGGTCAAGCCAGAGACTGCTCGCAAGTTCTGCTGCATGCAACAAAGCTTGGATCATCGCTTCCCTGGACATCAACATGGCTTTCTTGAAGGGACTGACCTATGGCGAGCTCGCCGCGGCAACGGGCGAGAAAGAGCGTGTGGTGTGCTTCACACTACCACCTGGGTCAGCAGCTGTCCTTCGCACACTGCCAGGCTTTGAGTCATATGACGAATCAAAGCATTGTCTCCGGTGTCTGAAACCGGGGACGGGCACGAAGGATGCTCCCAGGGCATTCTCGCTGAAGCTCAGGTCCATCACTAGGAGCTTTGGGCTACAGCCTACTTCATACGACGAAGAGTTCGAGATGAGCCCAAACCTCTTGACAGCCAAGCACGTTGATGACATCAATATGACTGGGAAGGAAGAGGCTATTGACAAGTATGTCAAGTGTGTTGAAGATACGTTTGGGAAGTGCAAACTGAACAAGCACACATACACAAACTGTGCCGTTCGGTACAACAAGACCGATGATGGGAGCGTCACTCTCGATCAGGACGAATACATCAAACAGCTTCGTCCTATCACACATCCAGAACTCACAGGAGCTGATCCTGAGAGCAAAGCGACAAAGACGATTTCTGATATGTTCGTCAGTCTTCGTGGCGCTCTAGCCTATGCGTTGATCACGCAGGTATGGCTGATGGTCTATGTTGTCTCACTACAACGTATCCAGGAACCGACAAACATCCAGGTACGACGACTAAACGCGGTTACCAGAAAGCTACAGGCAGGTCCGAAGAAGATCGTGTATCAAGCTATGACCCCAACAGGAGAAGTCGACCTGCATAGCGATTCTGGCTATCGTCGTCTCAACGGAGATGAAGACGACGAAGTCAAAGGCTATGGTATCCGCGGGGCTAACCTGCTGAGGCGTGGCCACACGCAAGCGGGGAAACCCGTCGTGCACCTGGTGGACGCATACTGCAAGTCTCATCGACTGCAGGTGCGTTCGAGCTACTCTGCGGAAACACTGGCAGCAGCCCACAACTTGGAAGACTGCTACCCGACCATTGTAACGCTCCACGAGCTACACTCGGGACCATTGACCCCCACACAGTTAAAGAACATATTGGAAATGGGTGGTCTATGTATCAAAGTCACTCTGACTATTGATGCCGAGTCTGTCTTCAAGTCTTTGTCTAGCAAAGATCTGAAGAAGCCCACAGAATGTACTCTGCTTGGGCACATCAGCTGGATCCGCCAGATGATGGAACGCGGAATCGTGGAAAGCGTCCAATGGTGTGACACGCGGGATATGACTGCCGATGGTCATACCAAAGGTAGTATTGACCGCGCGTTGCTCCTACAAGTAATGGCCGGCCAGCAATCCTTCAAGCACGAGCTGAAGAAACATACGCCGTATAGGGCGGGCAGGTCGTCTCAGGACGGCCCTGCCTCCCGAGCCAGCGGGGAAACCCGCGGGCAGGTGCGCTTTAGTAGCGAGGAAACTCGCCGGTAGCGAGGCTACTCGCGCGCCCTTTCCTTGTAGGCAGCCGCTGCTGCTTAGCACTGTTTTTTCCGCATAATGTAGAAGTGCGGTACCTGCTCGTCTCCTCCCCCTCCGACTTTAAACGGAGAAGGTTAAAGGCGAGGTATAAATCGAGCATGTACCGCTGCCGTGCCTGGCTCAAGCCGGGCCCGGCCAAATATATGACTGTGCCTCACTGAGGCGCACGACTTGCATCAGAGATCGGAAAATACCTTTTCCATTGACGATGCCCATCCTATCCTTTACTCCAGATCCCATGCTTCGTCTTGCACTCTTGCTCATGCGATATGAGCCAAAGCCTGGGATATGGCAACGCTTAAAGCGTAACACATACCTAAGCTTACCAGTGTGTTTTCGACTGAATTATGGTCTCGGGAGCGCGAGCACAGTGTAATTTGCGTTGTTTATGGCCTCGGTGGCGCGAACCTAGCGTCATGCCTCTGGGAGGCTCTTTGTGGCCTCGTGGGGGCCTCTGGAGGGCTTCTTCGGGTCGTTCTGGAGCGTCCTTGTACGTTTTGGGAGCTTCTTGAGGGCTTCTTGGGGTTCTTGGGAGCGTTTCGGGGGGCTTCTTGGGGGCGCTCTGGGGCTTCTTGGGGGCCTCTGGGGGGCTTCTTGGCGGCGTTTTTCCTGCCCCGAGGGGGTTGGGGCTCAGGGCCCCTCCGTCCCTCGTGGCTCCCCTCCTCGCGGTGCCGGCCTCCGTGCCCGGCCCAGCCCGCGCCGGCGGCAGGCATCACCGGCACCTCCTCGGAGTTCGAGCGCCTGATGCAGGACACCCCGCCGGAGGCCTCGGCTCCCCCCCAGGGCTCGCCACTGGTTAAGATTTCCTTGGCAAGGCTCGGCCGCCACGGGCGGATCTTTGAACATCCGCGGGTCTTGCGACATGCTCCAGGGTGGCCTGGGTTTCCTGGGTTTCGGTGGTTTTGCTATGGGGAACGTGACGTTCCCACGCCAAAAATCGATGGCCGTCCTGGGGTCTCAGGGTTGGATTTCTTGTGCCAGGTTTCTTGTGGTCGGGCCTCCACTGCAGGCATGGGGGGCGACGCATCGACCCCCAATCGCCCATTGATCGCCGATAGGGGCCTGATAGCCCCAACCTGCCCAGGAAGTTGCGGATTCATTATCGGAGGCCTATCGCCGATCCATCGGCGATGTATCGCCGATTCCAGGTCGATGTTTCCGCCCCTATCCCTGTCCCCCCTATCGTTGCCCCTCAGGGAAGGCCCTCCCCCGCTTCTCCATCCTCTCGCTTCTCCACCCTCCCGTCGGCGGCGAGCGAGGGGGGGAGAGTGAGGTGATGACGATGACGAGGCCGATGTCCTCGTCATCGTGATCGTCATCGTCATCGCAAAGGCCCTCTCGGAAGGCGGCGGGGCTTCTCAGAACCCCCCCCGCCAGTTTTCTGCGCCCTCGGGGAAGGCTCCGAAAGCTTCTCCGCAGGCCGGGGGCCTCCCGAGCCTTCTGAGGAGGCCCGCCCCCTCTCACTTCTCCCCCAGGCGCGCCGCCGATCTTGCTCCCCCCCCCCTCACATCTTTTTGCGTGCCTCGCAACTCCTGTACATGTGCTTGTTTTCGGACGTACAGTCGGACCAGATTAGTCGGTCGACCCTGCAAAATCAAGGGAACCCTTGTGTCCTGTGTCTGGCGACCCATGCGTCCTACATTCCTGTGGCAATGTGGCCCTCGGAAGGGTCTTGTGTCCTCTCGCGTGTCCTGTCCAGTCGAGTCCGACTGTACCAGATCCAAGTGGCTGTGGCCTCCCCCACCTGGTCTTGGTATTCCCGGACAACTGTCCGCTGTGGTGGTTCGTTCGTCCGTTCCTTTGTTTACTCTTGAGCTCCCCCACGGAGGTGAGAGGGGACGGAGGCGGTGGGGGATGATGCGCCTCTACAGCATCCCGACTTTACCCGATTCGCTCGATGTAATACTAAGCAGAAGGCAGAACGACCTAAACATCTGCCTTCGTAACTCCTCACAGATTTTTCCGATCTGCGCTGGACCCCCCCGGCGCCTCCGGCGCCGTCCCTGGAGGAATGCGCGCCAGGGAGGGCGGCCTGGCGCCGATCCAAGGAACCCGCGCGGAGCTCCGGCAGTATATGATTACGTTGTGTTCTCTCCCTGTTTTTCTGCTTCTCCTGACCCCTTCCTCGTCTGGGCGCCTTCCTGGGACCTGTTCGTCATCCCGGGCAGTCTTTTGACGGTCCTGGGGCTCGTCAAGGACCACCCGAGGCCCACACTTGTCATGCGTCTTCCTACCAGGTTTGGGGCGGCACACGGCCTAGGAGAGGTCAAGTCTCATCGGGATGGTGGGACCTGTCACTGCAGCCGCGCTTCTCGAGAGCTCTCCGGGGCGCCGTGCCATTCGGCGCAGCCGACGTACAAGCGGAATGACCCCCCTACTTGGCCGTAGACGCGAGAGGGAAGGCAGAACATGTGCGACGCGACAGAGAGAGGGGCAGGCAACCATAGCCTCTGGCTCAAGCGAGCCCAGCAGCAGAGGCACAAAGAAGCTCACCCCCATCCCCAACACACCCACCACTGGGCACCGCTAGGCGGGCCCGAGGGATGGGAACGGGGAAAGGACAAATCTGCCCTCCACCTTCGCCTGACGCTGAGCTTTAGAGCAGCCTCGAAGGAGAACGAGGGGGGCAAACGAAAACCCGCACCAACGCGCAGCGTTAAACGGGCGTGAGGGACGTGGTTCGGCGCTGCTGCTGCAACCGCGCCCCCGTCTGGTGGCGGCGGCCCTGTGGCGACGGCGGGAAGCAGCGGGAACAAAGAGGCACTTTCGATGGAAATCCCCACCCCGTCGTCGAGTGGCGCGGGGACGGGGGCCTGCGCGCCCCGTTCTCGCCTCAGGATGCAGTAGCAACGTCTTGCGCTGCATATGGCGATTCGGCTGGTGCCGTGCGAGAATTGGCTGGGGGTGAATCATCATGTAACCTCACTGCTGGTGCTCAAAATCCTGGCAGACGAGCTGGGGAAACCAAGCCCCGAGTCAGATCTCTTGCGACCGGCGGCAGGGTTTTTCGATGATGCCCTGATCTGGCAGATCAGGCGTACCTCGCCAGCAAATGCGTGGCAAACGTCCGAAGGAAACGTGCCACGGCCGACCTTGAAAAGGCGGTGTTGTTGCGCGCTGTTGGATATTTTTGCGCGTGCTGGCGACGAGAGCACAACGCCCTGGGAAAAGCTCGCGCCCGCGCGCAGAGCAGCAGCGCGACCAGGAGAGCCTTGACGCACAAGAGCACGCGACGGAGCTGAAGGCATGTTTGCACATCGTGGACGCAGTGCGCCGACGCAGCTGCGCCAACGCAGCTGGCGTTGCGACCGCACGCATGACTGCGGATCGCCGATTGGTGATTGGGAACCGGTCCAGGCTCCTGACCGAACTGTTGGGTCGCAAAGCGCGAGTGGCGAGCACGGTCAGACAGCATTCCCGGCGGGTCCGGCGATTCATGACGCGGTTAAGGCCGTGCGGCCGCCAGGTTGCATGCGAACTGAAGTGGCCGCTGCGAGACGAGCTGGTCTTGACCGCCGTGACAGAATTACACGGACGCAGCTTCAACGAGAGTGCAGGCGGAACCGTTCGCGCATCTGGCAATGGACAGACTCCATGACCGTCTGGTGCGCACACAGGGCAGAAAGATGGATCACAGGTTGTTGCCTCTGCCTCGGGGATCCGCCCTCCACCCTTGAAGCTGCAGGCTGCTCATGCGAACGTGAGCAGCGCTCTGGCGAAAACCGCTTTTTGAAAACCGCCCGCCCTCTATCCGCGAAGTTGTTGCAGATTTCAAGCTTCGGAATCAACGCCGGGTCCGCCCTGCGCACACGTTTGGGGATGCGACATGGAGGAGTTAGTGGTTTTCGAAAAGGGTGGAGTAGGAGGAGGAGGAAACGGAGCTGCACCCTTGGGAAGGCCCAAGGGCTTCGGGCTCGAGCCACCTTGAGCCCCTGCTTCGCCTGGTCTGCCCCAGGCGAGGCTGCGTCGCGATGTCCGCTGTCCCGCTTGCTGTCTTCTAGCTCATTCGAGCCTATCGTGATGCCGCCCTGCCAGGTCTGCTTGCGCCACGGGGTCACGGGCGAGGCGATCCAGGGATCGGCGTTCTGCGCGGCGCACGGTGCTGCGCACGGCGTTGCGCGCGACGATGGCGCGGCGGCGGCGGTCGTCAACGCCGGCTTGACCCAGGGCGCCGCGCGTCTCGACATCGACGACGGCGGCATCGAGGTTGACGAGGTGGGGGCCGCCGGTCTTGCGGCACCAGCAGCAGTCTCGGCAGCGATGCCGGGGGTGACCATGATGGAGCCTGCTGGTCTTGCCTCGACTACTTTCTCGATTTCTGACCAGCTCCTGCAGGAGTGGGTGGAGGGGGACATTTTGCAGCACTTGGATTTCGTGCAGGCGTCCGCCCTCGCGCAGCCCACCGCCGCCCAGGTGGTTATCAAGTATCCCAACACTTGAACCACCTCAAGGACATCGAAACACGCTTGGCCTACGACTCAACGGCCCTGGATCCTTGGCGCCCACTGGGGCTGGCTCTTCTCGAAGGTCCAGATCTTACTGAGCAAATCGTGACCGCTAGGGGCCGCGCGGCGTCGCTCCTGCGCGGCATTTCCGCCGAGGTGGGCTGGTCGGCGGACGACGAGGCCCAGGCCGTCAACGCAGCGGCCGCCTTCAGTTGGCTGTCACCCACTGTCTGGAGGAGCTCCCCATGGTCATGACGGAGCGCCGCCGCTGCAAGGCCGCGCGGCCCCCGCTGTGGAAGGAGCTGGGCTGGGGCGGGATCGAGTTCATCCGCGACGCGGCTGTAGATCCAGAGGAGCTCTTAGCCACACAGTGGTCATCCATGCTGGGTGGGCCCCCGCTGGCAGGGGGTGCGCAAGCCCGCCTCAGGACCCTAAAGGGGATGACAAGCTCTGGGACCAGACCAAGGGCCTGCACCTCGTGTTGTGGGTCCCCGAGGACGGGAACGCGACTTCAAGATGCTTATCTTCGCTGCTGCGGCGCCCCTCCCCCGAGCAGTGACCAGCGCCCCTGCGGCTGGTGGCTCCGATCTCACTCCTGCCCGGCATGGGCTCCGCGCAGGGCATCACCGACCTGCGTTGGAGCCCGCTCCTGAGCGAGAGGTGGGCCCCCTTGGTCCGGGAGTGCGCGTTCTCCGCGTGCCCATTGGAAATCGTCACGCCTGGGCGCAGTGGACCTCGTCATGGTCGTGCTGGACTTGCCATCTTCACGATCTCGCACTCTGGTTCACGGTCCGTGCCAAGAAGGCTGGAGTTCAAGGCGCCGCTGTTGAGGATCGCAGCGGTTCCGATGGCCTACGTGGACAAGGTCGTCGATTTCCTGCCCTCCTTCATGGGCCCCCTGCAGGCTGCGGGCGCCCCAGATCTGGCATGCCGCCACCCGCGGAAGAGCCCGGGGAGCTCAGCTGGGATGCCGCGTCTTTGCGTCGACCTTCTGTTCCCGAGTCACTACGCGACTCTTGACCAACTACCTCTCCTTCGCCGCTTGCGGAGTGCCATGCCAGATCGCACCTACTACGGCCTCAAGTCTTTGTTTGAGGACCCCGACGCGCCCATATTGGAGGTGATGTCTTTTGCGTGCTTCCGCCACTTCTGGCCTCTCTGCTCGCAAGCGCTCTTCCTTGGGCCCGGGCGGATCCTGGTGTGCGCCGACGCCGCCGCGCAGCTCTGGCAGGAGAAGATGGATGCAGCTCTCGCCTTCGACCTGGACTCGGCGGCAACACGGTTGAAGTGGGAGCCATCGCGCTGCGGGGGCCGAGCCCTGGCCACACCCTCAGCCACAACGACTGCACTTTCGGCGTCGCGCCGTCGTAAGGGTGTTCCGAGAGGCTCTTCTTCTCTCGACCACATCGCCGAGCTGGCCATAAGGGGGAGGTCGGGAGGGAGGACGGGGAGGTGCTGAAGCTATTGATCACGCACCTCAGCTCCGCCACAGGCATCGCCCTTGTCGAGGCTGATCCCGCTCGCGGCCTTCGTCAAGGTTCATGCGTCCACCTCGCGCCGCAGGACCCCTCGGCCCCCCCAGGGAGGCTGTGCATGCTCCTGCGGGACGCTGACGAAGTCCGGCGCCCTCCACGGGCAGACGATACAGGTTGGGCAGGACGCCATCGCTATCGAGATCACTAACGACCTGTACGAGGCGGCGCGCCTCCCGGGAAACGCGCAGCGGGCGCGGGGTTAGGCGGCCCCCGTCCCCGCGAGGCGGCCGTCGGTCCCTGGCTTTTACAGGGGATGGGAATTCGCATTATCGATTGCATGGGCTGTGAAGGTTGGCTTATCGAGGCCGGGTTGCGCCCCCGCCTCGCAGCTGCGGGGCCGGGCCGCTCGGGCCGCCTGGCAAGTCATCATTCTGAGCATTCTCTTCATTCGTCTCCTACTGCTGTCGCTGTGCCAGTTTGTCTTCCTCCCGCGCGCGCTGCTGTTCAGGCTGATTGTATCCCTCCTCCGCTTCCTGATTTTCACTTTCATGAATCCGACATCCTTCCGAAGGACATCAGGCCCTGCTAGACCGCGACGTGCCGCTGAGCATATATCGTCGGCAGCGTCTCCTTCGAGCTCTGGGGGAGCTCCCTGCCCGTGCATTTCCTCTCCCGGCACGGTCCGCACCGGCATCTTCTTCTGCTTCTGCCGACCGCAGGTTGGGGCAATTCCGCGGTGACCTTTCGGTGGCTACGCGGAGCGCTCGAGCCTCATTTGCCGCAGACCCGGCGCGCCACGAGGCCAAGGCTAGATATCTGGCTTCTTTGATAGGTCTCGTTGACGTTGTCCTGGTCACGGAGACGCACGGCACTAACGGTGGGAATCGTTCGTGGCGCCCACCCTCTGGCAGCACTGCGTGGTGGTCTGCTGGCTATTCCACGGGTCGCGCTGGCGTCGGAAACGCGCTAAAGAATTCGTTCTTGGAGCATTTCGATGGCCCCCCGACGTGGGAGGTTACCTGGCCGGGCCGAGCCGCCACGCTTCGGCTTCGAGGGGTGTCGGGGGCCTTGGACCTGACTGTGGCGCACTTCCCCGCTGGCTCCTCGACAGGCGAGGCGGAGCTTTGCGGCGTGCTCCCGTCGGCCCTCAGTTCTTGTACGTCATTTCCCGCGCTTCGTGGACATCTTCGAGATCGCCTCGCGCGGGGCATTGCTCCTCGCGACTCGGCGCTGACGATTCTTGGGGGCGATTTCAATTACGTTGTATCTCCAGGCGATCGCACCTCGCTTTCTACCGCCGCTGCTTCTGGGAGGCGAGACAAGAGTGAAGAGGATCACTTCCAGTTGGCTCTGGGGGTCTCCCCACGGCCTCCACGACGTGCATCAGCCGGAGGTCACCGACGCCTCGGCGGCGGCTCGTTCTCGATTGGATCGACTCTATTGCAGCGGGTGCGTGTCCGAGCAGCTTGACCGGCATCTGCGAGCCGCCGCGCTGGAGTGGCGCGTCGACGTGTCCGCCCACCGCGCCGTCTTCTTTTCACGGCGCGCCCCTCATCGTCTCCTGGGCGCAGAACGCCCTCTTTCGGACCGCGCCGTCAGACACGAGGATTGGCCTCGGAGGGTGATTTTGCATTATGGGGAGTTGTTGAAGGGCCCCCCGAACTCTTCTCCATTGGTCCGACTCCAGCTCCTGAAGGACGCCATGAAGTTCGTGGCCCGCGCGCTGGACAAGAATGCCGCCGCGCCGGTCATGGCAGAGTCGCTGGAGGACCGGTTGGGGGTCACGATGAAGTTCTTGAGGGCTTCCGAAAAGGGGGCGATTGGTGAGGTGTCGGCGTGTCTTTTGCGTTATCCTACTTTGGCTGAGCACGTCTCTAACCCATGCGATTGTTCAGGGGACCTCGCCGTGAAGCTTCGGCGAGTCCGGGCGCGCGCAGTCCACCTGGCGAGCGAACATGCACTGGGCGAACTCGGCCGTGCACGCGAAGCACTCCAGGGCGACGACCCAGATCGTGCACAGCGGCGACGGCAACGAGGCACGCGCTATCGATTAGTTCCTGGCCTTTCTGGGTCGATTTCGGCTGTCTTGGATACTCGAGGTGAAGTGCGTTCCGACGTCGACAGAATGGCTGGTGCTCTCCGCGACCGCTGGCGCGATGTGTGTTCGGGCGCGTGGAGTGGGCGAGATTTTGCTTGACCAGTGGTTGGACGAGGAATTAGACCACATGCCACTCGCGAACGCCACGCCGTTCCGAGCCCACGCGTTTCGACTTCGTCGGAGGCACGTGCGCCGCGCCATACAGAGATCCAACAATTCTTGCCCCGGGCCGGATGGGTTGCCATTCGCAGCTTGGCGTCGCATCGAGGATCTTGCCGTGGACGTTCTTGTCGAGGCGTTCGAGTCCGTGACCGCCGCGGACGGGCCCGACATGACAGTAGAGGGGTATCGGGACTTCAACTCGCGCCTGCTCTTTTTTCTGCCGAAGCGCCCGACTGGCGCACACAGCGACGGCACCGAGTATTATGCTCCGGACGCGGCGCGACCGCTGAGCGCCACGAACTCCGACAACCGCCTGCTGGACAGCGCTGTGAGGATGCTGATCGAGTCGCGGGTGGGCCCTCGGGTCTCCGCGTCCCAGCGTGGGTTCATCGCGGGCCGATCCATGTTGGCCAATATCGTAGACATAGACGAGGCAATGGCGCTGGGCACTTTATCGGATGAGGGGGGCGCGGTCACCGCGTTCTTCGATTTCGCCGCGGCCTTCCTTTCCGTGGAGCACGAGTTTCTGCATCGTCTCTTCGCGGCGCTAGGATGGCCGCCGTGGTTGTTGCGGTTCGTGCGCGTCCTCTACCAGGCCAACGAGTGCCGCGTGGTCGTGGGGGGTGCGAGGCACGGCGGCTTCCCCCTGACACGGGGCATCCGCCAAGGCTGTCCTCTGTCACCGCTCCTCTTCGCGGTCGCCTCGGACGTTCTGCTCCGGCGGTTGCGGCGCTCTTTCCCGAGGGCCTGCATCCGTGCGTTCGCCGACGACCTCGCCATGGTTCTCGCCAGATTCCTCGCGGCTGCCCCCGTTTTGGCCGTCCTCTTCCACGAGTGCGCGAGAATCTCGGGGCTGGCTCTGAACTTCGCGAAGACAGTGGTGGTCCCACTCTCTGTCCACCATGCTGCCGACTTCTGCCGGTTGCTGACCAGATCGGCCCCGGCATGGGCAGGAGTAGACATCAGGCTCTGGGCGAAGTATCTGGGCTTCATCCTCGGCCCTGGCCGCGAGGACAAGTCCTGGGCAGCCGCGCTTCACAAGTATCTCGACCGGGCCAAGCTCTGGGCGCGAAGGGGGCCGGCTTGTGCACTTCACTGCTGGCCTACCAGGTGTTCGTTGCCAACGTCCTCATGTTCGTCGGCCAACTCGACGCCCTTCCGGACACGTTCGAGGACCACGAGGCCCGGGCGTGCGCGGCGTTGATGCCTGGCCCAGGATGTCGGATGTCTCCCAGGTGCCTTCGTAGACTACGTGACGTTGGATTCCCCGTTGAACTTCCAGACCTTCGAGCACGGTGTGTTGCCGCTAAAGCGCGAGTCTGTTTATTCGAGAATCGTCAGCACGGGGGTCTTCGAGTCCAGGAACGCAGCGTGCGGCTTCAACGGGCGATCGCCGCAGCAGCCGGACAGCTGAGTACCCGCACGTGGCGATCTTGGTTGGACAAATTTCTCTTGTTTCAATTGGCGCATGCCGAGGCAGCGCTGAAGGCCGAGTGCGAACGCTCTCCCCGCTCTCCCTCCCTCTTTTCTTCCTCCTCCTCCTCCTCCTCCTCCTCCTCTTCCTCTGTGCCCGATCACGCCGGGTGGCAGGCCAGAGCGACCGCGCTTCTCCGTGCTCGCCCAGATGGTGCTGCTTTCTACCACCTGCGGCGCAAGCTGGATAGATGGAGTATGCCAACGCTCCCGGGACGCAGGGTCCACAGGGTTGTGACGATTTTCAAGATTTTGGCGGCACATGCCCCGCCTCGGGTGCTTGCGGCCTCCCTTCGCTCTGTTTGCAACGGTTGGGTCACCACCCGACGGTTTCCGAGGGCGGGGATTCGGCGCTGCATTTTGGGCTGCCCCGCGGGAGAAGACAGCATGCCTCCAAGGCCGCAGTACCTAGAAGACTTTCTGGGCGTAGCCCCCTACCTCCCAGCTCTTCCAGCAGTATTCCCAGCAGGGGAGGTGCGAACAGCATGCACCGCTCTGCGAGCCATAGGTGTTTTCGCGCTTTACCGCGCGCGCGGCAGTGCGCGCCACGGTTTGTGGCAGCCTGCCTTTGTGCAGGAGGCTTTTCCGACTTTCGTGAGGGAGGCAGCCCAAAGCCACCCCAAGGCGCTTTCTTTCCTCGCACTTGCACGCAGGAGGCCCCGCGGTGCGCAGTGAGGTATCTGTCGCAACGGCGGGCCTGGTTTCTTTTGGATTGGATGTTCCCTTCTCCTCCGCTCGTGCCCCCCCTGCCTGTCTCAGCGCGCGCATGTCATGTGTTCGTTGTGCCATTTTCGCTCGTTAGTGTATTTTTCTTGGCCCACTCTGTGGTACAGCAGCGTCGCAACATGTCTCCTACTCCTTTATATTTAAAGGCTGCCGCCTCTGCCGCCGACCCCAAATGGGGTCTTGTGTTTTCTTTGTTGTCCGGGTCGTTGCGAGCGGTTCCCGCAACTGCGGGGGAGAGAGGAGGGTGGTATTCAGTTTGAGTAGATGACGATGCGGGCAGCACTGCAGCGTGAACGCGACACGGGACGAACGGGAGCTTGGGTTGACTGCGCTTGTGTGTGTGTGTGCGTGTTGTGTGTGCGTGTGTTAGATTCCGCCTCTCTCTCTCTCTCTCTCTCCCTTGAGCAGCAATTTCTCATCAAAAAATGGTCTCGCCTGTTTTGGTTGACACTCGGCCTCGGATTGTATTCTTCGGGGCCGTTTTCTGGCCCCGGGGCCGTTTTCTGGCCCCGGGGCACGTTCCGTGTGATATGTATCGCATGATTGTATCTACGTAGCATTCTTGGCCTGCTATGGCAGGAGGAGACGGACGACGATGACGACGACGACGACGACGATGACGACGATGATGGCGTCGACGACGACGACGCCTGAGACATCCTCGGAATACTGGGCTCAGATCTGCCGTGGGCTGAGGTGGTCCAGCCAGTCTGGCCTGAGCCTGAAACGTCCTCGCAACTCTGGGCTCAGCTACGCCCTGACCTGAGGTGATCCAGCCAGTCTCGCCTGACACATCATCGCAACTCCGGGCTCAGAGATGCCGCTCACGAGGCGGCTCGTTTCGCCTGAGGCATCCTTCCAACTCTGGGCTCAGACATGTCCGGTCCTGAACAGCTCGGACAACGGCATGTTGGGGTCACAGATACGACCAGACTACGCCGAATCTGTGACCCCCGACGCCCCGGCGACGTCGGAGGTCCTAGGGAGGACGGCGAGGGAGCACGGGGAGGGGGGCGGAGGCCCGGAGGCGTAGGGCGTGGGGTCTGGGAGTGTTCTCTGGAGCCTCTTGGAGGCCGTCTTTGGGCCTCTTGGGGTTATCTTGGGGCGTCTTGGGGCGCTCTTGGGCGCTCTTGGGCCCCTCCTGGGGCCCTTTTCGGCCCCCTTGTTTTTTTCTTTAGCGTCTATCGCTCGGTCGCGGGTGGCCTCTGGAGGCTTTTTGGGGCGGCTTGAGGGCATCTGGGGTTGTTTGGATGCCATCTTGGGCGGTTTGGAACCGTCTTTCGGCGAGGCGGGGTCCTCTTGGACTGTCTTGGGGGCTTCTTGAGAGGCCTCAGGGGGTGTCGTGGAGCTCTGGAGCGAGCCCAGGGAGGGCCAATCTCCCCCTGGTGAGTTTAGCGGGGGACGGGGGGGCCTTCAGCGGACGGGTCGGTGTGAAGCGTTGGTCCAGGGGGGAAGCCCTGGGGTCCAGTCCGTGGCCTGTTTCCCTCGGGATCCAAAAACCGGTGCGTTCGGGGATAACCGTTGGGATCTTGGGGGGGGGCTTCTCGCCGGCCTCTTGGAGGCTGTTTCGAAGGCTCTCGGGGGCCGATTGAGGGCCTCTTTTGGGCCTCTTTTTGTTCTCTTGGGGCCCTCTTGGGGAGGTCTTGGGGCCTCTGTGGGGCGTCCTGGGGCCCTCTTGGGGCGGAAGGCTGGATTTTTCCGTTCGTGGTCTTTCTCAGGAGCCCCTCTTGGGCCCGCCTCGGTAGCCTCTTGGGCTGCTTGAGCGGCTCTTGGGCCGTCTGGGGGCCCTCCTGCGCTGTCTGGGGGCTCTCTTGGGCCGTCTTGGAGGCGTCGTGGGGGGTCTCTTGGGCCGTCTTGGAGCGGTATTGGGAGTCTCTTGGGCGGTCGTGGAGCGTCGGCAAGCCGAAAAGGTGAAAATGCCAAAAACATTTAAAAAACAATGAAAATCAACGATTTTGGCTTCTTGGGGCCCTCTTTGGAGGCTTCTTGGAGGTCTCTTGGGGCGTCTTGGAGGTCTCTTGGGGCGTCTTGGAGGCCTCTCGGAGCCTCTTCGAGGCCTCTTGGGGCGTCTAGGCGGCCTCTTGGGGCATCTTGGAGGCCTCTTGGACCGTCTGGGAAGCTTCAAGGTGCCCTCTTGGCCCGTTTTGGAGCCCTCACTTTAAACGGAGAAGGTTAAAGGCGAGATATAAATCGAGCATGTACCGCTGCCGTGCCTGGCTCAAGCCGGGCCCGGCCAGATATGTGACTGT
>CAUYUJ010010113.1:332917-370417 GCA_963575745.1 Prorocentrum cordatum
GGGCGTACTGGGTTGTTTAAGATGGGCATATATTCACGGAGTCCGGGGTCGAAGAACAACCCGAGGGCCTGGGGGATGTCTGGGGGGTGTGCGTGGCCGGTGGGGCGGCCAGGTGGGGGGTATGGGTCGTTTTCGGGCGAGAAAATCGTGAGTCGGGGGTGCAAAGAATAGAGCCCAGAGGCCCTGGGGATGGTCGTGGGGGGGGTGGTGGCCAGGTGAGAGGCAGGGTGGGAGGGTGGGGGAGGTTTTTTGTGCAGGAAATCGCAAGGTCGGGGGTCCCAAGATAAACAAGCCCAGGCCGCCCTGGGGGATGTCGTGGAGGGGTGGTGGCCAGGTGGGGGCCAGGTGGGGGGTATGGGTTGTTTTGGAGCGACAAATCGTTGGGTCGGGGGTCCCAAGAACACAGCCCAGAGGTCTGGGGATGTCGTGGGAAGCGGTGGTGGCCGGGTGGGGGCCAGGTGGGAGGTATGGGTCGTTCTTGGGCGAGAAATCGTAGGGTCGGGGGTCCCAAGAACAGAGCCCAGAGAACTGGGGATGTCGTGGGGGGGTGGTGGCCAGGTGGGGGCCAGGTGGGGGGTATGGGTCGTTTTTGGGCGAGAAATCGTAAGGTCGGGGGTCCCAAGAACACAGCCCAGAGGCCTGGGGATGTCGTGGGGGGGTGGTGGCCAGGTGTGGGCCAGGTGAGGGGTATGGGTTGTTTTGGGGCGACAAATCGTAGAGTCCGGGGTCCCAAGAACAGAGCCCAGAGGCCTGGGGATGTCGTGGGGGGGTGCTGGCCAGGTGGGGGCCACGTGGGGGGTATAGGTCGATTTGGGAGAGCAAATCGTCAGGTCGGGGGTCCCAAGAACAGAGCCCAGAGGCCTCTCGGGATGTCGTGGGTAGGGGGGGGGGGGGGGCAGGGTAAGGGCAGGTGGCGGGGGATGGGCTGTTTTTGGGCGAGAAATCGTAGGGTCGCGGGTCCCAAGAACAGAGCCCAGAGGCCTGGGGATGTCGTGGGGGGGTGCTGGCCAGGTGGAGGCCAGGTGGGGAGTATGGGTCGTTTTTGGGAGAGAAATCGTAGGGTCGAGGGTCCGAGAACAGAGCCCAGAGGCCTGGGGATGTCGTGGGGGGTGGTGGCCAGGTGTGGGCCACGTGGGGGGTATGGGTTGTTTTGGGGCGACAAATCGTAGGGTCCGGGGTCCCAAGAACAGAGCCCAGAGGCCTGGGGATGTCGTGGGGTGGTGGTGGCCAGGTGGGGGCGAGGTGGGGGGTATGGGTTGTTTTGTGGCGACAAATCGTAGGGTCCGGGGTTCCAAGAACAGAGCCCAGAGGCCTGGGGATGTCGTGGGGGGGTGGTGGCTAGGTGTGGGCCAGGTTGGGGGTATGGGTCGTTTTTGGCGCGAGAAAACGTAGGGTCGGGGGTCCCAAGAACAGAGCCCAGAGGCCTGGGGATGTCGTGAGGAGGTGGTGGCCAGGTGGGGGCCAGGTGGGGGGTATGGGTCGTTTTTGGGCGACAAATCGTAGGGCCCGGGGGTCCCAAGAACACAGCCCAGAGGCCTGGGGATGTCGTGGGGGGGTGGTGGCCAGGTGTGGGCCAGGTGGGGGGCAGGTGAGGGGCGTTGGTCGTTTTTGAGCGAGAAGTCGTGGGGTTGGGGGTCCCAAGAACAGAGCCCAGAGGCCTGGGGGGGAGGGGGGCGTTGGTCGTTTTTGGGCGAGAAATCGTGGGGTCAGGGGTCCCAAGAACAGAGCCCAGAGGCTTGGGGGTGTCGGGGCCAGGTGGGGGCCAGGTGGGGGGCGTTGGTCGTTATTGGGCGAGAAATCGTGGCGTCAAGGGTCCCAAGAACAGAGCTCAGAGGCCTGGGAGTGTCGGGGCCAGGTGGGGGCCAGGTGAGGTTGGGGGGGGTGGCGTTGGTCGTTTTTGAGCGAGAACTCGTGGGGTCGGGGTTCCGAAGAACAGAGCCCAGAGGCTTGGGAGTGTCGGGGCCAGGTTGGGCCAGGTGCGGGGCCTTGGTCGTTGTTGGGCGAGAAATCGTGGGGTCGGGGACCCCAAGAACAGAGCCCAGAGGCTTGGGGGTGTCGGGGCCAGGTGGGGGCCAGGTGGGGGGCGTTGGTCGTTTTTGGGCGAGAAATCGTGGGGTGGGGGAGTCCCAAGAACAGAGCCCAGAGCCTTGGGGGTGTCGGGGCCAGGTGGAGGGGGGGGGGGACGTTGGTCGTTTTTGGGCGAGAAATCGTGGGGTCGGGGGTTCCAAGAACAGAGCCCAGAGGCTTGAGGGTGTCGGGGCCAGGTGGGGGCCGGGTGGGGGGAGGGGGGGGGGCGTGGGTCGTGTTTGGGCGAGACATCGTGGGTTCGGGGGTCGGGGGCGTGGTGGGGAGTGTGGTTGGGGGTATCGGTCGGTTTTGGGCGAGAAGTGGTGTGGTGGGGGAAGGGGGGGCCCAAGAACAAAGGTTCCAAGGGAGAGAGCCAGGAGGGGGGTATCGGTCGGTGGCTGCTTGAAAGGAGAACCTCACGATGAATGGCTCTAGCACACGCTCTCCCTCACACGCCTCTGGGGTCGGCGGATTCTCCTTCGCCTCGGCTCCCCCCTTTTCCTTCTCTCTCCCTCTCCGGGCAATTCTTCATCCATGCGCTTCAGGCGCTCTCGATTGCACCTCTTGCGTGGTATTCCAGTGGCCGTGCCAGCCTTGGCGCTAGTTGCGCGCAGTCTGCCCCGTCCGCACGCGTGCTTTCGTGGTGGCTCACGGAGTCGTGGCACGAGATCTGGGAGCCGTAGTTTCGGCCACGTTCGCAGGACAGCCCTGCTACGGTGCCTCGGCGAAGTCATTTTCACTTTTTCTGCGCAGGCCAAGGTTTCGCGTGTTGGCTCGCCTATTGCAGGTTGGCCCTCGCGTGATTCCTGGTTTGCCTCGTGCATGCGGTTGGGCACCACCACTGGCATGTTGGCTTAATGGGGGGGAAGAAAAAGAAACAGAAACAAAAACGAGGAGGGTGACGAGGAGGCCAGGTGGAGGAGGAGGAGGAAAAGGAGGAAGAGGTGGAGGAGGACGAGGGGTAGGAGTAGAAGGAGGACGAGGACGAGGAGTAGGAGGAGGAGGAGGAGGAGGAGGAGGAAACTGAGGAGGAGGAAGAGGAGGAGGAGGAGGAGGAGGAAGAGGGAGGAGGACAAGGAGGAGGAGGAGGAGGAGGAGGAGGGAGGAGGAGGAGGAGGAGGAGAAGAAGGAGAAGGAGGAATACTAAGAGCAGCAACGGTAAGCATAATAGTCATCCTAAGAATCTGAACTATAATATCTATACGAAAGAGAATAAGCAGACGAATAATAGTACTAATACAACTCAGGATAAGAAACATAATAATAATAATACTCAGACAAAACAGAAGAAACGGAGGAGGAGGAGGAGGAGGAAGAGGAAGAGGAAGAGGAAGAGGTAGGCGGAGGAAGAGGAGGAGGAGGAAGTACTTGCCCTCCCCGCAAGGCCCCGCGGGGCCACGCCGCCACGCCGGCGGATTCTCCCACGCCGAGCTGGCAGCACCCCGCGCCGGCCGCGGTCGAGTGCGGCGGGGCGCCGACGGTCGCGCCAGGGCGGCGAGGGGAAGGCGTGCAGGTTGAGGGAGCCCAGGAGAGGAAAGGGGAGGGCCGGAGGCCAGGTACTCCAGAGCTCATAATACTGGGAGGGCCTACTTGTGTGGAGGGTTTAAGGGGCCTCGTCAAACGAGATTGTCTGGGGGTCTCGACGGTAGACCCGTTGTTGCACCGCTCTGAAGGGGGGGGTCCCAGACGCGCTGTCAGACACCTTTTTGTCCCGCGTCCCCCTATGGTGAGATTTGTAGTACGTCTTCCCCGCACGCCTGGCCGAGCTCCCGGGTAGCGGCAGGCCGAGGCTGCAGCTGGCGCCCCCCTCCTCCCTGAAGAATGGCGGTAGCCTGCTGCGAGCACCGGCCGTTCCTGGGTGGCCTGCGCACAGCGTTGGAGTACTCACCCGCAGCCATTTGCAGAGCGCAAGGATTGTGCCCGCCGCCGCGGGAGGGAGGGGAAGGAGGGATGGTGGTGGTGGTGGGTGTGCATGGTGTTGAGGATGATGACGCTTGGTATCGCGGTGATGGCGAAGCGATGACGACCATGACGGCGATGATGGTGATTGTGATAGTGATGATGGTGATGGTGATTGTCATGGCCGTGGTGGTGATGGAAGCTTAGTACGAGGATAGTCGTGATGATGATGATGTTGTTGTTGATGATGATGATGAGGAGGAGGAGGAGGGGATTCGGGATACTAGGGTTACGATGTGCTGCTGACGTTGATGATGCCGATGAAGATGGTGGTACTGCTGACAGTTAGGATGTTCTTGGTGATCACGACAACTACGATTGTGACGATGGTTTGGGCGATGAAGTTGATGCTGAGGAACATGTGTATTTGAATGCTGATGGTGATGGGAGCCATGGCGATGACGATGATGATGGTGACGTGATGATGATGATGGTGGTGGTGGTGATGATAATGTTGCTGCTGCTGATGATGATGTCGCTGATGGTGATGGTGATTGTGATAGTAGTGATGATGATGCTGATGATGATGCTGACGATGATGCTGCTGCTGCTGATGATGATGATGATGATGCTGCTGATGATGATGACCAGGAGGAGGAGGAAGAGGAGGAGGAGGAAGAAGAAGTGGAAGAGGAGGAGAAAGAGGAGGAGACGGAGGAGGAGGAGGAGGAGGAGGAGGAGGAGGGGAGGAGGAGGCCGAGGAAGAGATCTACCAGGTTTGACCGCTCCTTTTTTGTGGGGCCTAGGGGTCGCTGCCATGGCATAGCGCGGTTCGAAGAGCTGGTCGGGATGGTGTCCAGAAGGGGTCAGGGAACTGACTTTCACTAGATTCTGGCAGGGGTCAATTCTGGCCACAGCTCCCGATCCAAGCGCACATGAACAGATGACCAAAAGAGAAACAACATGATTCGCCGTGGGAGGGGTCCACTGTTCACTCCTGCCATTTCCATGCTTTATACTCCTCCTTCCCTCTCCCATCTGCCCTCCATCTCCTCTCCTCCCTCTTGCCCTTTTCGAGCACATCCTCAGCATGATGGTTCGGCGTTGCAGTCATGGCCGGCCGAGATACGGCACACGTAGATTGTTGCAGCCAGCAAGGCCACCTCGACCGCACCATTTTCATTTATGTACATATTTACAGCATCCGAACATGTGTGGCTACGCTCTTGTATTCTGAGGTAAAACATCGTGAGGCCTTGAAAGGTCTCATCTGCTGAATTCGTTCTTTTTGGCGAACGAGCCGAAAGTATCGCGCCGATGATCGTTTTGTTCCTTCTGTGATGTAGCTCGCTGTCCTGCCCCCCCACGGGTCCCTTGAGCCAAGAATTCACCCGTCACGCTTCACGCTTTCCGAGCTCGTCCTCTCTCGATCTCACCTCCTGCGTCATCCCCCTTCTCTCCTCCCATCCGTGCGTGCTCCCTGCTGCCTCCTCGCCCTCCGCGCCCTGCTGGCCCTCGTCTCCCTCCTCTCCTCGCCGCTCTCTTCCCCTTCCCCCCATGGCGTCCGGAGACTCCGTGCCCCGTTTCTCCCCTGGGCGGGCGGGCCGGGCCGGTGCGCTCTGCCCTCCGCCCGCCGCCGCCGCCTGCCCGTGCCCTGGCCACTGGGCGGCCGCCTGCCCTGGCTGGCCTGGTGCCAGACCGCTGCCTCCTCTCTCTGTGGCGCCTCCCCCTCGCCCCTCCCTCCTCCCCGCGGTGCCCCCCAGTCCCGAAGGATGGGGCACCGTGAGCAGGCGAGGGCGAGGGAGGGGGGTGGGGTGCGGGGCGGCCGGGGGGGGGGGGAGGGATGTGGGGATGGAGGGGGGGGGCGGGGAGAGGGGAGGGGAGGGAGAGATCAAGGGAGGGGAGGGGAGGGAGGGATGTGGGGATGGGGGGAGGGGGGGAGGGGGGGGAGGGGAGGGGAGGGAGGAGGGCCTCCCTCCTCCCTCCATCCCCAGATCCCCCTGCCTCTTCGGCCTGCGGCTGCTCCCCGTCCTCCCCCATGGCGTCCTCCCTGGCCCCAGTCCTCGCCCTCGCCCTCCCTGGTGCTGCTCCTCCTCCCCCATTGTCCTCCAGCCACTTTCGTGCTACTTTCTCTCGCCCTCGTCCTCGTCCTCCCTCGTCCTCGTCCTCGTCCTACCTCCTCGTCCTCGCCATTGCCCTCCCTCGTGCTACTCTCGCCTCTACCCCAGCCCTGTGCCGCCCACTCCGCGCATTTGCTTCTGGCGCGCAGGATTTCATCATCTGGTACTCTCGATACTCAGTTTCTCCAATCGGTGCGTTCTCGGTGTGTCAAAATGGTGCTTCCGCTGCAGCGGGGGCCTCAGTTTAGGATCGGCTCTTTGCTCCCGGGTTTCAGGATGGCGCTCTCGCTCCAGCGCGGGCCACTTTTATGGATCTCAGCCCTTCCTCATCGTGGTCGTCCCCCTCCTTCCCCTCTTCCGCCTTCCCCTGGTCCTCCTGCTCTCCCCGCTCTTCCCACCTCCAGTGTACGCAGCTCCCCTCTACTGATTACGCACAGCGCGACGGGGTCCTTTCTGGACAGGTCCGCCATGGCACGAGGTGTCGGTGGATAGACAGCAGCGCAGCGCAGGTGGAAGGGATGGGTGGGAGGGGCAGGATGTCAGACATGGTGCCAGCGCGCCCAGCTTGCCCCCCACCCACCCTCCCTCCCTCCCTCCCTCCCTCCCTCCCTCCCTCCTCCGCCCCTGGTTCCTCCTTCCCTCCCTCCTCCCTCCCTCCCTCCTCCCTCCTCCTCCCCTCCCTCCCTCCTCCTCCCTCCGCCCCCCCTCCCTCCCCCCTCCCTCCCTCCTCCGCCCATGCTTCCTCCCTCCTCCCCTCCCGTCTCCTTGCTCATCGGGCTGCCGCGAGGCCAGGGGCGCCAGCGACCCCCCCCGCAGGTCCTGGAGGTTTTCCCGCTGGCCACGCCGCACAGGGCCCCGCCAGAGGAGGCGCGCCCGCTGCACGGCTCCCCGGCGCTGCCGGCGGGCCGCCAGCCGAATGTCACGGTCCGGGGGGCGGGGCGATGGATGCGAGAGGAGGGGAGGGTCGAAGGGGGGAGGAGCAGGGAGGAGGAGAAGGGGCAGGGAGGAGGAGGAGGAGAAGGGGCAGGGAGGAGGAGGAGGAGAAGCAGGGAGGAGGAGGAGGAGGAGGAGGAGGTGGAGGAGGAGGTAGAGCGAGGAGGGGTTGGTGGTGGAGGAGGAGGACGGAGGATAGAGGAGGAGGAGGAGGAGAAGGAGGAGGAGAGGTTGGAGGAGGAGGAGCAGTGGGGAGGAGGAGGAGGAGGAGGAGGAGGAGGAGGAGGAGGAGGAGGAGGTGGAGTTGGGAGGAGCAGGAGCAGGAGCAGGGAGGAGGAGGAGGAGGAGGAGGAGCAGGGAGGAGGATGAGGAGGGGCAGAAAGGAGGAGGAGGAGGAAGAAGAAGGAGGGAGCAAGCAGGAGGAGGAGGAGGAGGAGGAGGAGTAGGAAGGATGATCCCCGTGCAGTCCCAGAGCCGCCCTCCCCCCCCTCTCGGAGGAGGAGGACAGGCGGTGCAGGCCTGGCTCCTTTGGAGCTCCGCGGAGGTTTCTTGTCTTGGCTCTCGGCCCCCCAATATCTGGCGCGCTCCGCGCGCCAGGGAGTGGGGTCCAGCGCTGGCCCTAGACATCCGCGCGGACCTGCGAAAGCTTGTGTGCGTGCAGTTTTTGTTTGCCTCGAGACTCTGGAGGCTATGAGGTGGCAGGGAGCCACAGAAGGCCCCAGGCGGGCCCCAAGACGGCCCCAAGAGGGCGCGAAGACGGCTTCAAGAGGGGTCCAAGACGGCCCCAAGATGGGTCCAAGAGTGGGAACGCCAGCCCCAAGAGGCTCCCAAGAGGCACCACGAGGTCTGCAAGAGGCCCTCAGGAGCCCCCAGAGGCCCCCAACAAGCCCCAAAGATGCTTCCAATGGCGTTAAAACGGCCCCCAAGAGGCTTCACAACGGACAGGGGACGATGCGCGTTTCGGGCTAATTCGTATCATTCGCCATCTGGCGTTTCATCCTCCTCCTCCTCCTCCTCCTCCTTCTCCTCCTCCTTCTCCTCTTTCTCCTCTTCCTCCTCCTCCTCCTCCTCCTCCTCTTCCTCCTCCTCCTGTGAAGGTCACATGTACTTGCCAGTTGCGCGAGCACGGCCCGCGCCGACAGGTAGCAGAGACCGCCAGACTTCAGAGCTCGGTTGCTGGGGATTGCCAACCCTTTCTGCGGTGCGCTTGTGCCCTTGGTTGCGCCTCCCTCCGACCCCTTGAGGGCTGTGCAGGCTGGGGGGGTCCCTAGCGGGAACCTCGGGGTGGCGGATTTCTCTCCTCTCTCCCCTTCCCCGCCCCCACGCACGCCGTGCCTCAAAACGTCCAACGACGTTTGCCTGGTCGGCCGCGGCGTTGGTGTTGAAAGGGCTCGTTGCCAAACACATGATGTATGTGCATGCGTATATATATATACACACATATGTCGGAGTAGGCCTCGGGCGGGCGGGCCCGGAACGGTGACCCCGGGTACACATGGGCGGATCGGAGATCCAGGGGCCCGCTCGGTGGGGCCCAAGTGGCCTCGTGGTCGCACGGAGAACCCACCAATTGGTATAACAATGTACCAGACTGGGTCTAGCACGTCCCGAGAGCACCGAACATGCTTTCTGAACGGCCTCAGAAGGCTTGCAGGCTGCGCCAGGACGGCCCCGTGCCAGCTTCAGTGGGCGCTCGAGGGCCCAGACGAGGACCCCGAGAAGCAATAATCATTGATTTTGCTAGGGTTTTCCAATGTTTTCGGTGCCCTGTGTTTATCGACATTCTCGCGCTCCGCGACGGCCCACGAGGCCTCTGACACCGCCTTAGGACGCGCCCAGCGGCCCCCAGGAAGGCCCCGGGACGGCCTAGCCGGGCTCCATGACGCCCCCAGGGGCGCCCAAGACGGCCCACGAGGCCGTGTGTATAGAGAAAGAGAGAGAGAGAGAGAGAGAGAGAGAAAGGGAGAGAGAGAGAGAGAGAGAGAGAGAGAGAGAGAAGACGAGGAGGAGGGGGAGGCCTCTTGGAGGCCTCTTGGGCCGTCTCAGGGCACTCTTAGGCCCATCTGACGCCTTCGGCGGCTGTCTTGAAGGCCTCTCTGGGCGCTCGGGTAATCGAGGCATCGTGGGCAACCTTCTGGACCCTTGTTGGGCAGTCTTGGAGCTTTCTAGGGCCGTGTTTGGGCGATCTTGGAGGCCCCTGGGGCCGTCTACGGCTTGTGGAAGCCCGAAACGGCCAAAACGCGAACACGTTTCAAAAGCATAAGAATCATCTATGACATTGGTCTCTTCGGTCCCTCCTGGAGGGCCTCTTGGAACCCTCTTGGGTCGTATCGGGGGCCTGTCGGGCCGCCTTGAGATCATCTTGGGCCGCATTGGAGCTTGGAGCCATCCAGGACCGTCTCGGGTCGTCTTGTGGGTATCTTGGGCCAGCTTGGCGGCGGTTTGGGACCGTCCTCGAGGCTGTTTTTGAGATCTGGAAGGCAATGTTGGCCGTCGTGGAGATGGAACCTTCGCTTTCTGGAGGTTTACAATGTTCCGAATGACTAGATATTTGCACCGAGACTCCACAGGGAACCCGTTGGAAGGGCGATCCCTTTCTGATGAAGGGCCAAAGTGTGTTCAAATACCTGGCACGGCAAGCCCTGCAAGCAAAGGGGACGGCGGATCGCAGACTCCTGCGAGGAATCACCGCCGTCCACTGCCTTTTCGAAACGCCCATGCGGCAGAATGGTGCGGCCAGACTTCGGCCAAGCTACTGGACCATGTGTTTCCCCAGCCGTTGCAGAAACCTTTCGGGGAACACGTCGGGGAGAGAAGAAGAGGAGAAGGAGGAACATCGAAGTCCCACCAAATGCTGCAATAAATTCTTCCTCCAAGTCTCCTTTTTTATCTGTCCCTACATGAGCTTCCTTTCACTGAGGGAAGTACCATGTTGCAGGACAACCATCTGGAAATCCTGAATCGTGCCAGAACGCCATTGCTTGGTCTTCAACGCCGCGGATCATCGTTACTGTTGCGTCCTGGCGACCCTGAACCGCGCCAGAACTCCAAGAGAGTGGCTCTTATAGTTGCATTTCTGTCTCGGCGTGGACGGGGTGGTAGAGTCGTGCTAGTTGCTTTGATGCTGCTGGGGTGATGTCTATGCCGCTGGGCCCACTCACGCTGTCCCTCGGTCGTTCCCGCATGTGCTTCGCGATGAAGCAGATGTGGGTACTATTATGTGCTCGTGGCTGAGTAGTACGGTGCTGACTGCTCTGCTTCATGGAGCAAGCCGTCTCCCTACGCGGCTATTGTGGTCCAAGGTCTCGGAGATGAGCCTCGCAGGGAGCGTCCCGCGACCCGCCATGGCGCTCTTGCTAGTTACCTTCAGCCTCCTGGCTGTCCATGTGGCTTCGTGGCCGCCAGTCGGCCTGGAGACTGCCCTTGAGACAGCCGCGCGGAATACAAACGTGAAGTACAACTGCAGCGTGAGCATTGCTCTCCGCAGTGCCGACGGCGAGACCGCCGTCGCGGCTGGCGTCTCCGACTTTGCCACGGGTCGTCCGGCGAACGCCTCTGACCGGTACGCATGGGGCAGCGTCACGAAGATGGTCACGGCCGCCGCCATCATGAAGCTTGTCTCACAGGGAGCCTTTGGTCTGGACAGCAGGGTTGCACCTTTGGTGGACCCGTTGCTGATGAATATGTCCAGGGCCAACCCCTGGCAGAACTTCACCACCTTGGAGGATCTCTGGGGTGCGAACGTGACGAACACGACCATCCGGCAGCTTCTTGCAATGCAGGACGGCATGCCAGACTTCGACACAGCGATTCCCAAGCCTCACGCCGGAGCCCCTACGGACCCGTTGCGGGCAAAGCTGTACACCAACCCAGACCACGTGTCTTCCCCGACCGAGCTGATGAGCATGCCGTGGGTCAGGGGGCATTGGAAGCCGTGCCTGAAGATTCTCTCTCAGAAGCCCGGCTTCTGCTACAGCAGCACCAACTTCATGGTTCTGGGGCTCGTACTGCTGGCGCACTCGGGGAACGCCACGTCATGGGAGCAGCTGCACCTCGGCGATTACTTGCCCAGTTACCTCCGCAGCCAGGTTGACTTTGCGACCCGTGGCGCGCCGAAGGACTACGGTGCGGTGCACGGCTACGACCGCACGTCTTACAACGTGCCCAGGGGTGAGCACAGCCACCACGACAACTGGGACGTGGACGGCGTGTTCGCGGGCTGGACTGCAAGCAACCTTGTCGCATCGGCGCCCAGCGTGGCCAGCCTTGCCTGGGAGATCTTTGGCCCCCCGAGTTCCGTTGCCCCGCGCGAGTATGTCGAGCAGATGGTGCCATGGCCAGGGGCCACGCACGTGTACGGCCTGGGTGCATTCAACCTCGGCTTGATCACTGGCCGCATGGGACCGCATCTCTTGCGGCCCGCCAACCCACTGGGCATCGGCTACGGCCACATCGGGGCCACATATGGTTACCAGAGCATCGCGGGATATTTCCCAAAGCTGAACATTGCGCTGGCCATCAGCACTAACATCGAGACGGACGATCAGGGCCAGCCCTTGGATACGATGTGCCACGCGTACAATGCAGTCGTGGACGTCTTGCTGGGACAGAAATCCGAGTGCAAATTCCACAGCACTGGCTATTTCGGCTTCTGCACGTGCACGGGCAGGGAGAGCGAGCTTATCGTGTAATTGCGGGCGTCGTGCTGCCCCCTGTGTTCATTCGGCGGTCGTGTGTATTTCCTCTTGTTGGCAGCAGACATCCCCACCTGCAGACATCCCTGTTTTTTTTTTGTCAGGAACAAACAATGACATAAGCATAGCAACTCGGAGGTCTGCGCGCATTTCCTCGGATGGCGCTGAGGCCCTTTGGTGGCTCCTCCAGCGCCGCCCCTGGCGCGCTCCACGCGCCAGGGAGGGGAGGGTCCAGCGCCGATCCGAGGAATTCGCGCGGACCTCCGTGTTTGTATGTTTTGTCATTGTTTGTTTCCGTACTTGCGCACCTCTGCAGGGCTTTCAGATCATTCGGGGACTCCTGCGTTGATGCAATTGGGCCGCTTGTAAAGCGCCCAGCCTTGTCCCCGGGTTCTCAATATTGTTGAGCGCTCAAGTCGCTGGCGTCGAGGGACGCCATTTTCCATGTTCACCCATGACAGGTTTGCGTGTGTAGCCATGCCGTTCGAATGTCACGCAATTTCTTACGCTTTTATGAAGAAGTTTTTCCAGCAGCTCGGGCGGATGCATTGCAAGACGCGCACGAACTAGTGTTTGGAACGGCACCTTCTTTTCGCCGAGAGTTTCGGAGTTTGGATTCCATGGAGGTGTGGCACGCTCGTAAACAAATCAGAAGCGCTGTTGTTTCCTCACTTTGTCGCGGTGATACACATGTCCCTGCTCCGGACCTGCATGCGCTGTTGTGAGCTTCTTGTCCGTCGCCGGGTGGGTTCCTTTACGTACTCATCTGCAGCGGTACACCGCGATTACATTGCGCCGTTGGGTTTGTTTTTGGTTCTGTTGCAAACGAAATTGGAGCGTGTGGCGAGGTCAGGGACAGAGAGGGAGAGAGCGAGAGAGAGAGAGAGAGACGTTCAGGCAGACAGACACACACACACACACACTCACACCCGCCCCCCCCTCACACACACTCACACACACACTCACACTCACACCTCACTCACACTCACATTCACACTTACACCCACACTCACACCCACACTCACACCCACACTCACACTCATACTCACACTCACACTCACAACACTCTCACACTCATACTCACACACCCACACACTCGCACACTCGCACACTCAAACACTCACATACTCACACACTCACATTCTCACGCTCACACACTCACACAGTCACACACACACACTCAAACACTCACACACTCACACACACACACGCACGCACGAACGCACGCACGCACGCACGAACGCACGCACGCACGCACGCACGCACACGCACGCACGCACGCACACACACAACACACAACACACACACACAACACACACAACACACAACACACACAACTCACACACAACTCACAACACACAACACACACAACACACCACACACACAAGCACGCACGAGTGACTGCGCTGGCGAAGCATTAGTGGGGCACGCAAAACTCAAATTAAGCCGCAGTGCACGGGGGAGGGAGGATGACGCCCTGCGCGGGCAGGAGGGTGACGGGAGTCTGGGCCCGCTCAGAGCGGGGCCAGGCGGCGGCGGGGCAGCGCCGGTGGCGGGGGCCAGCGGCGGCAAAGCAGCTGGGGGGGTGGACGACCAGGCGGCTGCAAGGAGCAGGCGCCAGGGGGGGCAGTGCCCAGCACGGACTGGGAGCGAAGGTAGCGAGCAGCGGAAGTCCCAGGGTGCTGAGGTCACATGAGTCACATGTGACCTGCGAGGCGCCCAGGGACAGCGACAAGGACGAGGCCACCAGGCCCAGCCAAAGGATAGCGAACCAGGCTAGAAGCGGCGGGCGACGCCAGAGGTGCCAGACACGCACACACACATCCCCCCCTCACACACACAAAACACACACGCATACACACAACACACACACGCAACACACACAACACAACACACACAACACAACACACAAGACACACTCACACACAACACACATACACACCACACACGCACGCACGCACGCACGCATGCACGCACGCACGCATGCACGCACGCACTACGCACGCCCACACGCCCACACGCCCAGACGCCCAGACGCCCACACCCACACTCACAACCACACCCGCACACATACCCATACCCATACCCATACACACAACACCACATGTACACACGCACACACGCACACACGCACACACCCGCACACGCACACGCACACACGCACACAGGCACACACGCACACACGCACACACGCACACACGCACACACGCACACACGCACACACGCACGCGCACGCGCACACCCACACCCACACCCACACCCACACCCACACACCACACCCCACCAACCCACACCCACACCCACACCCCCACCACACCACCCCACACCCAACCCACACCACCCGCACGCGCCGCACCCACGCACAAGTACGCGCACGTGCACGTCGCACGCACACGCACACGACACGCACACCCACACGCCCACGCCCCACGCCCCACGCCCCACACCCCGCACACCCCGCACTCCCCTTTACCCCCACACCCCGCACCCCCACACCCACACCCCACGTCCCCACGCCCACGCCCCCACGCCCGCTCCCACGCCCCCCCCGCCCCCGCCCCAACGCGCACGCGCACACGCACACGCACGCGCACACGCACGCGCACACGCACGCGCACGCGCACACGCACGCGCACACGCACACGCACACGCACACACACACAGATACGCAGATACACAGATGCACAGGTACACAGGTACACAGGTACACAAGTACATAGGTACACAGATACACAGGTACACTGTCACTTACACTTGCACGCGCGCGCATATGCACATATTCCCCAAACGGTGCCTGCACTTCGGTGTTTATGCTACTGGTCTAGGGAACTGGGCCTGTCTGGCGGTCTGGCGGCTATGCAGTCGCCCTCGCAGCCACGTCGAGGCCTCCGCGCCGCTCGTCGCCTTGGCCTGCATGGCGGTCGGGCGGCTATGTCATCGCTTTTGTCGCCCCGTCGCCGCCTCGTCGCCGCCCGTCGTCTGGGCCTGCGTGTCGGTCTGGCGGCTATGTTCTCGCCGTCGCCGTACCGTCGCCGCGCCGCATTGACTGCTCCACACAGATGGCGCCGCATATATTCTCGGTGGAAAGAAAGGACCTTCGGCCCCCCTCTTCGCATTGCATGAATTCATACTATCCCGGCTAAGCCGGCATCGCCCCCCCTCCTCCGCAACACAAACTATTTGCGCGTACGTGGTCATTAAACGCCATCAGTTTGCAATACTATTTTGCAACACGTGGGACGACGTGCGCGCGTCGTCGCGCGCGCATGCCGAAATCCTTCAAAAACCTTGGGTGTCGTGGGGGTTTCAAAATCGAGTGTTCCGGAACCGCATAAACATTCAGGATTTCGCAACATTAATGCTCAAAACAAGCACGCGCTCGCGCTATCGCGGGTGATTTCTATGGAAAAAACAGGTTTGTCCAACATGCGCATAAGATGCTACCCGAATGGTTTTTTCGCGCGCGCGTGCCGAAATCGTTCGCGCGTGCTGTCGCAATAATCCCTTGCAACAAATTGGGACGACGAGCTCGCGTTTGCGTCGTCGCGCGTATGCCGAAATCCTTCAAACACGTTGGGTTGTAGATTAGCATTTCAAAATCGAGCATCCCGAACATTATGTTTTTGCAACATCGGTTTCCAAAAACTCCTGCGCTTGCGCTGTTGCGAATTCTTCATAACCCCATTGGCCCTTCTCAATATTATCATTCACTTCGGCCAAACGGAACTCCCGTTCCGCATGTCTAAACCATTCGGACTTTCATCGCGGACGCGAGGACGCCGTCATCGTCGTCGGCGTGATCTGCATCGGCGCCGTCATTGGCCTTGCCGTCGTCGTTGTCACCATCGCCACCCGCGTCGCTACTATCATCATCGTGTCATCCTGTCTAACGTTGACGACGTTGCCATGAAACCGCGCCCGCCCAAGTCGCCGATTCGCGCTGAAATGCCCGCTGGGAAGTGCTTGAGGTCAGCGCCGCCACGGCCGCGTCGGTCGCGCCAAACTATCCGGCCGTTGCGCGCTCGAACATGCGCGGGCTACCGCGCCGCAGGGATTCACCAGCCAACGCCAAGCATTCATCGCAATCACCGCCGCATGGGCTTTGCAAGTCAAGTTGCGGGTGGGTGGGTGGGTGGGGTGGTTACGCCAGCAGTGGAGTTGGCAAGTCACTAAGAATTCGGATCTTCCCACTGGCTTTATCGGCGCACCACCCGAACTATGAATTGATACCTCCCCAGCTCAGCCGAGCGCGACCCCCCCCCGCCATCTTTTGCAACAAATACTTCGCGCGCGCATTTGTTTATCTCAAATCATAAGTTCCAAGAATTTCTTGTATAAGAACGGATGAAGTGCACGCGCGCGCGTCGTCTCGCGCTCGTGCCGGAATCCTTCAAAAACATGTGGTCTCGTGGGGGATCCAAAATCGAGCGCCAACAAAACACCTAGAACACAGAGTGTCGCATCGCGGATTTTCAAAACCAAAATGATGCGCGCCGTCTGGCGAACTTTTAAGAAGCCCATGGTATTCCAACAGTTTCGTAACATATTTCCACACGGCCTTCCGCGCGCATGTCCAAATCGCCCGAACGCCCTTGCGCGCGTGCCGCCACGAGAATATTTTGCAACATATGCGACAAAATGCGCGCGCGCACGTCGTCGCGCGCGCGTGCCGAAATTATTCCAAAACATTCGGTTTCGTGGCGATATCAAAACCGATTGCCCAAAACACATGCAACGACATATGGTTTCGCAGCATCAGTTTTCCAAACAACTTGTTCGCGCTGTCATGCGGATTCTTAAGACAACCTGTTTTCCTCAACATGCTCATTGAATTCTGCCAAATGGGCCTTCGGCGCCACATGCCGACATAATTCGCGCGCCTTTGCGCGCGCGCGCCTTTGCGCGCGCGCTGGGGGGTGGGGGGGGGGGGGGGGGGGGGCGCAGTCCGTGTCGAACAAAACCATGAGGGCCACTCGCGCGTCGACCGCGCGCGCATGTCGAGCTGTTTCCATGGGCGCCCTGGCAGCTCTTGGTCGCGGGGAGAAGTCGCGGCGGTGCGTTCGGCCCTTGTCATGCTATTCTTCTTGCTCATCCGATGCTGCGGGACGGCTAGTGTTGGCTGAGGCGAATCCCCCTCCTGCGCGCCCGCGGGCGCGTCCGCGGCGCAGGCTTTCGCGATTCGGGATTCGCCTGGCCGTTCCGCATTCGGGGATGCGTTTTCGGGGCAACAGGAAAGAAAGGCCTAGTGCCCCGCGCTCGGGAGTTGGGCGGGGGTCGCACGCCGCGCGCGCACGGGCCTCCGTGCCGCGACGCGCCGTTCGCCGACGCGCCGCGTGCCTTGCTGCCTTGGCTAATTGATTCCGCGCGCGCGCTGGCGGCCCTCTCGGCGTCGCTCCTCCTCCTTCTCCCTCGCAGGTTCCGATTCCCCCTCTTCCTCCCCGCGCGCGCTGCGCCTCCGCTGTTCGCAGGTTCCTCCCTCCTCCCCCCCCAAACGCCGCCCGTAATATTCGAATGCGAAGGCGGGAAAATGCACGGGGTGCGCGCAAGATTTGCCATCCGCGCGCGATGGTTGCCAGGCGCACCTCGTCGGCGTGCCGAAGAGTTGCGGCTGTCGGGAACAGGGCTGGAGCGCATGCGCCGCATCCAGATTGCCGCGCTGTGGAGAGAGTTCCACGCGTGGAAGCTCTCGTCGTATCCGTATGCCTCAGCGATGGAATTGCGCGGCCAAGCGTGCAAATCGGCCGGGGCCTCACCCTGGCCGCCGCGCGCAATCACAAGGGGCGTTATGGTGGCGCTCTGCCGCCGCCCGGGTACTCTGTCACATTATTTGCAAGGCATACGATCTGTGCTGCATTTGCTCCGCGCAGACACGGGGGCCCTGGCGGATGCGCGGGCCCTGGCGTTCGGCGCCCGGAAGGTGCGGCCACCGCGCGCGCCGCCCAGAAGCTCCGTGAGTCCGTCGGGAGTCGGGGCCGCCTGGCGCGCAAAGGTTTCGTGCGCGCGCCACGGCGGACAACGTCCGCGCGATGGCAGATTGGTTGCGCGAGGCACGGCCGCGCGCCCATCGGGCGGCGGGCCGCGCGCGCCGACCGGCGCGCCCTGCGGTCGGCAGATTGAGCGCGGCGACATGGCCGACGCATTCGTCATCTGCTGGCAGTGTTTTGGAGGGTGAAAGAGGGGGTCTGCAACAGGGGGTCTTCAATGGGGGCTGAATGGCCCATGTATGCTCAATGTATCGCTCATGTATGTGATCGGGTACGATTGGCATCCAATGCTGGCGGTCATTGATGGCCAGTCATTCGTGCCCGCGCGTTGCCCGCGCGGGCACACGCGCCGTCCATCCATTATCGTTCATGCGTGCGGGCGTTCTTGCATATTGCGTGTGGGTCGGCGAAGTGGAGTGCAAGTGTGTCTTGATTGTGCGGTTGTTGATCGCGTATGTTCCCAAACGATGACTTCTCGACCCCCAAGACAGATTTGGAATGGGCCCCGCGATTCTCCCAAAATGTGAATTCACATTTTCCTTTTTCCCAAAATGTGAATTCACATTTTCCTTTTTCCCAAAATGTGAATTCACATTCTGGCCCCTTCATAAAGAATCCGACACAAAATTCCAAAATGTGAATTCACATTTTCCTTTTTCCCAAAATGTGAATCCACATTTCCTTTTTCCCAAAATGTGAATTCACATTTTGCTTTTCCCCACAATGTGAATTCACATTTTGCCCTGGCCTTCGAGATCCCCAGAACTGAGGCGCAGTGTTCCGCATGTCAGATTGGCTGGGCAGATTTCGACACTCACCTGACCGCTTTCGTGTGTTCCAGCCTTTTCTTTTTGCGCCCTTAGCGCACGTTGCCTTCGTCGCCTTTCCCGAGCCCCCCGCCCCCTTGCTTCCTTTCCCCTCGAGTCTCGCGCGCGGGCGCAGGCGGGGGGCTTCAATTAGTTCCCCCGCTGAACACAGCAATCGAGGATGCATCGCCCATTCATGGCCTTAAAAAACATCATTGCCGGGACCCTGCGCCCGACCCCCACTTTCACCCTCCAAGTTTTGCTTGCGCTTCGGCTCCGAAGTGGCGGGGCTGAATGCGCCAGCACATAGCGTGATTTCGCTCCACGTGGGCGAAGGGAAGCACCAGGTGCAGGTGCAATTCCGCCGCCGTAAAGGCAAGGCGGCGCCAGTGGCGCCAGGCCCGGCGGGCCGCTCGCGCGCGCGCGCCGCGGGGTCGCGCCAGGGGCCCGCTTCGCGAAGGTCTGGAGGCCATGTGTGTGCCAGCTTCAGGGCAAGCGACTGTGCGCCGTATGCATCATTAGGCGCCAGGTTCGCCCCGGCGAACAGCTCCTGCCTGGCGTCACCTACGTGGACGGGCTGGCTTGCGTCGAGCTCGCCGCTGCCCACCTGGGGCCCCGTCGCGCGCTGAAGTGGGGGGCGCATTGCTTTCGGCGCGGTCGCGCCGACCAGGCGGGGCCCCATATCCTGTCTGCCCGAGCATGCACGCGGCCCGGGCCGCTCGCGCGCGAGGCACTCCGCGCCGGGGGGCCGGCGGCGTTGTTTTTTTTTCGACGGCGGCTGGAAGTCAGTGGCCGCGTTCGGGTACCGCGTAGGTGGTGGGCGCGGCCTCGCTGCCTGGGCCGCGATGGCACGGCGCGTTATGAAGCGCGGGAACCCGGCAGCAAAGACGAAGGCCATGGTGCGAGCGGCCGAGGCGGAAATCGCGCACTCTGATTCCGACGAGGCGCCGCCCTGCAGGCATCGGGGTCGGGGCTCCGCGGCGGCGCTTGGCGTGCAGGACGCGCCGATCGCCGCGGAAGCAGTGCAGGGGTCGCCCAGGCCGTGAGGGAAGCAGGCCAAGCATCTGCAGTCTGCACGGCGTGCGCGCGGGCGTCGTTCCGCCGAGCATGCATCGGGAGACGTCGGCGAGGTTGCTCGGCTCGGCGACGCCGACTCGCGCTCCCACCACCGCCAGGCCTGGGCCTGCGCCTGTCGACGGTTGTGCCCTGCGTAAGCGCGGGCCCAGCCTCGACGCGACTTCTCATGGGCGCCCTGGGCAGCTCTTGGGCGCGGGGAGAAGTCGCGGCGGTGCGTTCGGCCCTTGTCATGCTATTCTTCTTGCTCATCCGATGCTGCGGGACGGCTAGCGTTGGCTGAGGCGAATCCCCCTCCTGCGCGCCCGCGGGCGCGTCCGCGGCGCAGGCTTTCGCGATTCGGGATTCGCCTGGCCGTCCCGCATTCGGGGATGCGTTTTCCAGTCCGTGTCAAACAAAATCATGAGGCACAGTCCGTGTCAAACAAAACCATGAGGGCCACTCGCGCGTCGACCGCGCGCGCATGTCGAGCTGTTTCCCAAACCTCCATCGCCGACGCAGGGACGCCGTCATCGTCGTCGGCGTGATCAGCATCGGCGCCCGGTGCCCGCGCCTTCGTCGGTGCGCACATCGTCACCAATTTCGCTACTGGCATCATCGTGTCCACCGTTGTCGGCGTCGCCATGGTGTCGCGCCCGCCCAAGGTGCCCGTTGGGCTGCGCCCAGCAGTTAGCGCCACCGCGGTCGAGTCGGCGCCGCCAAACTAATTAGCTGGCCGTTGCGCGCGCGCGTGCTAGGGTCGGTTCGGCCGCAGAGATGCACCAGCCGTCGCCAAGCGTTCATCGTAATTGCCGCCGCGCGGGTTTTGCAAACCAAGTTGCGGGTGGGCGGGCGTGATGCTTGCAAGAACATGGGATGTGCCATCTCGTTTGTTAAACACTCAATTGCACCATTTAGGTTGTATACATAGATTGCACCACGTACACTGCGCCACGTTGATCGCACCACACAGGTTGCACCATATATATATATATGTATATATATATATATGTGGATACACACGTATATATGTGCATATATATATATATATATATACATATAGATAGTGCTGCACGCCGATTGTCCCACATGGGATGCGCCACATGGAATGCACGACGTCTATGGTACAGCGCCAACTGCACACTGTCAGCTGCGCAACATGCATTACACCATGCAGGTTCCACCACATATGTTGCTCATAACGTTTTGGACAATGCACATTGTTAGACCGTCACATTGGGAACCCACGCTGTCTGACAAATCTGTATCGAGAAACATAGAAAACAGCAGCGGCGAAACAGATAGAGAGAGAAAGAGAGAGGGAGAGAGCGAGAGAGAGAGAGAGAGAAAGAGAGAGAAAACGACACACACAACAATAACGAGGGAGGGAGAAAAAGAGAGAGAGAGAGAGAGAGAAACAAAGAGAGAGAAAGAGGGAAAGACAGAGAGAGAAAGAGAACGAGAGAGGGAGAGAGAGAGAGAGAGAACGAGAGAGAGAAAGACAACGGGAGAGAGAGAGAGAGAGAGAGATACCGAAAGTGAACTCGGGGTTGTTTTTTTGGGATGGGGAGCGGGGGCAGTGCACCGTAACGTACGTTTCGAATGGCGCATGTGTGGCCACATGACCCTTCCGTCCAGACGGAGAATCCTTCGTGACACCCTACGGGGCGCCACGGCGACAAACGGTGGTTGTTGACGGAGTCGTGTGTTGATGGCGGGGAGGATGGCTCGGCCCTGCTGCGCGCCAAACATTCGTCTTCGAAGCCGGGGATGGCTTTACAAGCGAGTGTATGGTGATACGCGGGCGTGGGTGGAGGAACGGCAAAGGAACATGCGGGGGAGGAGGAGGAGGAGGAGGAGGAGGCGGAGGAAGAGGAGGAGGAGGAGGAGCAGGAAAAAGAGGACGAGGAAGAGGACGAGGAGGCGGATGAAGAGGAGGAGGTGGAGGAGGAGACGGAACAGCAACAACAGGAGCAGCAGGAGCAGGAGCAGGAGGATGAGGAGGAGTGGGAGCTGGAACAGGGGGAGGAGGAGGAGGAGGAGGAGGAGGAGGAGGAGGAGGAGGATGAGGAGGAGGAGCAGGCAGAGGAGAAGAAGGAGGAGTCGGTGTCGGAGGAGGAGGAGTAGGACGAGGAGGAGACGGAGGAGGAGGAAAAGGAGGCGGACAAGGATGACAAACAGGACGAGGAGGAGGAGGAAGAGGACGAGGAGGACGAGGACGAGGAGGAGGAGGAGGAACAGGCGGAAGGGGGGCAGGACGAGGACGAGGACGAGGACGAGGAGGAGGCGGAGGCGGAGGAAGAGGGAGGACGAGGCGGAGGAGGACGAGGACGAGGAGGACGACGAGGAGGATGAGGAGGCGGAGGAGGATGATGATGAGGAGGAGGATGAGAACGAGGAGGAGGCAGATGATGAGAAGGATGACGAATAATACGACGACGAACACGCCAACACATACTCATAAGATGATTACCCCGAAGGTAAGTAACGGCGGTAATGCGGTATTGCATGAGACGACGAAGAAGAAACGCACTAATCATAAGAAGGGTAATACTCATACTACTAAGACGATGGTTGATACCAAGAATGATTAACTTACGAATACGACGACTGCGAATAATAATAATAAGAATAAGAATAGCAATAATAATACTAATCATAATAATAATACTAATAATAATAATAATAGTAATACTAATAATGATAACTATGATAATAATAATAATGATAATAATAATACTAATAATACTAATAATAATACTAATAATACTAATACTAATACTAATAATAATACTACTAATAATAATAATAATGATACATAATAATAATAGTAATAATAATAATCATCATCATCATCATCATAATAATAATAGCACGAATACTTGTATACTAATAATATTACTATTACTAATGACGCCCTTTTTTTAGCCATAATAATACTGATGACAATTCGAATAACCAGACGAGTAAACATAATACTAAAGAGGAACATAAGAAACAGACGAAGAAGGCGAAGACGAGGAGGACGAGGGGGATGAGGACAGATGGGGGGAGGGGGAAACGGGTGAGAAGGGAGGGGGGAGGAGGGGAGGGGGGAGGGAGGCGGGAGGAGGGGGAGGGAGGAGGAGGAGGGGGAGGAGGGAGGAGGGAGGATGGAGGAGGGAGGGGGAGGAGGGGGGGAGCGAGGATGGAGGACGGAGGACCGTTGAGGGAGGAGGGGGGAGGGAGGAGGGAGGAGGGAGGAGGGAGCTGGGAGGATGGAGGGGGGGAGGAGGGAGGAAGGAGGAAGAGGAAGAGGAGGAGGAGGAGGAGGAGCATGATGAGGAGGGGGGTGGGGAGGAGGGGGAGTCGGAGGAGGCGGACGAGAAGGAGGAGGAGGAGCAGGAGGAGGAGGAGAAGGAGGAGGAAGAGGAGGAGGAGGAGGAAGGGGAGGAGGAGGAATACTGATATTACTGATAATACGAATCGCAATACGAAAAGTCGGAGGTGAGGGGGTGAGATCGAAGTGGAACGGAGAGCCCCCCTACCGGGAAATCGATTTCGGTTTCGTGTTCGTGCGTGCCGTGCGTGCGGGCGAGGCGAAGCTGCGTGGGCGGGCGAGAGGAAAGTCTCCTGTGGCTGAGGCGCGGCCGGACCAAATGATTCTCCACCGGGCGGCCGGTGGCGCGCGGTGTCCCGCCGGTGTCCCGGTGGTGTCCTCTGTGGCTGCGGCGCGGCCGGACCAAATGATTCTCCACCGGGCGGCCGGTGGCGCGCGGTGTCCCGCCGGTGTCCCGCCGGGTGTCCCGTCGGTGTCCCGTCGGTGTCCCGATGATGATGATGATGTTGATGATGATGATGATGATGATGATGATGATGATGATGATGATGATGGTGTTGATGATGATGATGATGATGATGATGATGATGATGATGATGATGGTGATGATGATATCGATAGAGAGACCGAATGTGATATCGATAGTGAGACCGAATGTGAGATCGATTGTGAGATCGACTGTGATATCGATAGTGAAATCGATAGTGAGACCGAAAGTGAGATTGATTGTTAGATCGATTGTGAGATCGATAGTGAGTTCGATTGTGAGATCGATTGTGATATCGATAATGAGATCGATAGTGAGATCGAATGTGAGATCGATAGTGAGATCGATAGTGATATCTATAGTGAGATCGATAGTGAGACCGAATGTGAGATCGATGGTGAGATCGATAGGGATATCGATAGTGAGATCGATAGTGAGACCGAATGTGAGATCGATAGTGAAATCGATAGTGTGACCGATTGTGAGATCGATTGTGAGATCGATTGTGATATCGATAATGAGATCGATAGTGAGACCGAATGTGAGATCGATAGTGAGATCGATAGTGAGATCGATAGTGAGATCGATAGTGAGACCGAATGTGAGATCGACTGTGAGATCGATAGTGATATCGCAAGTGATATCGATAGTGAGACCGAATGTGAGATCGATAGGGGAATCGATAGTGAGACCGAATGGGAGATCGATAGTGAATCGATAGTGAGACCGAATGTGAGACCGAAAGTGAGATTGATTGTGATATCGAGAGTGAGATCGATCGAGTGCGACGTTGGTCCCTCCCCCCCCCTCACCTCCTTATCACCCGAAGGGTGGTCGTATAGGTAATACGAGTATACGAGTCAGAGTGAGGGGGCTGATCCGAACGGTCATTCACTGTTTCTGGGTGCATGGCTGAAGTGGAATTCCGTGATGCGGATTGTTGTTGTTGTTGATGTTGTCGATGTCGATGCCGATGTTGTTGATGGTGTTGTTGTTGTTGGGATAATCGGGGGTTGGGGCCCCGTGTTCCCCCCCCCAGCAACCAGCAACCAGCAACAATCCCTTAGGGATGCCCATGGAAACTTCATTTCGGTGGACCTCCCCACGGGATGGATCGTGGCCCTGGCACCACAGCGAGTTCATCCGAAGCTTTATTTCGACACGCCCCTCTCAAGGATCGTGGCCCTGGCCCCACAAGAAGCTCCACCGAAGCTTCAGTTCGGCACGCCCCTCTCGAGGATCGTGGCCCTGGCCCCACAGGGAGCTCCACCGAAGCTTCATTTCGGCAAAACCCTCTCGAGGATCTTGGCCCTGGCCCCACAAGGAACGCCAGCGAATTTTTATTTCGGCACACCCATCTTGAGGATCGTGCCCTTGGCCACACAGGGAGCTCCCTGGCCCAACAGGGAGCTCCACCGAAGCTTCATTTCGGCACACACCTCTCGAGGATCCTGGCCCTGGCCCAACAGGGAGCTCCACCGAAGCCCGATTTCGGCACACCCCTCTCGAGGATCGTGGCCCTGGCCCCACAGGGAGTTCCACCCAAGCTTCATTTCGGCACGCCCCTCTCGAGGATCGTGGCCCTGGCCCCACAGGGAGCTCCTCCGACGCTTCATTTCGGCACACTGCTCTCGAGGATCGTTGCTCTGGCCCCACATGCAGCTCCACCGAAGCTTCATTTCGGTACACCCCTCTCGAGGATCGTGGCCCTGGTACCACAGGGGGCTCCACCGAAGCTTCATCTCGGCACACACATCTCGAGGACCGTGGCCCTGGCCCCACAGGGTGCTGGACCGACGCTTCATTTCAGCACACCCCTCTCGAGGATCTTGGGCTTGGCCCCACAGGGAGCTCCGCCGAAGCTTCATTTCGGCACACACCTCTCGAGGATCCTGGCCCTGGCCCAACAGGGAGCTCCACCGAAGGTTCTTTTCAGCACACCCCTCTCGAGGATCGCGGCCCTGGGTCTCGCAGGGAGCTCCACCGAATCTTTATTTCGGCACGCCCCTCTCGAGGATCCTGGCCCTGGCCCAACTGGGAGCTCCACCGAATCTTCATTTCGGCACAGCCCTCTCGAGGATCGCGGCCCTGGCCCCGCAGGGAGCTCCACCGAAGCTTCATTTCGCTTCACCCCTCTCGACGACGACGGCCCGTAGGCAATTCACTGCTCAACGACTGCAGGCAGTCTGAAGACGGCCGACGCACGGCGAGATTCGGTGAGAACCTGATTTGGAACAAGGAAGCATCTGTGGTTAGGACGGATGTGTCCCCTTCTAGGCTTTCTCCTGGTGCTGGTGTGGACCTCCACCTCGGGGCCTCGGCCTACAAGCCGCCTCCTTCTGGGATCCTCCTCCAGAGGCCCCTAAGCAGGCACCCCTCAGACGAGAGCCCCGTTTTGAAACGGAGCTGCTTGCGTCAAGTACAGCGCCCCCCATGGAACCTCCCTCTGGGCCTTCTCCTGGTGCTGGTGTGGACCTCCACCTCGGGGCCTCGGCCTACAAGCCGCCTCCCTCTGGGATCCTCCTCCAGAGGCCATGAGCAGGCACCCCTCAGACGAGAGCCCCGTTTTGAAACGGAGCTGCTTGCGTCAAGTACAGCGCCCCCCATGGAACCTCCCTCTGGGCCTTCTCCTGGTGCTGGTGTGGACCTCCACCTCGGGGCCTCGGCCTACAAGCCGCTTCCCTCTGGGATCCTCCTCCAGAGGCCCCTGAGCAGGCACCCCTCAGACGAGAGCACCGTTTTAAACGGAGCTGCTTGCGTCAAGTACAGCGCCCCCCATGGAACCTCCCTCTGGGCCTTCTCCTGGTGCTGGTGTGGACCTCCACCTCGGGGCCTCGGCCTACAAGCCGCCTCCTTCTGGGATCCTCCTCCAGAGGCCCCTAAGCAGGCACCCCTCAGACGAGAGCACGCTTTGAAACGGAGCTTGCGTCAAGTACAGCGCCCCCCCATGACCCCTCTGGGCCTTCTCCTGGTGCTGGTGTGGACCTCCACCTCGGGGCCTCGGCCTACAAGCCGCCTCCCTCTGGGATCCTCCTCCAGAGGCCCCTAAGCAGGCACCCCTCAGACGAGAGCCCGTTTTGAAACGGAGCTGCTTGCGTCAAGTACAGCGCCCCCCATGGAACCTCCCTCTGGGCCTTCTCCTGGTGCTGGTGTGGACCTCCACCTCGGGGCCTCGGCCTACAAGCCGCCTCCCTCTGGGATCCTCCTCCAGAGGCCCATGAGCAGGCACCCCTCAGACGAGAGCCCCGTTTTGAAACGGAGCTGCTTGCGTCAAGTACAGCGCCCCCCATGGAACCTCCCTCTGGGCCTTCTCCTGGTGCTGGTGTGGACCTCCACCTCGGGGCCTCGGCCTACAAGCCGCCTCCCTCTGGGATCCTCCTCCAGAGGCCCATGAGCAGGCACCCCTCAGACGAGAGCCCCGTTTTGAAACGGAGCCGCTTGCATCAAGTATACCGCCTCCCCATGGAACCTCCCTCTGGGCCTTCTCCTGGTGCTGGTGTGGACCTCCACCTCGGGGCCCTGGCCTACAAGCCGCCTCCCTCTGGGATCCTCCTCCAGAGGCCCCTGAGCAGGCACCCCTCAGACAGTAATAGGATTGTAGTAGAGCTGGATCCAGCAGTAATAGGATTGTAGTAGAGGTGGATCCGCCTAAGGATCCCAGAGGACTCCGTAGATTCCGGAGCTTCGCTGGTGCACACATGGCAAAATGGCATGGAGGATGAGTCCACACCCTTAAGCGAGCGAATTCGCCAGCGGTGCCGGGGGTTGCTGCTTGCTGGTTGCTGGTTGCTGGTTGCTGGGGGGGGGGTCCGAACCGGCCAATGGGGCACAGACGGGCGGTTCCACCTTAGGGAAGAACGCGGGGAACGAGGTTTGGGACCATGGGGTACTCACGCGCGGTTGTTCCTTGTTGTTGTTGTTGTAGTAGTAGTAGTAGTAGTCGTAGTTGTTGTTGTTGTTGTTGTTGTTGTTGTTGTTGTTGTTGTTGTTGTTGTTGTTGTTGTTGTTGTTGTTTTTGTTGTTTTTGCTGTTGTTGATGATGTTGAGGTAGTTGTTGTTGTTGGTGTTGTTGTTGTTGTTGTTGTTGTTGTTGTTGTTGTTTGCTGTTTGTTGTTGTCGTCGTCGTCCCACCCGCGACCCGCCTCGCGACCCACCCGCGACCCACCCCGCGACCCACCCGCGACCCACCCGCGACCCACCCGGCGACCCACTCGCGACCCACCCCGCGATCCACCCGCGACCCACACGCGACCCCCCCGCGACCCACCCCGCGACCCGCCCGCGACCCGCCCGCGACCCACCCCGAGACCCCCCCGGCGACCCACTCGCGACCACCGCGACCCACCCGCGACCCACCCCGCGACCCACCCGCGACCACCCGCGACCCACCCGCGACCCCCCGCGACCCACCCGCGACCCACCCCGCGACCCACCCAAAGTGTTCGGCGCCTGCGGCGGGTTTCTTTTGCATCCGTTCCAGGTGGAGAACCTGCGACCCACCCGCGACCCAAACAGCGTTTAGTGTACAAATCAAAATTTTGGCGCCTGCGGCGGGCTGTTTTTTGAATTCCTCCCAGGTGGAGGTGGAGAGCCCGCGACCCACCCGCGACCCAAACTACGTTCACTGAACAAGCCAAAACTTTGGCGCCTGCGGCGGGTTTCTTTTGCAGTCGTTCCAGCTTGAGAACCTGCGACCCAAACCGCGTTCACTGTACAAATCAAAACTCGCCTGCGGTGGGCTGCTTTTGAATTCCTTCCAGGTGGAGGTGGAGAGCCCGCGACCCAACCACCCAACCGCGACCCAAACTACGTTCACTGAACAAGCCAAAAATTCGGCGCCTGCGGCGGGCTGTTTTTGCATTCGTTCTGGGTGGCCCACCAGCGATGCCCCCCGCGCTGAACTTGTCAGAGCACGCAAATTGGCGCCTGCGGCGGGCTTGCTCGCATTGGTTTGGGAAAGCGCCCTCGTGCCATTCCCCCGATCCGGCCCACGTTGACTCTACAACAGCACATCGGCGCCTGCGGCGGAGCTGTGTCTGAACACGTTCATTGACAATCCAGTTGCCTGCTGCAATTCGGCATCCGTGCCCAAAGCCTGGGTTCAGAGGAAGCTGCCTCAAGGCGCCCATAATTAAGGGGCCTCGGGGCGCTCAAGGACCCTCCTGAGGGGTCGTCCACGAACCCTACCACATGCACGCCAGTGCCGCACAAGCGCGGTGGCGGATTTTACATGCCGTCTGAGCCCCCCAAGACCTCTTCAAGCGCCGCTCACCCACACCACCCAATCCAGCCATTTTACCCTGGCGAGTTGCCTGGATCAGAGAAGTCGGGCATTCAGTGGAACAAAGGCTTGGTTTGCCGTTATCTTGAGAAAGAAGGGCGAGGCAGAGGAGTAAACAGGGGACGAGGAGGATGCGGAAGAAGAGAGGATGTAAGGAGAGTGTGGAGGAAGAGGAGGAGGATGAGGAGGAGGAGGAGGAGGAGGGGGAGGAGGGGGAGGAGGGGGAGGAGAGGAGGAGGAGGGGAGGAGGAGGAGGAGGAGGAGGAGGGAGGAGGAGGAGGAGGAGGAGGAGGAGCAGGACGAGGACGCGGACGAGGAAGAGGAGGAGGAGCAGGAGCAGGAGGAGGAGCAGAAGAAGGAGGAGGAGGAGGAGGAGCAGGGCGCCATCGACAGGGAAGGCGAGGGCCACGGGGTCCGCGGGCTCGACGCCCGCGTCGCCCGCGCCCGCCCCCACACTCTTATCCGCAATTGCGGGGTGTTACGTAACAATACCAAGAACATTGATACTACCAATTGCAATAACGAGTAATCTTGCTACTCCGAATAAAGATATACATGCTAATCGTATTGTTTGTTAGATTGGTAAGAATAACTATAGGACTACCAATGTCAATGCTAGTACTATGCCTACGGACTGCGGATAATAGCCATACCACTGATGATCATAGTAATCGTACCAATGCTATCACGAATCGTAACAGCACTCGTAATGCTAATAGTAGTGCTAAGACTGCTAATCGTACCAATACTGATAATACTATTAGCGCTGGCGCTCATACGAATGAGGATGATGATTCTGAGGAGGGGAGGGGGACGAGGAAGGGGAGGAGGAAGAGGAGTAGGAGGACGATGATGGGAACGAGGAGGAGGAGGAGGAGGAGGAGGAGGAGGAGGAGGAGGAGGAGGAGGAGGGGGAGACGGAGGTGGAGGAGGAAGAGAAGGAGAAGAAGGAGGAGGAGGAGGAGCGGGATGATGCTGCTGATGAGGGTGATGATGCTGATGACGATGATACTGTTGATTTCGTTGATGATGCTGCTGATGATGATGCCGATACTGCTGATGATGAAGAGGATGATCCTGGTGATGGTGATGGTGATGGTGAGGATGAGGATGATGATGATGCTGGTGATGATGCTGCTGATGATGACGAGGATGAGGATGAGGATGATATTGATGATGATGAGGATGATGATGTTGATGCTAGATTATGATTATGTTTATGCTGCTGATGATGCTATTGATGATGATGAGGATGATGTTGATCATGCTGACTGTGCTGATGCTGATGATGACGATGCTGATGATGTCGATGATGATGAGGAGGAGGAGGACAAGGAGGATGATGTGGATGAGCACGTGGACCAGAAGCAGACGAAACACGAGGAGGAGGAGCAAGGACAGGAGGACGAAGAGGAGGATACTGCGGAGGAGGAGGATGAGGAGGATGTGGAGGAGGAGGAGGAGGAGGCGGAGATGGAGGAGGAGGGGGGAAGGAGGAGGAAGGAGGGATGAGGGAGGAGGGATGTGGAGGGGGGAGGAGGGAGGAGGGCGGAGGAGGGAGGGGGAGGGGGAGGGAGGGAGGTGGAGGAGGAGGAGGAGGAGGAGGAGGAGGAGGAGGAGAAGGAGGAGGGAGGAGGAGGAGGCGGGATGAGGGGAGGAGGGAAGAGGGAGGTGGGAGGATGCAATGTGAGGAGGTTGGAGGAAAGAGGAGGAGGAAGAGGAGGAGGAAGAGGAGGTACAGGAGCATGAGGAGGAAGAGGAGGAGGAGGCGGAAGCGGGGGGGGAGGAGGAGGCGGAGGAGGAGGAGGCGGGGGAGGAGGAGGAAGAGGAGGAGGAGGAAGAGGAAAAGGAGGAGAGAGCGAATGGGGAAGCAGGAACGATTTCCATACTTTGAGGTTGGATACGAAGACCATGCACAATAATGTGAAGGCGAGTGTGCATACAATGCACTAATACTACGGATACCGTACTTCGAAGAAGAACCGGACGATCTTCAAGACGAGTCACACGACCACTAGTAATATTACGGCGCAGAATAAAAAGCATGGCACGAACCATACTATTACGACATATAATTCGATTCGTCATAATAATACCAGCAAGTCGCGATGCGGATAGTATTCTGAACGTTACTATTGGTGCGCATATCAATTTGCATAATACGACACGTGTGATTAGTAGGAAGCATCATGATTCGAACACGAAGCATACACCTCATTCTTATGAATTCTAATGTGAGTTTATGTTCAGATTACCGGAGTAACAGTGCTAAGCAACACAATGCACATATGATAAGTTGACGAATGCCAATACGACGCAGAATAATAATGCGACTACTACCAGTAAGACGAATTATAATGAACTGGCAAGGGGCACTAGTACTAATCTAGGAAATCATTATACGCAGACCAAAAGGTTAATCCAATACGACGAAGACGGCGAATCATAATAACACGATTAAGGAGACGATTAATAGCAATAAAGTCGACTACGACCACACATAATCATGTTACTAACGCCCATAATGATACTGCTAAGCACACGAAGGCGAGGACGTGGAGAAGGAAGGGGAGGAGGATGAGGAGCAGGAGGAGGAGGAGGAGAAGGGGGAGGAGGAGGAGGAGGAGGAACAGGAGGGAGGAGGGAGGAGGGAGGAGGGAAGAGGGTGGAGTGAGAGGGAAGGAGGGGGGACGGAGGAGGGAGAGGGGAGGAGGGAGGAGGGTGGAGGGAGGGGTGAGGAGAAAGGAGGGAGGAGGGAGGAGGAAGGAGGAGATGGAGGGAGAAAGATAAGGGAGTGCGGGAGGGAAGGCAAGGAGGTGGAGGAGGAGGAGGAGGAGGGACAAGGAGGAGGACCAGGTGGGAGGAGGAGGAGGAGGAGGAAGAGGAAGAGGAGGAGGAGGAGGAGGAGGAGGACCATTGTAATCCCAAGAGTCACTCACGATGTTGGAATGAGGCCTCCCCCCAAGCTCCCTCTTCATAGGCCCCTACAACGGTCCATTTCCACAGTGGGACCTGCCTTATTGGAAGACAACCGTTTGAAGACCCTGAAGCATGTCAAAACATTGTTCTCGGTTTTCCAACGCCATGGGTAAAACTGTGTGTTTCGTCTTGACGCTCCAGTATCGTGCCGTAGCGCCATTCCTGGGACTTCAGCGCCGTGAATCAGCGGAACTGTTGCGCCCTCATAATCGTGAATCCATCCAAAACACCATTTCTGGTACGTCGATCATGGGAATCTGCGAAACCCGGACGTTTTTTCCTACATTTGTTTTTTTGGACACCCCGCACAGGAAGTCTCACCCCTCACCCCCTCCCTCTCCTCCTCATCACCCAGCACCTCCTCACTCACACTCTCACTCACTCATCATCGCACTCCTCCTCCTCCTCCTCATCATCATAATTGTCATCACCATAAGCATCATTCACTCACTCACTCACTCGCTCACTCAGTCACTCATTCACTCATTCACTCATTCACTCACTCATTCACACACCCACACTTGAAGAAGTGTCAGGCGGGAGCCTCGTCTGTGAGTGACTTGCGAGGAAGCCTCAGGCGGGAACCGCCTCCCTGTGGGGCCCGCAGATCATTTTACGAATCAAAGCGGGTCATCCAGATTTTGTAACTGCCGTCATTTTTGGGCTTCTGAGTCGTGAATATGGGGAACATATTTGGCGGGAGCCTCGTCTGTGAGTGAAGTGTGAGGAAGTCTCAGGCGGGATCCCCTTCCCTATGAGGCCCGCAGATCATATTATCAATCCGAGCGGGTCATCCAGATCTTGTACTTGTCCTCACTTTTTGGCTCCTGAGGCTTGAGTATGGGGGAAATATCAGGCAGGAGCCTCGTCTGTGGATGATTTGCGAGGACGTCTCAGGCGGGAGACCCCTCTTTATGGGGCCCGCACCTCGTGTCATTTATCCGCGGGTCATCCTCGAACCTGTAACTGTTGTGATTTTTGGGCTCTTGGGTCTTGAAAATGGAGGACGTATCAGGCGGGTGCCTCGTCTGTGAGTGAACTGTGAGGAAGCCTCAGGCGGGAACCCCCTCCAGATAGGGCCCGCAGATCATATCATTGATCCGAGCGGGTCATCCTGATCCTGTACCTGTCGTCACTTTTGGGCTCCTGAGGCTTGAATATGGGGAAAGTAGTAGGCGGGAGCCTCGTTTGTTAGTGAACTGTGAGGAAGCCTCAGGAAGGAATAGAGGAGGAAGAGCAGGAGGAGGAGGAGGAGAAGGAGGAGGATGGATGAGGAGGAGGAGGAGGAGGAGGAGGAGGAGGAGGAGGAGGAGGAGGAGGAGGATGTGGCAGAAGACTCTTCACTGGCGCAGCCGAGCGTCAGGGCGACAAGGCTGGCGCACATGTGGGGGGGCCTGCGACAGCAGCCCCTCAGGCTTGACAGCACGCGGGCGCCCCCACTCGAGAGATCACGGAGCCACCGCGAAGGGAAGAGAGAGAAGGCAGGGCGAGCCCTTCTTGCCGACCGCGGGGCGCCCTGGGGGGTGGGCGGGGCAGGCCGCCGCTGCCGCGGCCTGGCCTGCGAGCCCGCAGGGCGAGGCTCGCGCCGCCGGCCTGCAGCGCGCGGCCTCGCCGGCCCGCCTGGAGGACTCGGCCTCGCCAGTCTCGTCGTGATCGTCGGCGTCGGCGTCGTCGGCGTCGAAGGTTTCGGACGCCCTCCTAGATGGTCAAGGATCGAGGATCGAGGCTTTCGAACACCGAGGATCAAGTTTCGAGGTTCGAGGTTTCCTCCTCCCTCGTCGCCCGCCTTAGCAGCGGCTTCTATCGAGCATGGATGCCGCCAAAACGACTCTCGGAAGCATCCTAGCGGCACGGCTTGTGTGACGACCAGACACCCAGGAATTACAGTCAACCCGCATAGTAAGAATACGTAATTTTCCACAGTTGCCCCTGCTGGTAATAGTCGTCGTTGTCGTCAACGTCGTAGTAGTCGTAGTTAGTAGTAGCAGTAGTAGTAGTAGTAGTAGTAGTAGTAGTAGAAGAAGAATAAGTATAAGGAGTAGTAGTAGTCGGAGTCGTAGTCGTAGTCGTAGTCGTAGTCGCAGTAGTAGTAGTAGTAGTAGTAGTAGTAGTAGTAGTAGTAGTAGTAGTCGTAGTCGTAGTCGTAGTAGTAGTTGGTAGTAGTTAGTAGTTAGTTAGTAGTAGTAGTAGTAGTAGTAGTAGTAGTTTAGTGTAGTAGTAGTAGTAGTAGTTGTAGTAGTAGTAGTAGTTGTTGGTAGTAGTAGTAGTAGTAGTAGTGTAGTAGTAGTAGTAGTAGTAGTAGTTGTATTAGTAGTAGTAGTAGTGTAGTAGTAGTAGTTGTAGTAGTTAGTAGTAGTAGTAGTAGTAGTAGTCGTAGTAGTAGTAGTAGTAGTAGTAGTAGTAGTAGTAGTAGCCGTAGTCGTAGTCGTAGTAGTAGTAGTTGTAGTAGTAGTGGTAGTAGTAGTAGTAGTAGTAGTAGTAGTCGTAGTAGTCGTAGTAGTAGTAGTAGTAGTAGTAGTAGTAGTAGTAGTTGTAGCCGTTGCCGCTGTGACTATAGTAGCAGCAGTAGCAGTAACAGTAGTAGCAGTAGGAGTAGTAGTAGTAGTAGTAGTAGTAGTAGTAGTAGTAGTGGTAGTAGTGGTCGCAGCATTAGTACCAGCAGTAGTAGTGGTAGTACTAGTAGTCGTAGTAGTGCTCGTAGTAATAGTAGTAGTTGTTGTTGTTGTTGTAGTTGTAGTTGTAGTAGTGGTAGTCGTCGTTGTAGTTGGAGCCGGCGTCCTATTAGTCGTAGAAGTAGTCGTAGTAGTACTGGTATTAGTACTAGTAGTAGGCGTACTTATCGTCATTGTAATCGTAGTAGTAGTAGTAGTAGTAGTAGTAGTAGTACTAGTAGTAGTACTAGTAGTAGTAGTACTAGTAGTAGTAGTAGTAGTAGTAGTAGTAGTCGTAGTCGTAGTCGTAGTCATAGTAGTATTCGTAGTCGTCGTCCAAGTAGTCGTAGTAGTAATAGTAGTTGTAGTAGAAGTAGTAGCATCAGTAGTAGTCGTAGTAAGTAGTAGTGGTTGTAGTAGTAGTGTTAGTGTTAGTGGTAGTAGCCGTAGTAGGCGTAATGGTAGTAGTAGTAGTAGTAGTAGTAGTAGTAGTAGTAGTCGTAGTAGTAGTACTAGTAGAGGTAGTTGTTGTCTTCGTCGTCGTAGTTGTAGTCGTAGTCGTGGTCGGAGTCGCAGTCGCTGTGATAGTCTTAGTCGGAGTCGTAGTCGTGGTACTATGATCTGCACTAGTAATAGTAGTCGTAGTAGTATCACTTGTAGTAGCATCCACAGTTGCAGTAGTTGTAGCAGTGGTACTAGTCGTAGTAGCAGTCGCAATTGCAGTAGCAGTCGGAATAGTAGTAGTCGTCGTCGTAGTCGTATTCGTAAGTAGCACTAGCTGTAGAAGTAGTGGTAGTAGCAGTAGTTGTAGTAGTGTTTGTAGTTGTATGTATGGTGGTAGTAGTTGCGGTAGCAGTTGCAGTAGCAGTAGCAGTAGCAGTAGTAGTAGTAGTAGTAGTAGTAGTTGTTGTAGTAGTAGTCGTAGTAGTAGCAGTCGTAGTAGTAGTAGTAGCAGTAGTAGCGGTAGTAGTCGTATTAGTAGTTGTCGTAGTAGTCGTAGTCGTCGTCGTTGTCGTCTTAGTTGTAGTCGTAGTAGTAATCGTAGTAGTAGGCGTAGACGTAGTCGTAGCAGTAGTATTCGTGTTTGATGTTGTGGTCGTAGTCGTCGTACTGGTAGTCGTCGTCGTAGGAGTATTCGTATCGTCGTAGTCGTAGTCGTCGTCTAGTAGTACTAGTCGTACTACTAGTCGTCTAGTAGTACTAGTGATGTTGTTGTCGTAGCCGTCGTACTAGTAGTCGTCGTCGTAGTAGTCGTCGTCGTCGTTCTCGTCGAAGTATTAGCATCATTCGTCGTAGTCTTACTAGTAGTAGTAGTAGTAGTAGTAGTAGTAGTAGTCGTCGTATTCTTATGATTTGTAGTCGTAGTTGTAGTAGCAATAGTAGTGCTAGTAGTAGTGGTAGCGATAGAGGTAGTAGTGGAATTAGCAGTCGTCGTTGTAGTAGTAGTCGTCGTAGTAGCCGTCGCAGCAGCAGTAGTAGTAGTAGTAGTAGTAGTAGCAGTAGTAGTGGTAGTAGTAGTGGGAATAGTAGTAGTAGTAGTAGCAGTCGCAGTAGTAGTAGTAGTAGTAGTAGTAGTAGTAGTAGTAGTAGTAGTAGTAGTAGTAGTAGTGGTAGTAGTAGTTAGTAGTAGTAGGAGTAGTGGTAGTAGTAGTAGTAGTAGTAGTAGTAGTAGTAGTAGCAGAAGTAGTGCTAGCAGCAGTATCAGTAGCAGTGGTAGTAGTAGTAGTAGTAGTAGTAGTCGTCGTCGTAGTCGTTGTAGTAGTCGTAGTAGTAGTAGTAGTAGTAGTAGTAGTAGTAGTAGTCGTAGTCGTAGTAGTAGTAGTAGTAGTCGTAGTCGTAGTCGTAGTCGTAGTAGTAGTGTAGTCGTAGTAGTAGTAGTAGTAGTAGTAGTAGTAGTAGTAGTAGTAGTAGTAGTAGTAGTAGTAGTAGTAGTAGTAGTAGTAGTAGTAGTAGTAGTAGTAGTAGTAGTAGTAGTAGTAGTAGTGTAGTATAGTAGTAGTAGTAGTAGTAGTAGTAGTAGTAGCAGTAGTAGTAGTAGTAGTGTAGTAGTAGTAGTAGTAGTAGTAGTAGAAGTAGTAGTCGTAGTCGTAGTAGTTGTCGTAGTCGTCGTAGTAGTCGTAGTAGTTAGTAGTAGTAGTAGTAGTAGTAGTTAGTAGTTGTAGTAGTAGTAGTAGGTAGGAGGAGAGGAGGAGGAGGGGAGGAGGAGGAGGAGGAGGAGGCGGAGGAGGAGGAGAGGAGGAGGAGGAGGAGGAGGAGGGGGGGGGGAGGAGGAGGAGGAGGAGGAGGAGGAGGAGAAAGAGGATGTTGAGGAGGAGGAGGAGGAGGAGGAGGAGGAGGAGGATTTGTGGTAATAGGAGTACATCGTAGTATTTCAGCGGAGTAGCAGGGAGGCGGGAGGAGGAGGGGAAGGAGAGGGTGCCATAGGATAACAAGGAACCCACCAAGGATGTGCGGAGCAACAAAACGAGTTGTGGAAACACATGCAGGAATCTGGAGGGGGCCCAATGGAATTCAGAAGAAGCTCCAGGAATCTAGAGGAGACCGACGGTATTTGGGAGACTTGTGAAGGCACCCAAAGGAATCCAAAGCACGTTGGGGGACTCCAGGGACGATGCCCGAATGGGCATTTGCCAGTGGGACCCCGCTGAGACATGCGCATTTGGGGGAGGGGCTGGGAATGAGAAGCTGAAAAACCCGTAGGACGTGTGCGAATCCAGATGAGTTTTGACGAATGTGGAGGGGTTCTGGGGATAATACAGAAGTCTTCAGGAATCCGCGGGAATCTGGAGGATTCCTGGGGAACCTGGGAAGTCGGAACCCAGAGGAATCGTCGAATGTTTTGGAAGTTGGAGGACAACTCAGGAACCGGCGCGAGTGGAATCGAAGCGGCGTTCCAGGAATATAAAGCTTTGAGAGATACAAAGAATGAGAATCAACCCAGTGGAACGTGCAGGAGCCGTCAGGAACCCAAAGAAATCCAGAAAGGAACACCGATTAATGGGAAGCACCTGCTGGGATTCAAAGGGAGTTGGGGGAATTCGAGTGAAGGCAGGGCCCGAATTGCCATTTGACAGAGGGGCCCCACTGTCAAATGCGCATTCGGGGGGCTTGGGCGGGGGCCCCGAATCGCCATTTGACAGTTGGGCCCCACCGTCAACTCGGCATTCCGGGGTCCCGAACAGGGGGGGGTCCCTGGCGTGTCTTCTGACAGTTGGTCGCCCAGTGTC
>CAUYUJ010010113.1:375417-395417 GCA_963575745.1 Prorocentrum cordatum
ATCCCAATTCCCGATTCGTTGCTGACTGGTCCCGTCCCCGTGCGCCGCAGTCACCCTTCCGGGGATTGGCTCCGCCGCATCTGCGCTGACGGTCCTGGGCCAGTCTGCTGCTGCTACCTTTCGAGGTCTTCTTTAGAACGCCCCTGCAACATCATCCCCACGCCCCTTTTGATCCAGGCCTCCCCAAAGGGGTCCGAGTAGATGGGGTCGGAGCGTTTGCGCCGCATCGACGATGTGGAACACGATTTTCTCCACGCTGGCGTCGCCGATGCATCGACGATGCCTCGACGATGTGTTCGCGAGGCGGCGCGAACCTCCGACCCAATCTGCTCAGACCCCACTTGGGAGGCCTCCTGTTGACCACGGTCGCCGCCACGAGGGCGCGAAGCTCTCCGCGTTTCGTGGTTCGCGGTCTGCTCTCTTCCTCGTCCCCCATCCTCCTCGTCGTCCTCTTCTCCCCCCGGGTGCGGCGCGAGAGCTCGAAGTCATTCGCGTGATTCGCGCAGCGCGAAGCGCAAACTCGTTTGCCCTTTGCGCTGGCATTGTCTTCGTCATCCTGCCCCCCCAGCGCAGGCTCGCCAGCAGCGCCTTCTCGTCGGGCGCCCGGGACGCCGAGACGCCGTGGGCTCTCGCGGAGTTCTCGGGACGCCTCGAGGCGGGCCGCTTTTCCGCGGCACTGGCGCGAGCTTCGCGCCCGAGTGCTCGGCCCGCGCAACTTGCTGTGGCGCGCGGCCCGCGACGCCCGCGCGCTCTTTTCGTGCTCGGCGCACGCGCGTGCGCCTCCCCCCAAGCATCGGATCCCTGGGGCAGGGGTGCAGGAGCAGGAGCAGGAGCATGGAGCCAGGGAGGAGGAGCAGGAAGGATGCGCAGGGAGGAGGAGGAGGGAGGAGGAGCAGGGAGGAGGAAGAGGAGGAGGAGGAGGAGGAGGAGGAGGAGGAGGAGGAGGAGGAGGAGGAGGAGGAGGAGGAGGAGGAGGAGGAGGAGGAGGAGGGAGGGAGGAGGAGGAGGAGGAGGAGGAGGGAGGAGGAGGAGGAGGAGGAGGAGGAGGAGGAGGAGGAGGAGGAGGAGGAGGAGGAGGAGGGGGGAGGAGGGGAGGAGGAGGGGAGGAGGAGGAGGAGGAGGAGGAGGAGGAGGAGGGAGGAGGAGGAGGAGGAGGAGGAGGGGGAGGAAGGAGGAGGAGGAGGAGGAGGAGGAGGAGGAGGAGGGGAGGAGGAGGAGGAGGAGGAGGAGGAGGAGGAGGAGGAGAAAGAGGAGGAGGAGGAGGAGGTGGAGGAGGAGGAGGAGGAGGAGGAGGAGAACTAGGAGGAGGAGAAGGAGGGGGAGGGGGAGGGGGAGGAGGAGGGAAGATGCCCACGCAGCCCCTGAGCCGCCCTGCGCCCACTTCGAGGAAGGACAGGCGGCACAAGCATAGACTTTCGGGATCCACGCCGCGTTTCTTGGATGGGTGCTCGGCCGTCGCCCCTGGAGCTCTCCGCGCGCCAGGGAGGGGGGTCCAATACAAGAGACCTGTCGGGCCTCCATACAGTGGGGGCGCGCATCAAGAAGCCACGCGCTGTTCGTCAGGGTACCCCTTGGTTTTTTCGCTCCTCGCGCTGCGCGGTGACTTCCCGCGACCGCTGGAGAAGTTGCTGCGTTCAGGGTGCCCTGGGCTTCCCCTCAGTCGCTCCTCTCGCGCGGGTCTTCGGGCCTGGTCTTCTTGCGCGAGAGTTTCTTGCGGTCGCGTCCGCACTGTACGCAAAACCTCTGGCGGACTTCCACGAAACCCAGCGGACCTCCAAATGCCACCCTCCCACCCTGCCCCCGCCCCCTGTTCCCGAGCCCGCTACCTCTCCCCTCCCCGTCCCCCTGACCCACCGCCCCATCCTTTTCTCCCTCCCCTCCCCTTGTCCCTGCCTTTCCCTCCCTTTCCCTCTCCATCGCGTTCCCTCTCCCTCCCTTTCACTCGCCTCCCTCGCTCCTCCGTCCACTTCCCGCCCCTCTCCCCGCTCTCCCTCCTCCTCTCACCCCCCGAGACGAGGTCCCTTGCGAGCTGGCTTTCGCACGCCTGCGGCCTCGCGTTGCTCTCTTCCTCACGGCGCCTTCCTCTCCCCGTCCTATCCCCCTGCTCCTGCTGCTCCTCCGCCTCCCCCCCCAGCCTCCTCTTTTTTCTGCGCTGCCTGGGCATGAGGCCAGAGATCGCTGCGCCCAACCCGCCTCCCCAGCCCCAGCTGATGCAGCGGGCTGGAGCGCTCCGAGCCATGTGCTCGTGCACGGCGGTGCGCACCGTCCTCGGCCTCGTTCTCCTCCGGCTCCTCCCTCTTCTGCGGCAGGCCCGTGACGCCGGCCGTAAAGGAGACGAACGCAGGCGTTCGTCAGAGCGCAACGCAGGGGTGCGACTGTGCTGCCAGGGCGGTTGACCAGCACCCCGAAGCGCCGATCCGATCCGATCCGATTCGCTACTGCTCTCCGCATCATCCTGTCGCAGGGGTTGTGAGCGGTGTTTTGGCGATTTCGTGGGCCGTTTTCGTTTTGAGTTCGTTTTGCAGCAAAGGCAGAGCGAAGACGGAACGAAGGACCTCGAAAACAACACGAATACTTTTTTTGATCTGCAGGGCGAGAGCGAACCTCTTCCGCTGAAAGCTAAGCGCAACACAAACACGAACACGAACAACACTGTTTAGATCGAACCTTGCTGTTCCTCCTCTCTGGCCCTGCTTTGCCGGTGCCAGTGCAGGCGCGCCGCCGCTGCCCCTGGCTCGCTCTGCCGCCCGCGCCTCTAGCTCCTGGTCCTCTTCGTACCCTGTCTCTGCTGCTGCCCCTCCTCCTCCTGCTTCTCATCTTCCTCCTCCTCCTCTTCCTCCTCCTGCTCCTCTTCCTCCTCCTCTCCTCCTCCCCCCTCCGCCTCTTCCCCCTCCCCCTCCTCCCCCTCCTCCTCCTTCTCCTCCCCCTCCTTCTCCTCCACTCCTCCTCCCCCTGCTCGTCCCCCTCGCTCCTCCTCCTCCTCCGCCTCCTTCTCTGCCTCCTCCTACTCCTCTTCCTCTCCCTTTTCCTCTTCCTCTTGAATTCCTTTTCCTTATAAGCAGTTTATCCCTGTCGCACCTTGATGCCAGTTATTAGGGCGGGCCGGGCGTTTCGCCTGAGACGTCCTCACCATGTATTCACAGATGGAGGGCGGGTGGTTTTCAGAATATGGCTCTCGCGTTAGCGCCGCGCGCAGTCGTTTTACAATTTGCAAGAGTTTCACGGATTGAGGGCGGATCGTCTTCCAAATGTGGTTCTCGCCCTAGCGCCCCGCACATTCGCTATCAACATGTGCAAGAATTTCGCGGATTGAGGGCGAGTTGTTTTCAAAATATGGTTCTTGCCTTAGCGCCGCGCACATTCGTTTACACCATTCTCAAGAGTTCCACGGACTCCCATCATTAACGCACAAGAGATGGTGTTTTGGAAGGGTTCAGGATTATGCAGGCGCAACAGTTACGTTGATTCTCTGTGTTGGAGTCATCGCAATGGCGTTCTGACGTCATTCTGGATCGTCAAGACGCAGCAGTCAGGTTGATCCGTGGCGTCGGAATCCCGACGACAGTGTTTTGGCATGTTGCAGGGTCTTCAGACGGGTGTCTTCCAACGAGGGGGCCTGGAAAGAACCGTTGTAGAGGCCTATAAAGAGGGAGTTTGGAGGGAGGGTTTGCCCCCTCTTCCTCCTCCTCCTCCCCCTCCTCCCCCTCCTCCCCCTCCTCCTCCTCCTCCTCCTCCTCCTCCTCCTCCTCCTCCTCCCCGCCGCCTTCCCCGCGGTCCCGCCATCCCCCTCCTGCCCCTCCTCTTCCTCTTCAGCCACCTCCGTTTCTTAGCTCAAATTGAAGAGGTCGTTGGCCCGAGCCTCGTCGCATATTTGTTTTTGTATGATGCATGTCCGCAGTATATTCTTTATTGACGCCATGTTTTCTCTCGTGCAGCTTCCAACCCCCACAGTTCTAGTTGGTAGCGGAGCCGGGAACGATCCCAGCTTGCGATCCACGGAACGTGCGAAGAGTGCGGTGTGGACGCGCGTTCGCATGTATCTCCATCTCCGCATCGGTACCGCCCTCAATTTTTTGATTCGCCTGTGTTTGTGGCTGTTCTGCAAGCCGACTGGCAATTTGCCTCGAGCATCCGGTCCGGCGGCGAGGGCAACAACAGAAGGCGCAGCCGCGATGAGGACCGAATCGCCCACGGGAGCGCCGCGCCGTTCCTCGACCCATCGCAACCCCGCAGGCACTGGCCGCAGCTTTGCGCCTGGCATGCGTGCGAGGCTTCTTCCTGGGCTGGCGCCGTGCCTCGGTATGTGTGCGATCGTGCTGGCTGTCATCGTGAGCACATCGCACCACCCGTGTTGAACAGTGCTGGAGAATGGACAGGTTTCACCGACTTCGGCTTCGACCAAAGTTGACAACGGCATCATCGCGGTTGCCCCGCAGTCCAACATGGCGTTCGTCACTGCGCAGGCCCGAGCCCCAAGGCGCCTGCGAAACCATCGTCGTGGTGAGGTCATATTCAGGAAGGGGGGCAGCATCCTCGTGTTTTTCGTGGCCGTCTTGTTCTGGCTCACGGGCATGATGCCTGGTGGAGACGGTCCACAGGGCGGCGGCGGCCGCGGTGCCATCATCCCGCCAGACGTCGTTTCCCTGCCGAGTTTGGAATACGCCTGTGGGTGGACAGATATGGTTCCCTTTATCCTATGGTCCTTTCATCCTTTGGCCCCGCATAATCCCGACTCCAATAGGAGAGGTCGCCGCTTCTTGGCCCGACTGTCCACGCATACCGTCTTATTGCATGGTTCGTTAAAACCGCGCAATGTACATCGTGTTGCCGCCGTGCTTTCGTACAGCTTCCAGCTCACGCAATTCTAGTTGTCCTCCTCTTCCTCCCCTTGCCGGGAGGCGGCGTAGGCTGCTTCCTGGCGCGGGGTGAGCCGCAGCATTCGCGGGGGCGTGAATCGGCCGGGCGCCGCGCCCGAGCCTGCAGGATCGGTTCGCGACGTCGTGACGGTGGGCGCGACGCGCGACCCCCCGCCCCCAAGAACCGCCCCAAGAACCGTCCGCCTCCTCCTCGTCCTTTTCCCCATCGTCCTCCCTTTTTTCCTCCTCGCCTTCCGTCATCCCTGCTGCGCCCTCGTCTTTCGTCTCTCCTTTCCCCCCGTTCCCCCAAGGAGCATGATTGATGCGTGGCAAGGGGCAGCGTCACGGGGGGGATCGACTGTTCGGACGTTTTTTTGCCGGGTTCGCCGGTTTTGGAAGGGTTTTCCGTCCTCAGGATGCCTCAGGCGGCTTCAGCGACTGCGTGTCGCCGTGAACGTGCTGGGGGCCCCAGGTCGTTCCGAACGGCCGCAGGAAAACCGAGCTGTGACCCGAAAGCAACGAGGAACGTTGGGGGGTGGGCTAACGGGGAACGCATCGATCCTCCATCGCGCACACATTACCGACGGGGCCCGATAGTTACCCCACCCCGCCCAGGACCACGCGGATTCGCGCTCGGGGGGTTCATCGCCGATTTTCCGGCGATGTATTGTCGATTTCAGGTCGATGTTTGTTCCCTTGGGCCAGTCCCCGCCTGACGCCTAACGGTCCCCCTCAGCTGTTGCCCCCCGCCCCTCCGCCGTCAGATCTGGGCGTCGCCAAGCAATTGTGACGGCCAGGCTTTCGTCGCAGTTGGCCTCTGCTGCCCGCTGTCCCAGCCCTGGGGCCGTCAGAGAGCGAACCCCGAGATCCACCGCGGCACGAGAAAATGTACAGCATCGCGACTGGAGCGTTAGACCACGTTTTTCGGCACCAATTTCCAAGCCGGATCGATCTTGGAGGGCTCCAGGTGCCCGAAACAAGGCAAAAACGCCAGGTGTGGAAAAGCTGTGCTGCTATGAAATCAGGGACTCACGACGAGACGCCGGCCCCTGGGAAGTGGCCGAGGCCCCGTGGGCTGGCGCCACGAGCGAGCTGCAACGCAGGAGGGAAAGGCGCGCCCAGATGGAACATCGCACTTTTTTTTCATAGCTACCGGTTGCCATAGAAGCGTGTGATTTCCCAAGTGATTATGGCAACCGCTAGGCATAACACGCGTGTGACGTTCGTCCGACCGCCAGCCGTCGCCGGTTGTCCTGGGTGCTCGGCGCGCAGGCTGTCACGCGCGAGATGCAGCGCACGCTGGAGCACGAATTCTTCCTGGCGGAGAGGCGCGCCCTCGTGTGGCGCCGCGCGCGCGCGGCCGGGCATCGAGCGGGCATCTTTTCCAGGAGGGAGCGCTGCAGGCAAGCCGCAAGCCCAGGAACATGGCAATAATTAGCAGGGTCCATCTCGATCCGATCGACCCGATTCGATACCAACTTCGTCCGTCTGCCGTCATCTTGAGGCCGTCTTGGCCGAAACGCTCATTCTTAACACAAGGCGTCTTGGGCCAGGGTCTACAACATCGCGATTAGGTGAGGATGTCCAGAGCGAAACGGCCGTTTTGGGAAACGTGGGTTGCGCAGCGGCGCGGTCTTCTGGGTGGCCGGCGGGACGGGCCGAAACCCCAGGGAGGAGTACTTCTGCAGAAAAATACCAAATCCAAACCTGTGGGGTCCAGCACGCTGGGCACCCCTGTGGCAAGACCACAGAGGGCGACCGATCGAATGGCCTTCGGCCCATCCCGCCACCGTGCCTGCGTTGTGGGTATGAAGCCTATTGGATGTTCGTTGGAATCTCGTGGGGGACTTTCTGGAGGCAGTTTGCAGGCCTCTGAAGGGGCGTTTTGGGGGCTGCTCGGGGCTCATTTTGGGCCCCCTGCGGGCCTCTCGGGGCAGCTCTTGGGCTGCCGACTCTCAGAGATTCTCGCTTTATCCTCACCCGATGTTATCTTCTTCCTGGCTTCGTCTCAGAGGGGAGGTCGCTGCTCACGCGCCACCGCGCCGACCTCGACGTGCAGAAGGCCAGGGCGGAGGCGACGGAGAGCCAGCAGCAGGCGGCGATCGACAGGCTGCAGGCCGCTGCGGGCGGGTGCTGAGCTCGGCGGGTCCTTTCCCCCTGCCCCTACCCCTCCCCTGCCTCCCTCCTTCCGCGCTGATCTTGCTGCTGCTGCTGCTGCTGCTGCTGATGATGATGATGATGATGATGATGATGATGATGATGATGATGGTGATGATGCTGATGATGGTGATGATGCTGATGCTGATGCTGATGCTGATGCTGATGCTGATGCTGATGCTGATGCTGATGCTGATGATGATGATGATGATGATGCTGATGATGATGATGATGATGATGATGATGATGATGGTGATGGTGCTGATGATGCTGATGATGCTGATGCTGATGCTGATGCTGATGCTGCTGATGATGATGATGATGATGGTGGTGGTGGTGGTGATGACGATGATCATCATCATCAACAGCAACATCATCAGTATCAACATCATCATCACGAATTTATCCATCAGTCGTCATCATCATCAGCATCATCATCATCATCATCATCATCACAAGCCGACTATCAGGACCGAGGCCCGCCCGACGACATTGGGCCGAGCACAGCTTCGAGCAGCCGCCTCGCTCAGACCTGCGCCTCGGCCACCTCGCGTGATCGAGGACACCCCAGCAGCAAGAGCAGCCCTCCGCCGAGCAGCGGAACTCATCCTGGGCACGTGCGAAGTTCCTCGACATCGGCCACGCGTCGGTCGACCACCACGTCGGACGGCAGCGCCTCCGACAGCGACTCCAACAGCGGCTCCATCCTCCACCGCAGCGTCGACGCCCACGCTGCCAGTACTACGACGTGAGCACGATGACGGCAGCAACGGTGCTACCAGAGGAGGACTCTACCGCCAACGCCGCGCAGCCAGCAGCCGAGCCGAAGCGCGCGAGCTGGCGCCTCCCCCATGGACCCCTCCGCCGCCTCGAGGGGCGACGAGGGGCCCCCCTCGCGGCCAAGTCCCGCCTCCGAAAGACGCCGATTACACCAGGTCAGTCACCGAGAGCGCCAGTCGACGCGGCGATCGAGGTCGACGAGGACGAGCAGGCCGCCAAGGGCGACATGCGCAGGAAGCGCAGGGGCGGCCGCAGGGCGAGGAGGGGGGCCCACAGCGAAAAGGTCTGGAGCAGCAAGGACAAGAACCTGATGGCCTTGCTACGCACCACGCTCAAGCTGCTGCTCCAGACCACGCAGAGGACGCGCCTCAACAGCAGCATCAACATTGACGCGTACACGATGACGACGAATCACCCACTCGTGGACAGGATCTCCGCCGAGCTGGAGGGCTGCAAGAACATGCTCGACAAGCTCCGCAGCGAAGACGCGGAGGACAAGCATAAACTCAATGATATAGGGCCCCCAGCTCCAGCACTGGGGCTCGCCGCGCTGGAGAGCCTCCGGAAGGGCGACGTGGGCGGGGCATTCGAGCAGGATATCAGCGCCTACCTGGAGCAGGCCCAGCCGTCCGACGAGATGACCGAAGTCGATGTCATGAAGTATGAACAGCAGCGGCAGATCAGCTTCATACGGCTCGAGCGATGCTTCGACGCGGACGAGGCCTAGCTGGTCGCGGGGGCCCCAGAGTGGCCGGGCCGCAAGCTAATCGTGACCGCTCCCTGCTAGCCGCCGCGGTGTGCCGCCGCAGCGCCAGCGCCCGCGCTCGGAAGACTCGGGGCAGGGGCATGCCACAGGGCGCGCGCCGCCAGTCTCAGAAGACTCAGAGCAGGAGCGCGCCGACGGGCGCGCGCCGCCAGCCCCGGCAGCTTCTGTCTTGGCGTCTAGGCCAGACCCCCCAGCAGCTGCCGACTCGGGGTCGGCAGGACGCGCGCAACCAGTCTCAGAAGACTCAGAGTCGGAGCATGTCGGTGGGCGTGCGCCGCCAGTCTCAGCTTTTTCTGTTTTCTTGTCTGGGCCAGCAGACTCGTGGTCGGCAGGGCTGGCGCAGCCGGGCCCTGCCGACTCGGGGTCGCCCCATCTCGAAGGGCCCGAAGGCCGGCGCGATCAGCTCGATGCAGCAGCAAAAGACGAGGTCGCAGCTTCTTTGCCCGACGAATAAATGCCTCCTCGACGCGTCTCGTGGCAGCGCGACGCAGCTCCCCAGTGTCAGCGCCCGCGAGACGTGGCCCCAAGAGCGGGTGCTACCGAGAGATTCGGCTCTCTGCGGTGGACCATAGTTTTGTCTGGAACGCTGCGCAGGCTCGTTTGGTTCTGATGCCAAGTAACAAATCAGCCTGGCTCGTCTGGTTCTGATGCCGAGTAAAAAATCAGCCTGGTCATTGCCATCATCATCGTCGGCGTCGTCATCATCATCGCCACCGCAACCATCATCATCGCCAAAATCATCGCTACCTTTCCCGCCATCATCACCAGCGTCACCGCCGTCAATTATCCTAGTCACCGCCATCACCAGCACCATCTATCACCACCACCATCGTCGCCACCGTAAAGCATCATCACCACCAATATCATATCCACCTTGTCATCATGAACAACACCATTATCAGCATCATGACCCCCACCATCAGCATCGCCATCGTCATCGCCATCATCAATTTTATTGTCATCACTCTCAGCACCACCATCAGCATCATCATCATCGACATCGCCGTCGCCACCATCACCGCGGCCATCATCATCGACATCATCATCATCACTATCACTGACCATCATCATCCTCGCTATCATCACCATCACCACCGTCGTCACCATCGGCCTTCATTGTCACCTTCATCATCACCGCCATCATCAGCGTCGTCATAATCACCGTCACCGCCATCACTATCACCCTCGTCAACGTCATCATCAGAACCATCATCATCATCAAGCACGTTCAACACCAGCATCATCACCGTCATCATCAGAAGTCGCTTCACCATTGTCATCAGTAACATCCCTCACCAGGGCCACAACCATGCTGCTGATCATCATCATCACCATCATCACAATCATCTTCATCATCTTCATCAATTACCATCACCGTTGTCATCATCCACAACATTGGCATTACAGCATCATCATCACCACTCTCATTGTCATCGGCTTCACAGTCATCATCGTCATCAGCATCATCGCCGTCAGCATCATGTCCACCTGCCTCCATCATCATTCTACCGTCATCACCATCAGCAGCATCACCGCCCACCACCGCCATCGCCTTCACCACCGCCAACAATCGCCACCACCATCTTCATCATTGTTGCCATCATCATCATCATCATCAACCACCGCCACTCACCAACATTACCGTCGTCATCACGAATCACCACCACCACCACCATCATCCGCAACACTACCATCCCAGCATCAACGTCATCATCATCGCCAGTATCATCATCCTCTCTCCCACCGCCATCAACAACAACATCATCCTGCCGCCGTTCAAGAGGCTGGAGGCCTGCATGCCCCTGACCAGCGCTGTTCTTGATTCAGTCGGCTCACGCGGGCTTCCGCCTGGAGTTCGCGCAGACCCCCCCGTCGCATCCAGAGCGGCAGGCAAAAAAGATAAGGGCTGTCCGCTTCGACGCCCGCCAGGGCTGGAATCAAAGCGGTTTTTTTTCGCATCCAGTTCAATGGGGCCAGCGCGCTCGTCGCTCGCTGGCTCGAGGGGGCTCGGCGCCGGGAGGGGGGCGCTGTCGCTGGCCCGCGGCGCGGATGGATCAAGGCAGCACTGCGGAGGCAAAGCGGCCTCTCCGATGCCCCCCTTCCCCCTCTGGGGGGCTTTCCGCGGGGCCGTCGGGCCCCTCCCCCCCCCCCCCTCTCTGCGGCGCGCGACCCGCCCCTTCCGCTCCTCATGGGGGAGAAGCCGCTCTGGCGCAAACCTTCAGGGCCCCTCGCGGCTGCGCTGCGCCGGCGCGGGTGCCAGTTCCCCTGCGCCCCGCCCCCCCCCCCCCAGCTCGCCCCCCCCCCCCCGCCGGCCCGCCCCCGTCGCGCCGCCCTCCTTCAGGGTCGCCCTCCCCGCCCCGATCGCCCGCCCCCCTGCCGCCCTCCTCCCTCGAAGACAAAGCGGCCGCGCAAGGGCGGACTTGGACTTTTGGCGGTCCGCGCAAGTCTCCTGGATTGGCGCCGGATGCTCCGCTCGCCAGGGAATGGGGGGCTTCCTGCGCCGATCGAAAAGTCAGCGCTTGACTCCAGTCATCATTTTCTGTTCTGTTGTGGTCTCGTTCGGCCCCCCCCCCCCGCGCTTGTCGAGGTGGCGTCGCGAGCGACCTGCCCCCGTCCATGGGGCTAAGGCGCCGCGGGGCCATCGCTCCGAGTCAACCCCTCCTGAATTGCGCTTCTGCAGCCTCTCCTCCTGCCCCTTCCTTTGGCTTTCTTTTTGCATTTTCTCTGCTGGGGCCGTCGCCGACATAATCAGCATCGCCAGCAACAGCGGTGCTAGCGTCATCACCGCGGCCGCCGCCACCATCACCATCATAATCAACATCCTCGCCGTCGCAATCATCGTCGCTACCAATTTCGCCGCCAGCATTGCGCTGTCACCGCCGTCGCCATCGCTGTCGCGACCGCCGTCGCCCCGCGATCACCATCATCGTCATCCCCGTCGTCGCCGTCGTCGCGTTCGTCGTCGTCATAGACATCGCCATCGTCATCGCTATCCGTAACCATTGTCGTTCCAACAGTTTCTTTCAAGCCGAAGGGGCTCGAATTCTGGGCACGGCGGCCCAGTCCTGCCTGCCCGCTCTTCTTGGCCAGCCCAGATGTTGATCCCCCGGGCGCTATGGCTCGCGCGGGCGTCAGCGCCCTGATACCGAAGATGACTGATTTGAGTCCTTCAGGTCTGTCACGGCACAAGTCTCTGTGATTGTTGCTAACGTCCAGGTTAGGCCTGTCGGTTTTGGCGAGCATTTTTGGAAGAGAGTTGGCCTTTCTCCGATCATGGGCGACAAGCACTGATCTCGGCAACGGCAGCGATCGTGGTGGCGACGGCAGAACGACGAAAATTCAGAGCCATGCCTCATCCTCGCCCCGGTTCTCCCGATCTGTCGTCGATGGCCGCTCCTGTGGGGTCCGGTGATGAGTTCACTTGCGAGGTTCTCTATGGGGCAGGCATCGCAGCTTTTCTTCTACAGTTTCTCGAGCTTGCGAAGTCGACGATGAAGGCTGCCCCGCATAACTTTTCGAAACAAGTGAATCTACGTCTCCCGTTGGCAAGCGGAGCCTCTGACATCGTCGAGACGTTCGGCGGGAATTTCCCTGGTGGCATCGCGCGCGCCGCCCCCGAGGGCCCCCGCTCGCTGCGCCTCGCGCCCCTCGGCGGCAGCCGGACGGGCGCGCGGTCGGCGGTGTCGGGTCAGATTCGCCGCGAACTCGAGGCGGCAGTCGAGGCCGACGCGCCCCTCGTGGAAGGGGCCAACCGGCTCGCCAATTGGCACTGGGTTCATCTTTGCGAGGGTCTTCCGCGTTTCTCAACCGAGTCTGTTCCGGGGGGCGCCCCGCGCAGTTGCCCGCGCCTGCCGCTTCGTGGCTCTCGGGCTAGGAGGTGGGCGGCATATGTCTGTTGGCTAGTTGAGACATGGGCGGACGGGCCAAATGCACAGTCTGCCCCTGCCAGGGCTGGGTGGCCCGCGCGCTCTCCAGTGTGCGCGGGCCAGCTTCTATCGGCGCAGCTTGTTCAAGGGGGGCGCGGGGCGCCGATGCGCCCCCCCTTCGCCCCGGGAGGAAGGAACAGCGGTATCAGTCTCACATTGGATTGGAATGCTGAAAGTTGTTGTGCCCGCGTTACAGGTGCGCGAGTTCGCGCATGCGAGCGTCTGGGCCTGTTCAGCGCCCCGATCAAGCGCAACCAGGTAGTCTGCGGGCCAACAGTCACATAAGCATCGCGGGGACTTCATCGCGACCCGGAGGGAGTTTCCGAATCGCAGGCCGTCCTGGAGTCCCGCGTGGATAATATTCCTGGGCAAGGGGCCCTGGAAGTTCGATGTGTGTTTCATTGTTTTAATTGTGATGTGATTGATAATGGGTGAGGCGTCGTGAGTTCTGTGTCTTGGCGACTCCGGCCGGGGCGCCTTGCAGTTCGCGCGTCGACTGTTGGTGCAGGGTTTGGCTGTTAACTTCGCTGGCTGTCTCCTGGCCGCTCTGCTCTGCCCCCCGACCCTTTTGCCTTGCGCATTCTTCTTGTAAGGTTCATGATTGCATTCGTTAATGATGGGCGGGCGCGTCCTGGGTCGGGGCAATCCAGCCGAGGCGTCGCGGCCTTCATTTGCGAATGCTGCGTTTGGGGAACGGTCGGGGCACTTTAAGCCGCAGGGCGCTGGCCCCGCCTGTCTGGGCCGCAAGGTCGTCTCGACTGCTCGGCTCGATCGAGCGCGCGTTGACGTTCTTCCAGCGGCGCTGATGAATGTCGTCGTTCCTGACCCCGCGCCGCCGGGGCGCCCGCGGGCCTTGAGAACCCGCTCAAGCATTTCTTGCCATGATTACTATTGCGCCCCAGCAGTGACGCCCTGGCGGCCCCCCACCGGTTGCGCCGCCAAAGCAATTGCGCCGCGTGGCGCGCTGATGTGCGGGATGAGGGCGGCTGACGAGTCATCGCCGCGCCGTGCGCATGCGGCTAGGACAGAGGCGGCGGCGCGCGGTGCGCATGCAGAGCTTCGGAAGACGACGAGTTGTCGCTTGTCAACTTGTCCGCGCGAGTGGCCCCATTGGTGCGCTGCAGCTCTCCGCGGTTCCCGCGCGAGCGCGCAGCTCCGTGGCGTTCGAGCCGCGCGCGCCTTCCCTTCGATCTCATCTGTCTTCGATGTGGCTTTTGGCGCGAACATTGGCCTCCCCGGGCCGCGCGCGCACCTTCGCGTTGGGCAGTCATTTTTTGGGTTCCGAAAAGAGGTTATCGCGCGGGCCAGATATCTCCACGGGCACGAAGTGTCGCGCAAGCGCGCGCGTGCACAGCGTAATCGCGACTGGCAAGACTGTCTGAGCATGCCTGTTCGTCTTGGTAACATTTTGCTGCGCTCGCTGGCGTGCGCTGCGCGCGCCCCTCCGGCCGGTTCTTGCTTCTCGCGTCCAGCGCTTTGATGCGGTTGTCCCTGGCATGGCGCGGTCCACAGAGCGCCGTGGAAGCGTCGTGCTCGCCAACCGCACTGGCCGCGATGCCCTCGTTTTGCAAGTTGCCCCACGATTGCCGGCAACGCCGTGGGGCCATGGGCGCCCGGGTCGATTTCTATTGTCAGAGCGCCGCTCTCCTTGAAGATCTCCGCCTCAATTATTTTCGCGAGCCCCCTGCGGTTTTCATCGCCAACTCGACTGCTGCCCCCTGCGCGGGAGTCTCCGCAGATTCGCCCGCTCTCTATTGGGTGCACTGACTACAGGCTTGCGACGGCAGCTGTTGCTCATCCTTACACCCCGGTCAGCATGCGCACCATTCCGTCGCGTTTGTCGGGGGGCGTTCTTGGTCGCGCTATTCCGGTTGACATCATCTCGCGCGAAGGTGACAGTCTGTTGGCGCGTTTTAAGGTTCGAAAGGATGCCGCTCAATTGTTCGCGGACTTCCAAGCCGCTTTCCCCGGTCTGTCCCAAGTGCACGGGCATTCCTGCCTGGGCGGCCCGCATCTGCCAGGGCAGCGTTGCCCCGGCCTCTACTTTGCGGCGTAAGTCTGCCTTCTTTCGGCGGTGGGTCGCGGGGTCTGTCAGGCTTTCCTTGCGTGTATACGATTGTTTGCCGTGGCCCTGGACCCAATGTGCTGTTGGCTAATTGCTGCAGGCCCCGTCGGGTTCAGACTTTCAGGTTGCGCAGACGACTCTCCCGGTCAACTTGTTTGCCAAGTTGGGCCCGATCTTTGCTGGGCTCTGCTTGCTCGCGGACGCCATCGGCGTGGAGCTGAATTTCGGGATATACGGGCCTCGCGTCAAGGGGGGAAAGACCACCCGGACTAGGCAATGGGCGTTTACTAAACGGCCTTGGGCGTTTACTAGACAGCCTTGCCCTGTTTGATTCCTTCTTTGGGCGCGTTTGCTGAACGGCTTCGCGCGTCGGGGTGGCCACTGGCGGAGTGGATTTTCTGCGCTCTAGGACTGGGCCCCCCCGCGAGAATTTTTCGCGACCTTGGGTGATGGCTGCGAGCGGGTATCTGCGTTGGCTTGGTGCAGGTATTTGGCGGCGTCTGATGGGCCTATGCCCGCCCCAATGGTTGCCCGGCCCAGCGCGACAAGTATTTCGCACGTGCGTGTTGTATTCGCCTTGCGGGTGCCAGACTAGCGGGGTCCATTGTCCCCTGCAGCAATCGCGCTGTCTCTGCGCTCGGCAACGCGCTTCAACTCTATCGCCCCAATTTGAAGATTGCACGTTACAGATCGTCCGCTATGGTCATCGGCGCAGCTTCGATGGCACACTGATGCGAATTCTTTGGCGCGCAGGCTGCAACGCGCAGTGCTTCCCGTATCGCTACGCGGTGTGAGTGTGTGTATATCGCACGGGTCAGGTGTCTCAGGCGCGGCGTCGGTTTAAACTGGCTTGGAGCATCTGCTCGGCCCTCTCCTGGAGCTTATCCCTGATCGATGATCTCCCTGCTGGTATGGGAGGTCGCTTCTGTCGGAGATGGGGGCGGCGTTGCAGGAGATGCCTCCGCGGCCCACTCGCCGTGCAGACCTGCCCTGGCGACCCAGCGTCTGCGACGCAAGCCTAGCTCGCTCGCGCCACGAGAGAAGCGGAGCAGTCTGGCGCGATGGCCTGCGAGCGTGCCAGAAGAGCGCGGCTCGGGCATTTTCATGTTATCCTTAGACTGGCATTCTTTTTTTTTCGTGTTCGAATGCGCGCAGTTTGCCCGTCGCTTTCCGCGTTTGAAGTCGCTGCGGTTTCGCGGGCCTTGTGCAGAGGGGTTTGGATTTCAGCTCGCATTCGCGTTCAACCTGAGAGTTGTCGTGTCGGTGGTTGCGAGTGTCCTGGCGATAAGTGCCATTGCCAGCGCTGCCCCAGAGGTGCTGGTCTATTTTTGACCGGGGCCCGTTTCCTGTTCCGTTCCCTCGTGGCCTCGCTTCCTTTTTCTGCGCCCCCCGCTGCGTCGACGGTCGGGTTGCCGGTTTCCTGACTCCTGGGCGTGATGCAGCCCACTGATCATTGGTCGGATGCAAACGCTGCGTTCCGTCAGGGGCGTCTTATGAACGCATTTTTGAAGGCAGGTTGAGGCTTTTGATGCAGCGCCGCCGCCCGATTTTACTTGCCACCCATCATGTTCGCAACCCTGTGGGTCAGTAAAGCTCTTATGGTTTGTTCCCGACCATCTTGTGGTGTTGCGCCCTCGTTTTGAAGAGAGCGCCCCGCGTTACTCACTCACTCTTCTTCCTTCCTCCTCCCCCCCTTTTTCCCGCCGCCCCCCTCACGTTCGCACGCCCCTCGCGCGCGTCGTGGCCCCAGAGGGAGCTTCACCGAAGATCCAAGTGGCGCGATCCGCATGCGGCTGCCCCGCTCAGTTTAGCGCTTCGTGGCCCCAGAGGGAGCTCCACCGATTGTCCCAGTGGCGCAGTCCGCATGCTTATCTTCCGCCCACTGCAACGTTTCGCCACCCCGGAGGGAGCCCCACCGACGGTCTCAGCGGCGCAGTCCGCATGCGGTTCCCCCGCCTAGTACAACGTTTCATGGCCCCACGTGGAGCTCAACCGAAGGTCCCAGTAGCGCAGTCCGCATGCGGTTCCCCCGCCTAGTACAACCCCTCATGGCCCCACGTGGAGCTCCACCGAAGTTCCCAGTGGCGCTTTCTAAGGTCCCAGTGGCGCAGTCCGCATGCGGTTCCCCTGCCCAGTATAGCGCTTCGTGCCTTAAGAGGGAGCTCCACCGAAGATCCAAGTGGCGCAGTCCGCATGCGTCTCCCCCACCCAGTGCAGCGCTTCGTGGCCCCATATGGAGCCACACCGAAGGTTCTATTGGCGCAGTCCGCGTTCGGTTTCCCCGCACGCGTTAGTGTTCCCAGCGGGAGCTCCACCGAAGGTCCAAGTGGCGCAGTCCGCATGCGGATCCCCCGCCCAGTACATCGTTTCGTGGCCCCAGAGGGAGCTCCACCGACGGTCCTAGTGGCGCAGTCCGCATGCGGTTCTCCCACCCAGCACAGCGCCTCGCGGCCCCAAGGGGAGTTCCACTGAAGGTCCCAGTGGCCGTGTCCGCATGCGCCTCCCCCACCCAGTTCAGCGCTTCGTGGCCCCAGAGGGAACTCCACCGAAGGTCCCAGTGGTGCAGTCTGCATGCGGTTCCCCCCGCCCAGTTTAATGTTTCGTCTCCCCACGGTCCCCCACCCAGTACAACGCTTCGCGGCCCCACGGGGACCTCCACCGAAGGTCCCAGTGGCGCAGTTCGCATGCGGTTCCCCCGTCCAGTTTAACGCTTGGGGACCCCATAGGGAACTCCACGGAAGACGATACCCACAATTGCGGTACCCACTATGCATATGGTTACGTTCGTAACCAGTCTAATTGCATGCCTTTCCTGCGCGGCGGCGTGTTCATTTGTCCCATTCCGGAGTGGTCCTCGACGTGCCAGCAGTCTGCGCAGCTAGGTGCGGTCGCTTCTCTTGCGGCCACGTTGCCTCTCTCCCCCCTCCAGACCTGGGGAAGCGCGCGCGGTGATTCGGTTGCCGTGGCGCCAGCGACCTTTCACTGTTAATTTGCAGGTGCAGGTGTCTTGACTATTGAATGACACGTTGCATTGCCATTGCCATTTCCTCGTTGACACCAAGCCGTTGGGGGAACATTCTTCATCGCCATCGCTCTCGTCACCACCGCCGTTGTTATCATCATCATCATCATCATCATCATCATCATCATCATCATCATCATCATCATCATCATCGTTATCATCATCGTTATCATCATCATCATCATCATCGGCCGTATCATCAGCATCATCATCGTCATCATCATCATCATCATCATCATCATCATCATCAGCATCAGCATCATCATCATCATCATCATCATCATCATCATCATCATCGTTATCATCATCGTTATCATCATCATCATCATCATCATCATCGGCCGTATCATCAGCATCATCATCGTCATCATCATCATCATCATCATCAGCATCAGCATCATCATCATCGGCCGTGTCGTCATCATCATCATCCTCATCATCATCATCATCATCATCATCACCATCATCATCATCATCATCATCATCATCATCATCATCATCACCATCACCATCACCATCACCATCATCATCATCATCACCAGCATCATCATCTTTGTTTTTCTCGTCAGTCCCTGGCCTTCGGCCTCCGTCTTCCATCCTGCCCCCGTTTCCCCCCCCATCCGTCCGCTGCTTCTTCCCATTCCCCTGCTGCCCCCTCCTGGCCCCCTGCCCCCCTCCCTCCCTCCTCCTCTTGTTTACTTCCGCCCCCCCCCCGCCCCCCCTGAAACCTCCCTTCTCCCGCCCCTCCCCCCCCGTGCCCCCGTTGGCAGCGGCTGGCGCCCCTCGCTGCCCGCAGCCCTCAAGGGAACCCGGGCCTCGAAGCGCTCCTGCCCGCTCGGGCTTGCGCGCCGTGCGCGTGGCGCCCCGGCGGCCCTGCCCCGCACATGTCTCCCTGCAATGCCGAGCGGCTGCTGGGTGCCAGCGGCCGCAGGGGCCAGGCTCGCCATGAACGAAACGGGTCTTCAGGGAAACGGGTCCTCGGGGAAGCGGGTTTGTTCGCCGCCTTTGGTTTCTTGCATATAGAACCCGGGGGGTAGGCCTACCTAGGCGTACCCATAGGCCTACCCCCCTAGGCCTACCCTAGGCCTACCCCCTAGGCCTGCCCTGGGCCTACCCCGTAGGCCTATCCTAGGCCTACCCCTAGGCCTACCCCCTAGGCCTACCCTAGGCTTACCCCTAGGCCTACCCCCTAGGCCTACCCTAGGCCTACCCCTAGGCCTACCCCCTACGCCTACCCTAGGCCTACCCCTAGGCCTACCCCCTAGGCCTACCCTACGCCTACCCCTAGGCCTACCCCCTAGGCCTACCCTAGGCCTCCCCCCTAGGCCTACCCCATAGGCCTACCCCCTAGGCCTACCCCCTAGGCCTACCCGAGGCCTACCCGCCCGTTAGGGTTCACGCGTGTCAAGTGCACACGCACCATACTTGAATGTCCCGCCCGCCGGACCCGACCCGCCCGTTAGGGTCCGCCCGACCCGACCCGACCCGCCCTTTGGGGCCCGCCCGACCCGACCCGCCCGTTAGGGTCCGCCCGCCCGACCCGACCCGACCCGCCCGTTAGGGTTCACGCGTGTCAAGTGTACACGCACCATATTTTAATGTGTCAAGTGTACACGCACCATATTTTAATGTCCCGCCCGCCCGACCCCAACCCCCCGTTAGGGCCCGCCCGCCCGACCCGACCCGACCCGCCCGACGACCGACCCGCCCGTTAGGGTTCACGCGTGCCAAGTGTACGCGCACCATATTTTAAAATGTCCCGCCCGCCCGACCCGACCCGCCCGTTAGGGTCCGCCCGACCCGACCCGACCCGCCCGTTAGGGTCCGCCCGCCCGACCCGACCCGACCCGCCCGTTAGGGTTCACGCGTGTCAAGTGCACACGCACCATACTTTAATGTCCCGCCCGCCCGACCCGACCCGCCCCGCCCGACCCGACCCGCCCGTTAGGGCCCGCCCGCCCGACCCGACCCGACCCGGTTCACCGCGCACCATACTTTAATGCCCGCCCGCCCGACCGACCCGCCCGTTAGGGTCCGCCCGACCCGACCCGCCCGCCCGACCGACCCGACCGCCCGTTAGGGTTCACGCGTGTCAAGTGTACACGCACCATACTTAATGTCCCGACCCGACCCACCCGACTCGCTCGTTAGGGTCCGCCCGACCCGACCCGCCCCGCCCGTTAGGGTCCGCCCGCCCGACCCGACCCGACCCGCCCGTAGGGTTCACGCGTGTCAAGTGTACACGCACCATACTTTAATGTCCCGCCCGCCCGACCCGACCCGCCCGTTAGGGTCCGCCCGACCCGACCCGCCCGTTAGGGTTCGTAGGGTTCACGCGTGTCAAGTGCACACGCACCATACTTTAATGTCCCGCCCGCCCGACCCGACCCGCCCGTTAGGGCCCGCCCGACCCGACCCGACCCGCCCG
>CAUYUJ010010113.1:405417-424713 GCA_963575745.1 Prorocentrum cordatum
TGCAAAGGAGGACTTGATCCACAACGCTGAGTAGCACAATCGCGGCATGGCACATCGCAGCTCAGCACGGCGTAGCACAGCATAGCCCTCGGCACGGTATATCAGCATCGATACACTCAGCATTGCAACCGCCCGTCGCCCAAACAGGTGTCTGTGAAACGTTGCCATGCCTTACATTTCTATATTCCTTTCCGGGTTCGTGGGTCGATCATGTTCAGGGTTAAGAGTTCGGTTTCGAATCCAGGTCCGGCCAGTTCTGGCACACAATCATCAGACAGCTCGAGCGCAATCAGAAGACAAGCTGAACATTTGTATACCAATTGTGCTCGAATGCGCGTATGCTTCCATGAACATTTCGGCATCGCAGACTTTGGATGCAATAGCAATGCAACGTTTGTTCGTATGCGTTCAAATTAAGCCCTGAAGAGTAGACCCGAAGGAGTTGTTGGATTGTGGAGGGGGGCGATATGTTGGGTCAGCTATGTGGTGTAAGCTGTCTCGTTTAAGCTTTGCGGTACGAGCATATGGTGCAAGCCATTTTGTGCACCGTATGTGATGTAACCCACGTTGTGTAACGCATATGGCGTGAGTTTATCTCTTGCGGGCTATATTGTGCAACACATGCGGTGCAAGCTGCGATAAGCTATGTGGCGTGAACGAATATGTTTGGGCTACATTCGCACCCAGCAGTTGCGGATAAGAGTGAGGGGGCGGGCGCGGGGTAGGTTGCGCGTGGTTCGTGAGCGATTCGCGGGTGGTTCGTGGGGTGGGTCGGGTGGGTCGCCGGGTGAGTCGCGGGTGGGTCGCGGGTGGGTCGCGGGTGCGTCGCGGGTGGGTCGCGGGTGGGTCGCGGGTGGGTCGCGCGGGCGGGTCGCGGGTGGGTGGCGGGCGGGTTGCGCGGTTGGTCGTGGGTGGGTCGCGGGTCGCGCGTGGGTCGCGGGTGGGTCGCGGGTCGCGCGTGGGTCGCGGGTGGGTCGCGGGTTGTTCGCGGGTGGGTCGCGGGTGGGTCGTGGAGTGGGTCCGGGTGAGTCGTGGGTGGGTCGCGGGTGCGTGGTTGGACGACGACAACACTCAACAACAGCAATCCGCACCGCGGAAGCCCACTTCAGCCACGCACCCAGGGACAGTGAACGACCGTTCGGCCCCCTCACTCTGATACTGTGTAGTATCTGTGGTGTGAGGTTCGTGGTGCACCATGCTGGGTGAGCTATGTGGTATGCGGCAAGCTGTATGGTGACAGTGCAAGCTCTGTTCTGCAAGCCATGTGGTGCAGATGCACGGGCGCGGGGTGCCCACGAGGCGCCCACCAGCCGGGCACCTGCCGAAAGCCCGGGGTACCCATGCAGAACCCTTTGTGTGTGTGTAAGAAAACCCCGAAGTGCGAGCACGGGTTCGGGGAACTGGAGCTCACGAGTGCGATGTGTTGAGTTGCGGGTTTCCGTGTGTATGGCATACGCCTCCAATGCGCTTGCGCGCGCGAGTTCACACATCAGACACGGAGGTGGTGTGTGAAGGTGACGTGCGGGGGCCTGTCTTCCCATCGCTTTGTCAGCAGCAGGGCCATGGGCGTGCTGTTGCCGCAGCTTGCAAACGCCATGGAGGTGCTGCAAGAGGCCGACAGGGATCCCACAGGGATCCGACATGAATCCTGCAGGAATTCTACAGGAGAGGGAGCGTAGGATCGGCGTCACCCCAGCATACGAGTGCTATCTGTGCGTCGCTCCTCCCAGGGGCGACGCGCGCAAGAAAAAAATTAGAGTATATGCGTCATGGCGGGCGCTTTCTGGCCACGCCGCTCGGGAAACGATCTACTACAAGGACGCTATACTAGATGCTCGAGTCGGGCGCACGCCTCCAAGGAGGACACACAGTACTGGGATGCCCCTGTGCGACCCAGAGAGGGAGCTCAGGAGGAGCGCCCTGCGAGGTGAGTCCGCGCGCTTCTCCCGCGCCGAGTCGCACCGCGCCGCCGAGGCCAGGCAGAGGGGGGCCGCGTGGGGCGGCGGCGCGGGGCGGGCTCCGAAGGCGGCCCCGTCCACCTGCCCCTGCCTCCCGGGAGATGAGCAGCGGGAGCGGAGGGGAGGGAGAGACGGCGAGGGGGAGGGGAAGGGAGCGCAGCGGAGGGGAAGGGAGGTGAAGGGCGGGGAGGGAGGGGAGAGGAGGGGAGGGGAGGAGGGGGAGGGAGGCAAGCCAGGTGCGCTCGCATCATTTCTAACGTCCTACTCCCTCCCATCCCTTACCATGGCGTATATATCCTTTCTATCCGCACAGTCGGATATCGAGCAGGGCAATGATCGCGAGAGGGTACGCGATGCATGGTATAGCACGGCATGGCATGACGTAGATGGGCACGGCAGAGCGTAGCATCCCACAGCATGGCGTGGCATTGCGCAGTGAAGCAATGCATCACAATTCATTATAATAATCATTGCAATGCGAAGCATGGCATCGCACAGCGGAGCAGAACACAACTCCGCACAGAATGTCATGGCATGGCGCCGGGCTCCTTGGAGGGTAAGCGGCTCGTCTTCGAGAGGTTTGGGCTGGTCTGGAGTCGTGGCTCAATGTCTAGCTCTCATTGGGCTCCCCGAAAAGCTCCACACAAGGCTGGGCTGATGTAGAGCACCCGCTTGCTGTGCTTTCAACGTTGCCTTCTGAAAGCAGAACCGGGGCTCCCGCTGGATACTTCCTGAGCAAGAAATTAACGAATCGACACCGAATGTGTAATCACTTCCGACTGTTTTTCCGGGGGGGGCATTTTGTAGATTTTGGGGCTTGTTTGGAAGGGCCTAAAACGCCCGCGCTGCAGCGGTAGCACGATTTGGAACAACCAGAGGCGCAGAAATGAAGCCAGCGATTCAGCGGGAACAACATGTTGGGAAACAACAACCAAAGCGAAAACCCATTTCCCAGGAATCGTGTGTGTAAAAACAATACGCGGAGGGGGGCCTGACATCTTCTGGACGTCATTCGGGGAGAGGGGCGAGTAGTATTCACATTGTGTAATTGTGGAAGGGAGGGGAGGGGAGGGGAGCGGAGGGGAGGGAGCGGAGAGAAGGGAGGGGGGGAATGGAGCGGAGGGAGGGTACGGGAGGCGAAGGGAGGAAATGAGCCTGTGCGGCTGCGGAGCGGTCCGGCCTGTTACCCTCCATGGCCGCGCACTCTCTCTGGCAACGTCTTTTCCCGCTGCCCAACGGTGATCTCCATCATGGCCCACCCTTCCGCCTCATACGTGGTCGGGTGTTCATGATGGTGGTTGCTCTGATTATGGTGAGCTGAGCATGCTTGCTATCAGGTGAACATGTGACGTCCGTTGCGGGGGTTCGCCCCCCTTCCCCCGCAGCGCAAACGAGCGTATGTGTGGGTGGTCGGCACGAAGCCGTCGAAATTCGAGCGGCGGTCCGCGCACAGCTCGATGAGGTCATCCGACGAGATTGGAAGTCGATGAGCATGCCTTTGCTGCCTCGACAACAGGATCTCGCCGCCCTCGTTGGCTCGATCGCGCTGGGCAGCGGTAGACCCATTGCCAGTGTCCCTGGATTCATAGCGAACTTGAATTAGCTGTCGTTGATCTGCTTGCGCCACTTTTATCGCCGTTGACTCCCCACGATCGGTCTCGACGAGCCCGTTGAAGCCGGAAGGCTTATCACTCTTATGCAGACTCTGCATGTGTGTTCAGGCGTGCTTGCCCAGGCAAGTGACGTTGGCGAAGGATACGATGCTGCTATCATCGCGAGTGCCAGCAGCTGCCACATCGCCGCCCGCAGAGGTAGGTGCAGCTGAAGCGGAGGAGGCGACGCCGCAGGTGACGCCGTGCTCCTGAGCAAGTGCACGCTTGCCCACGGCGCCCCCGGATCTCGACACCCACTTTGGCACGGCGGTGCCCGCCGCCTTGGACAGCGCAGCGGCCTCTGCCGCATTGGCCTCCTCGGTCGCGCGGAACTCTTGGCATCGCTCGGACGTGTGCCTTTTTTCCTTCGGCGAGGACCATCGAGGAGCATCCTTGATCATTTGGCGAAACATGCGACGCACGAAATCGAAACAAGCACAGGGAATGGACGTCCGAGCGATGGCCAGAACTAGGCATCGCCGACGGCGGCAGCCTTGGCTGCGACGTCCTCCGCCGCGGCGCCCCCCTCTGCGGCTCCAGCCGCCGCCGCCGTGCCGTCGCCAGCGGAGGCTGCCGCCGCCGATGCCGCTCTATTTGTGCCCGAGCCCCCGCCAGCACCCGCGCTCTTGTTTCCGGCTTGAGTGGGGGAACGAAGAAGGACATAAACATAAGAGCTCAGAGGTCCGCGTGGATGTCTCGGATCGGCACTGGACCCCCCTCCCTCGCGCGCGGAGCCTTCGTGCGCTCCAGCCATTGTGTGTGCCACTGTCTGAACGGGTCGGCATGGCCGCTTGCGCCTCTCTGAGCTGTTTCTCGATGTACATGTGTTGCGTCTCCTCGCAGCCCAGCGCGTCCAGACTATCAAAGAAGGCGGTATCCCAGACGACCTTGACCAAGTCGGACTCCTTGCCCTTCTTGCCATCCGAGGTCACTTCGCCCTCGCAGACCTACAGCCCTGAAGACTTGGCGAGCCCTGGAATGGCCACCTGCTTGCTGACCTCCGCCTCGGCGACGGCCTGGGCGAGCTCCTTCTCGCGCGCCTCCGCCTTGGCAAGGTTGACCTTGCACCTACACACATGGAAGGCCGCCTGCTGGGGCTTGGCCTCCGCATCACGCCAGATGCCTGATGCCTTGCGGACGGCTTCGTCAGCGCTGACGCTGGGCTGCGCCGACGTGCTACAGTGCAAGGCGAGGAGCGCCTGCTGGCCCTATGAGCACCTGCTTGACCGCCGTATCCGTGGTGGCGCTGACGGCAGGGTCCAGCAAGTCCACCGCCGGCTGCGTGCCCGACGAACTCGCCTGCTTGCTACCGCCCACGCCCGCGCCGCTCTTGCTCCCTTGACCTTGTTGCCAGACTGCGCCTTGCCGTCCGACGTGAGGTCGAAGCTGATGTGCCTGGTCGGCTGAGGCGTTTACAGTTTGAGTGTCCTGTTGAAGGTGCGACAGTTGAGCTCATGATTGCCGCGCCCCGCGCATGTGCTCGAACGCCATGACTGCCCTGGAGATCAAAGCGCGTGCCCGCTTTCGTCGACGGAACCTGCTGTGCGCCCACGCGGCAGATCCGCCGTCTGCCAAGCACCCCGTGGAGGCGCGGGAGCTGGTTCTGAGTGCCCCTGCTGCCAGGGGGCTGTTCGAACCAGAGTGTTCATTTGGATGTGGGTTCGAGTCAAGCGGTAACTCCCATCTTGAACCAGAGTGCTTGAGGGTTCAAGCAGGGAGGAGGAGCTGGAGGAGAGCAGGAGGAGAGCAGGAGGAGAAGGAGGAGCAAGAAACTCTCTCTCCCCCTTCCCCCCAGTTTTGCCGCCCGCCCCTTGGCAGGGGGGCGCCGCGGCGGACGCAGCGGCGCCGGCGCGCCCCGGCCTGCAGATGTCCGTTGAGGTGTGCATCGCGGAGTGCCCCGCAAGGCCAGGAATTGGCCGTCAGGCGGGGGTTCGAGGAGGAACGCCCTCCCACATCTTAACAAACAGTGCTGGCGCAACTGGGGACCGAAATCAGATTGGCAAGGTGGTTTACCACAGCTGATGCAGCTGCGATGGCGGTTCCGCTAAATAATCCCTGGCGCGTCTCAAAGACTGCGCTGGCATTTCAGCACGAGCCTAGGAGGCCCCCGGAAGCCTCAGGAGGTCCCAGGAAGCCTCAGGAGAAGCCCCAGCGACCCCCAGTAAGCCCCATGAGGCTTCAAGAGGGCCCAGGAAGTCCCAGGTAATTCCTGGAGGCTTCAGGAAGCCCTAGGAAGTGTCAGGAAGCCCCAGGGGAATCCCAGGAAGCCCCAGGATGCCTCAGGAGGCTCCAGGAGGATTCACGAGGTTTTGAGAGAGCCCCAGGAAGCTCCAGGATGTCCCAGGAGACCTTGGGAGGCCCCAGGGGGCCCTAGGCGCTCGACGAATTGGCGAGCGAAAAATGTGCGCCGCGCCTTAGCGGGAGCGCAAGTTTCAGAAAACATGCGCGTGGCGCCGAAGCGAGGAGGAGATTTCGCCCTGTCGCGCGCGATGTGCACCGCGCCCCCTTCCTGCCACGCATTTCGCAAAGCAGACGACAAGAAAATCCCCACTGAGAGGAAACATGTCGACGTTGTATGCCTTTTGACAGGTAGGATGGCCCTTCCCGCTCAATTGGGGTTGCCCCAGACGTCCGCGCGCGATGTGCGCCGCGTCCCGTTCCTGCTACGCATTTCGCATCGCCGACGACAAGGCAGGCCATGTGGAGAGAAACAACGACGACTTCGTAATGCTTTTATTGCAGTTGGGATGGGAGGGCCCAGATTGCCGCGCGCGATGTGCGCCGCCTCTTGTTCCTTCTACGCATTTCGCATCGCCGACGACAAGGAAGGCCATGCTGAGAGAACAACGGCGACGTTGTATTCGTTTTTTGCAATTAGGATGGGAGGGCCCGGATGGAAGCGCTATCGGCCGACCAGAGGGGGGAGTAAGAGTATATTCTAAGAAGGAATAGTGATAGGAGTAGGAGTAGGACTAGGAGTCAAGCTAGCCAGCTCGAGCGAGTCAAGCATGACATGCCCACTCTCACGCGCCTTCCCACAACATAAGAAACAATGCTGGCGCAAATGGGGACCGACATCAGATCGGCAAGGTGGTTTACCACAGCTGATGCAGCCGCGATGGCGGTTACCGCTAAGAAATCCCTGGCGCGTCTCAAAGACTGCGCTGGCATTTCAGCACGAGCCGAGGAGGCCCCCGGAAGCCTCAGGAGGCCCCAGGAGGCCTCGCCCCAACGACCCCCAGGAAGCCCCATGAGGCTTCAGGGGGTCCAGGAAGTCCCAAGTAATTCCAGGAGGCTTCAGGAAGCCCTCGGAAGTGTCAGGAAGCCCCAGGGGAATCCCAGCATGCCTCAGGAGGCTCCTGGAGGATCCACGAGGCCTTGGTGGAGCCCCGCGAAGCCCCAGGATGTCCCAGGAGACCCTGGGAGGCCCCAGGGTGCCTTAGGCGCTCGACGATTTTGTTGTCGTTTTTTACTGTTAGCATGGAAGGGCCTGGATGGAACCCTTATCGGCCGGCCAGACGGGGGAGCAAGAGTAAATTCTAAAAAGGAATAATGGTAGGAGTAAGAGTAGGAGTAGGAGGAGGAGGAGGAGGAGGAGGAGGAGGAGGAGGAGGAGAGGAGGAGGAGGAGGAGGAGGAGGAGGAGGAGGAGGAGGAGGAGAGCAGGAGGAAAGCAGGAGGAGGAGGGCGAGGAGGAGGAGGAGAAGGAGGCGGAGGAGGAGGGGAGGAGATGGAGGAAGGAGGGCGTAGGAGGACGGATGAGATCAGGAGGATGATGAAGAGAATAATGAAACGAAGGAGGAGGAGGAGGAGGAGGAGGAGGAGGAGGAGGAGACGAGGACGAGGACGAGACGAGGGCGAGGAGGAGGAGGAGGAGGAGGAGGAGGAGGAGGAGGAGGAGGAGGAGAGGAGGAGGAGGAGGGGGAGGAGGGGGAGGGGGAGGCGGCGGAGGAGGACAGGAGAAACACTGGGGCAGGAGGAGGAGGAGGAGGAGGAGGAGGATGAGGAGGAGGAGGAGGAGGAGGAGGAGTAACAGGGCAGGAGGGCGAGCGGTTGGAGCAGGAGAGCGGAGCGAGGAAGGCGGGAGGGCAGAGGGGGAGGTGGCGGGGTGCGATGCAGCAGGCCGCCTCGGACGCCGCGCGGCAGCCGCTCGCACCGGCCCGGGCGGCGCCCCGCCGGGGTGGCGGGGGCAATCTGTATGCTTCACGGGACCTCCACACACGCCAGCATCGCCAGAACCCTTCCAGGGCCTCGGGGGGCTCCAGCCCCGGGGTCGCCACGGCGGACTCTGCATCCAGAGGCGTGGCCGGGCAGCAGAGTCGCGCCTCTTCGCCCTCCGGCCGTCTCCGCCCTCGTTCTCCTCACCCTCGCACTCCTCGTCCTCCGAGGACGAAGGCGGAGAGGACGAGCGTTTTTGTCCGTATCGGGCCTGGCAGGCTGGGGGAGGCTGCGCGCGCTCGGCCACCAGATGACGGGGTGATGCGGTGGACCGCGTGTTCCTCTCCCTTCCTGTTCCCCCCCTCGAGCACTGACGAAGCGTCCCGGCGTGCCTATATGCCTACCAAACAATGTTCTGAGAACCTATGTGCCTACCAAACAATGTTTCAAGAACATCTCTGGCTGGGACTGTCTTGTTTTAGCACATCGGGCAAATGTTCTAGGAACTTGGGGTTTTAAGAACATTTCGTGGTAGGCCTATAGGAATGCTGGGACGGTCGGTCCCTGCTCAACCCCCATACCAAAAAGATGGCGCGGAAGAAACTTTCGGAGGTGCGCACGGATTTCTTGCATCGACGCTGGCCTCCCCTGGCGGCGATTTTGGCGTCTCTGGCGCGCTCCGCGCTCCAGGGAGGGCGGCCCAGTGCCGGTCCAGGAAATCCAGACGGACCTCCGCCAGTTTGTGCTCATTCTGCTCGGGCTTGTCCGAGGTTCCTGTGAGCGGGGTGAATGATGAGGCGGGTTGGGGGACCGGGAGGCAGCTGCAGGAGCACGATCAGCTGGAGCCGCAGCCACTCATCCCGCTGACCAGAGCCCCAGAGAAGCCACATGCTCACTTTATGCAGTGGTGCTTTCTTTCGGTGGTGAAGCATGGCAGTCTTGCGAGCTCTCGAATCCCATATTTCTACTGCGTCAGCGTGCGCTAGCGTCTGATAAACCGATGAGAAAGCGCCGACGTAGCGTCGACTGGCGTCGCTTGGCGTCGACCAGCCTCGGCCTCGGGAGCCCTGGGACGGGGCTCAGTGCAAACGGGGGTCAGCCAGAGCGCCAGATCCTGCAGGATCTTGCGGGGCCAGGGGCGCAGTCACCCGGGTGAGGTCACGCTCCCTGCAGGGACCCTGCAGGATCTTGCAAAACCTGGCTGGCTGGCTGGCCCGGGTCGGCAGACGCCCGAAGGCAGACCCGCGCTGGCAGCGCGCCCGTCGGCTGGGGAGCGCCGCGGCGCAGGCCCGTGACGGGCACGCGCGGCCCCCCAGGGGCGGCCCAGTTCCCCGCTGCGCGCGGAGGCGGCCGACGGGAGCGACGGGTGCCGCGCTGTGGGCGCGCTGCGGGCGCGCCGCTGTGGGCGCGCCGCTGTGGGCGCTCCGCTGTGGGCGCTCCACTGTGGGCGCGCTGTGGGCTGGAGAACTGCACCACCGCCTGGCCGCAGCGCCTGAGCTCCGGAATCGACGGGGCCAGTCCCGACCCGTCTGTGAAGACAGCGTTGCCGAACGACCCCACCGGAGTAGTACTCCCGTCGGCCCAGTAGTAGATCGGGAGCGAGGACGCGTGCGGGCGCGCGCGGGCGCTGCGAGAGTGTGTCTCTAGGCATCCCGGTTTTGGCCCGAGTAGATGAGGTCGGAGGATCGCTCCGCGGCGCCGATACATTGGCGATGCGGCTCGATGTGGAGCTAGACTTCTTCCACGACCGCGTCGCCGATGCACCGCCGACGTCGCCGATGCAGCGCCGATGCATCGTAGATGCATCGGCGATGCGGCGCGATCATCTGATCCCATTTGGGAGGCCTCTAGTGTCAGAGGAGGGCGAGTGGAGACGACGGTAGTTCGACTCCCAGGGGGAACGGCCGTTGGAGAGCCGAGCTATGATCCGAAAACTAATGCGCGAGTGGAGGCGACGGTAGTTGGACTTCAGGAGGGGGGGGCGCCTTCTCTCCGCGGCTGGACGCAGTTCTGGAAACTGGCGCGTTTGAACCCATGGAGGGGTCCAGGGATCGATTTTGAGCTGCCGTTGTCTCAGCTCGTCCTGCTCCGTGTGTGGGCGTCGGGGTCCTCCTCCTCCTCCTCCTCCTCCTGATCCTCCTTCTCCTCCTCCTCCTCATATATTCCGTAGCCATTTTGGCTCAAGGCTATGCTTTGGCGGGCGGAGCCCGCATTGGCAAAACTGGATACCGCTAGTCCGCGGCAGCTTTCATCCTTTACGGAGGTCCCTCGTTCCCCAGTGCGCGACCAGCGGCTCCTATCGGAGTGCGTATCTGGGGCGAGGGGTTCACTAGCGCCCTCACTGTCGAGCCCATGGTCCAGGCAAATGGGTTCGTCAAATGCGTGTCATGTGGATACAAGTGGACGCGGAAAAACCGCAAGGAGTGCTTCAATTGCGGCAAGCAAATGGAGCTTGGAGGGCCGCCACCGCCGTGGCGGACAGGACCATCAGCATCGGAGCCATCACGGGGAGTCTGGGACAACCGCTACCAGGAAGCACCTCGTGGAGAGCAGCGTGATGGCGGCTGGAAGGAGTGGAGCGAATGGCCCAAGTCGCGCCGTCAACGCAAGAAAGGCGGTGCGCAGGGTGACGAGCACAAGCAGGAGGTCCAGACGCCTGAGCAGCTACTCGAGGCTCTGCAGGAGGCGGCTCCGCACCTCGACCCGTCAGCGATCGAGGGGCTCAAGCAGCAGTTGCCGCCGCCAGTGGTGCAAAGGGACCCCAACCAGGAGTACCAGCAGCAGCGTACGCAGGAGCGCAAAGCCAAGCAGGCCCTGGACAAGGCGTTGGAGTCTGAGGTCAAGGCGCACGACTGGTACTTGGAGCGCAAGGAGGCAGCCTTGCATGCGGCCCAGGAGGCTGTCCGTGCGCAGGAGCGGGCTGAGGAGGCGCCTCGGGCTTTGCAGCGCGCGCGCGGGCAGGTGCGCCCAGCTGAGGTTCCCAGCGAGGTGTCCAAGCCAGCAGCCACGCTCAACCTCACGGCCATCCTCGAGAGCGACGAGGTCCACTTCGAGGCGGGGCCCGCGTTCTCCCTGGATGGGCTCGAGGTGGACGAGGGCGAGAAAGAGGCGCTCCTGGCGTTGCAGACGCGCTTCGCGTCGGAGCTCAAGCAACATATTGGCGAGCTCTTCGGAGAGACGGCCAGCAACCTCGGCCAATGCAGGAAAGAGGCCGACGAAATGCGTCAGCGGCTCAAGGCCAAGCGGCAGCGGCGCGAGGAGGCTCCCCCAGCCAACGAGCAGCCAGGAGAGCCCCCAGCTGATGCTCGGGTGCATGCCGCTGCTCCCGCGGCAGAGGCAGCCAGTGCCGCTTCATCGGCGAGCAATGCGACTGCTCGGGCCGCTGAGAGCATTCCTGTGCCTGGCGAGCATGCTGCTAGTGCCGCAGGAGAGGGATCGACGTTCGAGGGCAAGGTCCAGCGGTTGTTGGCAGCAGCCAAAGGCGACAAGCAGGGGCTTTGACGTGCAATGTTGGGCTGGCTCACGGGTACCGATTCCCAGGCCATCGGGCTCAGCACTCACTGCGGCGGCAGAGCGAGCGGCTACGGGACCTGCACTCACCCCTGCGGCAGAGCTAGCCGCATCATCGGGCTTCGCACTCACCCAAGAGGCAGAGCGGGCGGCTTCGGGCCCCGCACTCACCTCCAGGGCAGAGCAAGCCGCAAGGACCTGCAGGGCGGCGTCTGCCAGCAGCGGGGCCCACCACCGCAAGCAGGAGGCCGCGGGCGCGCGGGTGGCCGGGACCCTCCTTCCCGATGAGCGCGTCTCCCAGGCCGCCGACGGGTGGGGCCTGCAGGGAGACAGCGAAGGCCCCGCTGCACATGACGTCCGTGTACAAGGTCGCCGCTCGCCCAAGGATTGGGACCGACCAGTGCAGCAGAGTACAGCAGACCAGCTCAAGCAGAGAGCTGGCCAGTGGACCACGTGCCTGGACGCCAGTAAGCATGGCGACGGTGCCGAGAAGTGGGACGCTGGTACCCCTTCGACGGCTCTCCCTACACCGACGTGGGCGAGATCGCCGACAGCGACGCCCTCATCCCCACCAGCGCTTGATGCAGCTTCGAAAAAAAACACACAGTCAGGACGCCCCATCGAGTTCGGAGGTGCATAGGCTGGAAGAGTCACAGACTCGGCATGAAAGCAGCAACGTGGCCCACCATCGGAAGCAGGGGGCCGCGGACGCGCGGGTGGCCGAGACCCTCCTTCCCGATGAGCGCATCCCCAGGGCCGCCGACGGGTGGAGCCCTCAGGGGGACTGCGAAGGCCCAGCTGCAGAGGATCAGGATCTCTTTGGTGATTTGGATGGGTACCTCGACAGTTTACAGGCAGGGGGCGTTCAAGATCCCCTAGCACATGTAATGGAGCAGGGGGCCGAGCCTGCGATGGACAATACGGCGGGGGAAGAGCAGGCGGCCCCCCTCAAGCAGCACCAGGCATGGCCCGAGGTGGAGCTCAAGCGAGAGCAGGCGCCCTGGACGAAGATGGACGTGGCCGAGCTGGTGAGCCGACCCAGAGGTGGTCGTCATCGCGTCTCGGCGCTGCGCGGTAACATTACCGAGTGGGGCTCTAAGATCCACAAGTTCGTGGCGAACCAGAGGGAGCTTAATGTGTGCATGTTCGTCGAGACTCACCTCAGCGAAGAGCTCACCTCCGAGGTGCAGACAGCGGCGAGGAAGGACGGTTGGAAGATGGTCGCCACACCCGCCAGGAATAGCGGGCGATCTGAGACTGGCACATCAGCAGGTGAAGCCATCCTGGCGCGCACCCATGTGGCGACATCTTCCTTTGAGTACCTCACCAAGTACCGCGCTAGCGGGGCAGCTAGCCCCTTCCATGGTTTCTCGGCTCTTGTCTGGCATATGAAGGGTGGCAACGTGGTGTTGATCTGCACCTACCTCGCCCCCAATTTTGGGCTCACGAACGGGCCTAATGTGAAGACGCTGAGGGCTCTCGTCTCTTTCGTGAGGAGCTTGGCTGGCCCTTATGTTACCGTAGGAGACTGGAACCATTCCCCGTCGCAGATCGCGCAGGCCCGCATTCAGGAGTTCATGCGGGGGGTGGTGCTGACCCCTCCTTGTGCCATCACATGCGATAGCGGTCAGGGCTCCATGATCCATGTCGCGATTGTCAGCGAGGGCTTGAAGGACAGGGTGGCCCTCACCCTAGTGCTTGCTGTGCCATGGAAGACCCATTGCGGCATCGCGGTCTCGTTCGAGGGGTCCGAGCAGCCGACCTGGCACAGGAAGCTGCGCCTGCCGAAGGAGTTGCCGCAAGTCGATAGGCCCAGGAAGAAATCCGACCCCGCGAGCAAGAGTTCCCTGCGACGAGAAGAAGCACGGCTTGCTCGACGCGGCAGACTAGCTTCAGAGCTGCAGGAGGCTTTTGATCTGGCCCACCCTCCACCAGCTCTGAATGTACCTCAGGAGGACGTAGTCGAGTACCGTGTCTCCGCTGAGGCGTGGACGCAGGCGTGCTTGCTTGTGGGCGAGCCGCGTTCATCAGCCGAGTCTTTTACTGGCCAGGAGTTGGAGAGCAATGGAGTTGCTCGCCGCCTTTTTGCATGCGGCGCGGCCTGAGGCGACGCAGAGGGTTAACCATAGCTATGCTCGCTGGGTCGCTAGAGTGGAGGTTTCCATTCTGATGGCGCCCAGAGTTGATGAGGATGAACGGGGGCCGTTCCAGGGACGCGCACAGAGGTTTTCCTTGTTTTGGCAGAAATCTAGGGCCTCACCAGGCCGAGCCCACCTGGTTACCGGCCCTGCTGAATGGTGGGCGGTTTCCACCACGCTCCTCAAAATATGTGTGTTCCCTACGATTCTCTGGCAAAGACGAGAGACAGTTACGGCAGTGCATGTGCAAGTTGCGCAAGCAATGCGAGCAGCTTGACGGGCAAGACATGCCGGATTTTATAGACAAAGGCATGCAGGAGCTCGGCGACACCACGATCGCTTGCTTACCTGACCTCAGCCTTCAGAGCGAGATTGATCTTCCAGCACTGGTCGAGGCTGCGGATAGACTTGCAGCCTGCGCGCACTCTCGTGGGATTGCTTCATCTCGCCGTGCTTTTGAGTGTTGGGTGAAGGAGCAGTGGAAAAAGAAGCCAGGCATTCTGCACCGACATGTAAAGCAAGACCCGCCCGCCCCCTTAGAATCGTTTTCTCCAGGGAAGGTCGTCTCGGACCCCACGGCCATCATGGCCCAGAAGCAGGCTGCGTGGCAGCAGAGGTGGCTGGATCCTGTAGACACCCCAACCGCCCTGCAAGAGGCCATCTCGGGAGCGCTCCGTAGGGCTGGCGAGGGCCCCCTGGGCCCCATCGAGGCCTCCCACCTTTCCTCTCTCTGGTATCGGCTCCCGCCAAGAAAGCCCCAGGGATCGACGTTCTTCGAGTGGCCGATGTGCAGCGCTTGCCAGAGCAGGGAGTGGAAGAGTTGGCCGCCCTTTTGAACTTTGTCGAAGGTGAAGGAGTGTGGCCAGAGCAGATTTTTGCTACGATTTCCGCCCTTCTGCACAAACCTAATCAGCGAGGTGACCGAACGATCGGCATGCTCTCGAATGTTATAAAGCTCTGGAGCCGAGTGAGATCGGGGCTGGTCGAGGCTTGGAGTGCAGGCCTTGACCAGTTCTGGGATGCGGCTATCAAGGACAACTCAGCATTGCGAGCCGCGTTGCTGCGCAGCTTGCTCGATGAGACTGCAGTGCTAGCAGGTGCACATGTAGCGACATTTCTGCTAGATATAGAAAAATTCTACGATGCACTGAGCCTGGTGATGCTAATCAAAACAGCGTTAGGCATCGGGTTTCCTGCCCTGGCTGTCGCGCTAGAGTCTCAGGTCTATTAAGCGCCCAGGTTTTTGAGTAGTCAAGGAGGAGCTAGCGAGGCCATCTACCCGACGCGCTCCCTCGTCGCTGGGTCTTGCTTGGGGGCCCCGCTTGCGAAATTGTTTCTGTTTCCGATTTTGGACCGTGCCCATCGGCAGGTCAAGGTTTGCAGGCTGTGGTCCTTTATCGACGATGCGGTCTCGAGGGCCGAAGGGACGGCAGAGAGCGCTGCGATCTCTTTGGCAGCCTCGGCAAGGGTGTTGACTGGAGGTCTGCGAGAGGCTCGGCTAGTGATTCTGTCAAGACCACTGTTCTGGCCTCATCGTCTCGCGTTAGAGCTCGAATAAGTCAGTTGTTGAAGGCAGCCGAGGTCGGGCATTCAGCTGCGGTGTCAGCGGTAGATTTAGGATGCGACACCACGGTAGGCAAAGCTAGGATTCGCAAACGGACCAAGAGTAGGCTAGTCAAGGCCACCAAGAGGTTCCGTCGCATCAGTAAGCTCAGGCGCTCGGCTAAATTATCGAAGATATCGCAGTCCCTTTGGACCACGGGGGCCCTTCCCCAAGCGGTGCGCGGGCACCGAGTGCATGGCGCGAGCCCGAGTCAGATTCAGAACCTTAGGCGACAGGTTGGCCAGGCTATCGCTGGAACGGGTTCGGGTCGTTGTCTGACCACGTTGCTTGCCATGCACCTAGGGGTCAAAGATCCTGGTTTGGAGTTGCGCCGTCAGTTGGTCCTCGAGTTTCGTTTGGTTTGGAAGTCGTCGCCAGAGCTCCACGACCGCATCAGAGCGGCTTGGAAGCATCTTACCCCTCGGCTCTGGCCAGCTAGAACGCGGTGGAATAAGGTGCGCGGGCCTATCAGCGCGGTGATTGCCACTCTCTACGAGGCTGGGTGGATCCCGTTCTCCCCCGACTCGCGGCGTCGCCCAACTGCGAACGGGGGCGAGGTTTGGAGACTGCCGTGCGCGAGAGAGGCTGGTTTCGAGCAAGGGGATGCAGATTTTACTGAATTGCTCGACGACCTGGTCCAGGATTTTGCGTCCCAGTTTTGGACCCAGGCCGCTTCTCATTATGGGGGTGAGGGGCTGGAGCTTGGGGTGGGGACGTTCTCCTGGCGAGTCGCGAAGCGCGCAAGTTTTTAGAAAAGGAAGTTTATGAGCTCGTAGGTCTCCAGAATGCGGCAGTGTCTGGTAGACAGTTCACTCGAGAAAGACAGGCGGCCTTAGGATATGAAGTAGCCACAGTGTGTCCAAGATGCCAGCAGAACGCAGAGACTCTTTCATCGGGCGTAGGGTGGTGCCCGTGCAATGTAGGCTTCGAGGAATTTGAGAAGAGTGAATGGACCAGGCAGCAGGCCCAGGTGCAGTGGGAGAGTTGCCCAGTTTTGTGGCTCAGGGGAGTTCCGGCTAAGAGCTACACCCATCTTTCGGTTTTTCCTGAAGAAAACCTTCTGTCCCTGGGGCAGCTCCCGATTTCCGAGGTTGAACCACATCCCAACTTTGGGGGTGCGGTGATTTTCGGCGACAGATCGGGGGGGGGGGGGGGGGGGGGGGGGTGCGGGGGCACAGCAGGTGTGGCACCGGGCCCGCGTAGGCGAAGGTGTGGCACTGCTGTGATCGCTGCAGCCTGACGGCCAAGGGGGCTGGAGGCTGGCAAGGGGCTTTTCGGCCCTTGTCGGGGGGCAGCGTCAAACGGTCCCTCGAGCGGAGCTGCTCGCGTTTGCCATCGCACTCGAGCATGTCCCCGAGAGGCTTCTGTTTGTTACCGACCACGAGCCCCTCATGAAAGCATGGGGGAAGGGTCGGCAGTTCCAGGAGCACTCGGGTGGCACTCCAGGCTCGGCCGTCGGAGGTGAACCTGAAATGGATCCCTTCGCATATGGACGAAGCCACCTCTCTCAGCGAGCCGATCGACCCCTACCTAATTCAGGGCAACGCCCTGGCCGATGAGGAGGCGGGGGCTGCGGCGGGGAGAGGGTGGCGGTTTCGGTGGAAGGGGGCGAGCCTCAGACTGACCACTGGGATGCGATTGGCACCCTGGTTCGAGCTCGTGCGAGGCGCGCCTTGGCCCTGGCTGCGGAGGCTGACCCATGGAGGGGAGGCTCCTGTGCAGCGTGAGCTCCCCCCCTCGAAGAGGCAGCGTGTGCTGCAGGCCTCCAGCCATAGCTTCGAGCAAGCAGAGGGCTCATGGAGGTGCAGGAGTTGTGATATTGTAGTGCCCGTGTCACGTCTCATTGAAGCCGCCAAGACCCAGTGCCGTGGCCTCCCTCTCCTTGGTGTGGGGGCGTGTAGCGGGGGCTTGGCGGCTGGAAGGGACGTGCACCCCTCTCATACCGTCCAGAGGTGGGAGCGTTACCTCTGAGTTTCTGCACCACCTGTGGCAAGTACGCCACGGTCGATGGGCGCCACCTCGCGGCGAGATGCGAGGGCCTCTCCCGCAAAGGCCGTGAGAATTTAAGCCGCATCGAGGGAGGCATGTACCCCCGCAGAGAAGGGGTGCCTAAGCCTTTGCAAGCTGCCCTCGATGCGCGTGAACGCGGTGGCCTTGAGAGGTTGTTTGCGCGTGGCGTGCTGCGCCCGAGAGGGGGGGGACGGTGGGCCGCCCGCCCCCGGTGGTTAACTGGCCCTCCCGCGGAGGGTCCGCTGGCCAGTGGGAGGTGCGGGGGTGTGGCGGTGAGGTTGGGTCCGCTTTTCTCCCCCTCCCCCCCCCCCCCCCCCCCATCCGCGCGCCCCGTGCTTGGTCAAGAGGTCCAGGAAGGTCCTCCTCCTCCTTATCTTCCATTCGCTCGAAACTTCCTCGCGATTCATGCAGGACGCACGCTTCAACCCGCCTGCTCGACCTGGCCGCCTGGGCCCGCCTTCCCGACCCGCCTGTTAGGGTCTACCCGCCAGATCTGCTCGCCTGGTTCTGCCGCTGATGTTTCTGCTCCTCGCCCCTCTCCTGCTTCTTTCTCTCGTGTTTCATCCTCGTCCTCACCCCTTGTCTATTTTTTCCATATGTCCTCTCTTCCCTGCCTTGCGGGCTGAACGAAGTACACCTTGCAGGAAAGAAAGATCTACCCCCAATAGGGGTACGATCGAAGACGAACAGGGCAGGCATCGAGGGTTTACGATAGTCGAATGGCACGCGAGCAGGTAGGAGCGAACAGCCTTAAAAGGATTGCTGCTGTTGGTGTTGTTGTTGCCATCTCGCACTTCTAAAATATATGGTTAGGTGATCCACCCTGCTTAGTAACCATTTTATGTTATAGTATCGTGCTTCTCCGAGGCTCGTACCTTGTTTTCGACTGGGGGGGAGCGAGGTGCCACCTAACTGTGTTGATGGCCGCCGGCTTACAACAACATCGACTTCCGCCTTATATCTCCTTTCAATTGATTATTTTGCACAGGGTGTCTCGAGCTCCGACGACTTTATTTCGGCACGGCACTGGTCGATGTAGCCCCTTAGGCCCCCACCTCCCAGCGCGCCCCCTCTGCATCCATTTCAAAAAAAAACATGCCGAAACAACCCTTCGGCCCTCCGCATCCCTCCCCCGCCAGCCAGCGCAGCCAGCCCGCCAGCTAGCGCGCCCCTTCGGCACCAACCCCACCAGCCGGCGCGCCCCCTCCGCCCCGACCGCCTTATTTCGGCACTGCGCCGACCCCAGCGCGCCCCGACCGCTTTATTCCCCACATGTTTCGTGGGGTTCTGGTTTTTTCCCCTTCCGCGTCTCACCCGCGTCTCCTCCTTCTCCTTCTCCTTCTCCTTCCTCTCCTCCCTCTCGACACCAGAGAGTGTGCGCAGGGGGTGGTCTCCCTATGCGTGCCAAGGTCGTCCAGGCATAGCAGGCGTGGCATTTTCTCGACACCAGAGGGGGTGCGCAGGGGGTGGTCTCCCTATGCGTGCCAGGGTCGTCCAGACATAGCAGGCGTGGCATTTTCTCGACACCGGAGGGGGTGCGCAGGGGGTGGTCGCCCTAAGCGTGCCAGGGTCGTCCAGGCATAGCAGGCGTGGCATTTTCTCGACACCAGAGGGGGTGCGCAGGGGGTGGTTCCCCTCTGCGTGCCAGGGTCGTCCAGGCATAACAGGCGTGGCTTTTTCTCGACACCAGAGGGGGTGCGCAGGGGGTGGTCTCCCTATTGCGTGCCAGGTCGTCCCGGCATTGGAGGCGGTGGCAGGACCCCAGCAGGGGGTGCGCAGGGGGTGGTCTCAGGGGGTGCGATGCGTGCCAGGGTCGTCCAGTCATTGCCCGTGGCATTTCTCGACACCAGAGGGGTGCGCAGGGGGTGGTCTCCCTATGCGTGCCAGGGCATCCAGGCATTGCAGGCGTGGCATTTTCTCGACACCAGAGGGGGTGCGCAGGGGGTGGTCTCCCTATGCGTGCCAGGGTCGTCCAGGCATAGCAGGCGTGGCAGTTTCTCGACACCAGAGGGGGTGCGCAGGGGGTGGTCTCCCTATGCGTGCCAGGGTCGTCCAGGCATTGCAGGCGTGGCATTTTCTCGACACCAAGGGGGTGCGCAGGGGGTGGTCTCCCTATGCGTGCCAGGGTCGTCCAGGCATAGCAGGCGTGGCATTTTCTCTACACCAGAGGGGGTGCGCAGGGGGTGGTCTCCCTATGCGTGCCAGGGTCGTCCAGGCATTGCAGGCGTGGCAATTTCTCGACACCAGAGGGGGTGCGCAGGGGGTGGT
>CAUYUJ010010113.1:424813-447313 GCA_963575745.1 Prorocentrum cordatum
CCCCCTCCGCCCCGACCTTTTGATTTTGGCCCCACCCCGCCCCGCCCCGACCGCCTTTTTATAAGCCCCCGCATTTTCCCACCTACCAGCCAGCGCGCCCCCTCTGGCCCGCGCCCCTTCCGCGCTACCCCACCCGCCAGCGCGCCCCCTCCTCCCCGACCCTTGCTTTTCGGCGCGGCACCGCCCCTTCCGCCCAGGCCCCTTTATTTAATTGAACGCCCCTGAGGGGGCAGACACCGCCGCCCCACCTTTTTTGGATCCTGGAGACTCTCTGGGAGCGGTGGCCGCTCTGCGCGCGCGCATAGGAGATGTTCTGGTGCTGGTGTTGGTGCTTCCTTGGAGGCCTCCTGGGGCTCTTATGGAGACGACATTGGGCTCCTCAGCGAGCTCTCTGTCGTATGGCCCTGAGCCCAGGACGGCCGCAGAGAGGATGGAGGAACTGAAAGCATTCTGTGTCGTGTGACCCTGAGGCCAGGACGGCCGCAGAGAGGCTGGAGGAACTGAAAAAAACAGTTGGGTTCGTCCCAGGAAGAGCGCCGAAGAGTGTCTTTCACAGGACCCTGAGGCTGTAGCGGCTGGGACGGCTGCAGAGAGGCTGGAGAAGCTCCACAACACCGTCGGGTTCGTCCCAGGGGGACCTCTGCAGGAGCCCCCAAAGTAGACGGAATGGGTCAAGTGCGGCGAACGATGAAAACAGGAAGAGGGAAAAAGCAGTCCGGGTTTGTTTGCGGCTCCTGGAAGAGCCTTTGGAGGCTCTGAGGGGGCGCCCCAGATGTGCGAAATTCGGTGCCAAGAAGGCGGCCAGACGGCCCAAGATGGGTCCGAGAGTCAGGAAGGTCGTAGATAGCATGCGCGTTTTCTAAGATGGCCGCAAAAGCCAGCGGAGATGCACGGGAGTTCCGAGAGAGGCGCAAGGAAAAGTGCGAGGATGCCCGAATCATAATTTTGTTTGTTGGGGTGTTCTGGTGTATGTGGTTCGAAAAGAGGTGGAATGGAATTTGAAACGGCTCAAAGTTGCCTGAAGGAGGGTGGTCCCAGGGAGGCCCGAAATGCCGGCCCAGTGCGCTCCTGGAGAGGTCTCTGTGAGCGCCTGGCGGCGCCTGGAAGGCTAGCACGTGAAAGGGGGGTCGTCTTGGGACGGAAATGGCGGCCAGAAGGCGTCCCGGCCTCAGCCGGGGCCCCCCGGGCCGGCGGAATGAGCGAGGCGCCGGGAGGGAGGACCCTAGGAGGGAGCTTGCGAGGGCTCAGGGGCAGGGGTAGACATGAAATGCGCGCTGGAGAGAAGACTTACACAAAGCACAATTGAAGACCAGGCTATGGATCTCACACGCCGTACCCGATGGGGTGGCGGATCGCTCCGCTTGTTCCGCCGGCCCATATTGCGTACCGCGGTCGACTGGCCGAGTCGTCGTCGACAGTGCGCTTCTTGGGGGCTTTTTGCGGGCCTCGTGGGGGTCTCTTGGGGCCTCTCGGGGGCATCTTGGGGGCCTCTTGGGGCCTCGTGTGGGCCTCGTGGGGGCTTCTTGGGGGCTTCTTGGGGCCTCCATGGTCCATGGGACCTCCTTCCGCGTGGAGCTCGAAATGTCCGTTCGGGTCCCTCGTCTGGGCCCGCTCTTCAAACCGTCTTGGGAGCCTCTGCCATCTTGGAGGCCTCTGGGGCTGTCTTGGGGCGCTCTAGGGCCGTTTTGGGCGCTCTTGGAGGCCTCTTGGGCTGTGTTGGGGCGACCCTGGAAGCCTCTTGGGCCGTCTTGGAGCGCTGGTCAGCCCCCAAGGCGAAAACGCCCAAAACCTACAACAACTGAAGCAACATCAATAATGTCTCCCTCGGTGAGCCCTCTTGGGAGGTCTCTGGGAGACCTCTGGGGGCGTCTTGCAGGCGCTTTGGGCTGTTTGAAGGCCATCTTTGGCGTCTTGGATCGCTCTTGGGCCGTCTCCGGCCATGTTGAGCTCTCTTGGCGGTCACTTGAAGCGCTCCTTGAACGCTCTTGGGAGCCTGCATGCTGGGACCTGGCCGGGACCTGCCCGGGACCTGCCCGGGACCTTGCCGGGACCTTGACGGGATTTGCCCGGACCATTCAGGGGTTTGCCGGGACGTTGCTAGGACTTGCCGGGGTACTTTTCGTCCGGGGATGCAGGGGCGGCCCCGCTTGCTCGAACTAGAATAACCAGTCGCCAGAGATCTTAGCACGCCCTTGGCCCATTGGCCGTTGGGCCAGCGAATTTCGGCACGGCCCCCCCCCCCCAAATCCCGCGTGCCCCCCCCTCCGCATCACCCCACCCACCAGCCAGCGCGCCCCTTCCGCCCCGATTTTTTCTTTCGGCACGGCACCGCCCCCCCATCCCGAGCGCCCCATCTGCATCACCCCACGCACCAGCCAGCGCGCCCCCTCGCCCCAACTCCGTTGATTTTGGCACGGCGCCGGCCCCCCTCCCATTCCGCGCGCCCCCTCCGCATCCCCCCCACCCACCCGCCAGCCATTGCGCCCCCTCCGCCCGGTCCCCTGTATTCTTTTGTGCAGTTGTGTTCTGGAGCTCGGACCTCTTCATTTTCGTTCGTCGTCGCCCCCCTGGTCCCGGCCCTAGACCCAACCTACCCTGTTGGCCTCGAAAAATCTACCTCGCCTCAGCTGTCAAAAATGCTCTGTCGAGCAGGTCCCAATCGACAACCGCTGATTCAGCACTGGGGCGTCCTGGCCCCACCTGCTCCTCCTTTTCCTCCTCCTTGTCTCCTCGATCCCCCCCCCCCACCTACGCCTCCTCCTCCTTCTCTCCTCAAATGTGCAAGAGCCAGAGTGCGCGTGCCACTTGTTTCTAAATCGCGCTCTCGCGCGGGACGTCTTCACAGTTTAGACAGAGATCGCGCTCTCGCGTGGGACTTCCTCGTAATGGATTCAAGCGCCGCTTCCTCGACACTCATGAGTCGCTCTTTCGCTGTGGATTTCCCCACGATTTATTTGGGAATCGCGCTGTCGCTCGAGATTTCTTCGCGACTGATTCAGGACGCACGCTTCAGCAACCCGCCTGCTCAACCTGGCCGCCTGGGCCCGCCTTCCCGACCAACCCGTTAGGGTCTGTCTACCCGCCCGATCTGCCCGCCTCGCCCCCCTCCTGCTACTTTCTCTCGTGTTTCACCCTCCTCCCTCCCCCTCGTCCCTTTGTTCCATCCGTCCTCTCTTCCCCTGCCTTAGGGGCTGCACGGAATACACATTGCAGGTAAGACAGAGATACCCCTAAATGGTGCGATCGAAGACGAAGTGGGCGGGTATCGAGGGTTGGGGATATACGTGTTGCATGACACGCGAACAGGTAAGAGCGAACAGTCTTATAATGCTTGGCGTTGTTGTTGGTTGTTGGTGTTGTTGATGGTGATGTTGTTGTTGATGGTGATGTTGTTGTTGGTTTTGCTGCGGTTGTTGTTGTTGTTGTTGTTGTTGTTGTTGGTGGTGGTGGTGGTGGTGGTGGTGGTGGTGTTGTTTATGTTGTTGCTGTTGTTGTTGTCGTTGCTATTGTTGTTCAGGCTTCATCACTGTGTGACGGTCTCTCTCTCTCTCTGTCTCTCTGTCTCTCTGTCTCTCTCTCTCTCTGTCTCTCTTCGTTTTCCCTTTTTGTGTTGTTTCGTTGTCGTAGTTTCTCCTTGTACTTGTATGTCTATAGTTGTATCCTTTTCTATTCGTCCACCTTCTCCCGTTGACACTCCTCCGTCTGGACAAGGGGCGAGAGAGATGGGGCATGGAGGAGGGGCGACGGGATGGTGGAGGGTGGAGGAACGAGGAGGGAGGCACGAGGGTGAGGGAGGTACATGACGAAACGCAGATTAATTATGCGGTATGATGTGGAGTAGGGATGAGGACGTTCAGAACGAAGGGGGTCAACGAGGAGTGGTAGATGGAGGAACATGAGCGAGAGGAACATCAGAAGGGGAAGGGCGAGGCGGGGGAGGGTGGGAGGGAAGGGGACGGGGAAACGGACGGTGAGTTGTGTATTTTTTGTCCGTGCTTGCAATTCATTTTCTAAAAGGGCAATCGTCATCCGAACGCCAGCTGGCGGCGCTACTGCTGCTAGCTACGGTTCGAAGTCTCCGGCCCTGTGTGCAGTGGGGAAGTTGACTTCTGCAGCAGCGCGATCGAATCTACCTTTGTGCAGCACCGACTTCTTCTTGTTTGTCCCTCCCGTGTCAGACTCCGCCCGTGTCGCGATGTGGGTCTTTTGCAGATAGTTGTGTTGCCTCAGTGGGTCCGCTTTACAGTGCATGCAGCGCGCTGTGGGCGTGCAGCAAGAGCGGAAAGGGGGTCTCTTCCTTCAAGCCCCGTCCACGAGCGGCGTGGTCCAGTCGACGACCGGGGAGCGTCTGAGTTGCGCTTGCCCAGCCGATTCTTTGACGGGGAGGAGGAGGAAGAAGAGGAGGAGGAGGAGGAGCAAGAGGAGGAGCAGGATGAGGAGCAGGAGGAGAGGAGGATGAGGAGGAGGACGAGCAGGAGCAGGAGCAGGAGAAGGAGGAGGAGGAGAAGGAGGAAGGAGGAGGACGGCAGGAGGACGAGCAGGAGGAGGAGGAGGAGGGAGGAGGAGGAAGGGGAGGAGGAGGAGGAGGAGGAGGAGGAGGAGGAGGAGGAGGAGGAGGAGGAGGAGGAGGAGGAGGAGGAGGAGGAGGAAGCCGCCCGTCCCCCCCCCCCCCCGCTCTGTTCCCTCTGCCCCCTGACGTTCGGTCCCCCTCCCTCTTCTTCCGCCTTTCATCTTCCCCCCATGTCGTTTCCCTTTACCGTCCAAGCCCTCCCCCTCTTCGGCCCCATCTCCTTTGGCCGTCCCACCCTATTGCTTTCTCTTTCTCTTCAGGTCGGGCGGGGTGGCTGTTTATGCTCCTCACGGACGCTGCCCAGGCAATTGGCACCTTGTTCTCTGAGCCAGTCAGCTGCGAGCATGCTACGGGCCTTGGCATGCTCTCAGGGGGGTGGCCAGAGGACAGGAGAGATGACACGGGTTGAGTTAGTGTGGACCCTTGGGGGCGATTGTCTCCTGAGCTTGTGGTTGTGAAGAAGAGACTCGGAGGTTATGGGGGGGCGGAGGAGCGACCAGGAGCGGGAGTGAAGTGGGATGAGGGCGTTGAGAGACGGAAGAGGAGGAGAAGGAGGATGAGGAGAAGGAGGAGGGGGAGGATGGGGATGAGGAGGAGGAGGAGGAGGAACAGCGGGAGGAAGAGGAACAGGAGGAGAAGGATGAGGATACTGGTGGAGGAGGAGGACGACGACGTCGAGTAGATAGGATCTGGAGGAGTAGCTTGAGTCACATATGTTGCTTTACTAGCATTCCTGTTCTTTGCCTCGCAGCTCTTTCCAACTGTTGTCGCGTCACAGTGCATCGGTGGAGCCTAGCAGCTCTTCGTTGAAAGCGGCTTCTCCTTGCATCTTTTGCGCTGCCCCTGGGCAAATCTACGATTCGCCCCGTACTCAAAGGCGCCAACCTGCAATTCTCCAATTAGGTCGAACGCGGTTCCCGCGGCCTTCAAACCGATGCCAATCGGGCGATTTAATGCCGCGCGCCTTGCATTCCTGGGTACCCATTGCGCACGTTAGCTTGGCAGTCGCCGGACAAACTGGTCGAGCCTATGGTCACCGTGGCATGGCCGAGACTTCACCTTTGCATCGATCATGTTGCTCGCGAGCCTTGTCAGAAAACATACGCTTTGCATCAGCTGCTCCTGGCTTGGGGAAGTGTGATTGGAGCATCGGGTGAATGGGCAGAGATCGTCGAGGCGGGATGAGAGGGAGATAAGTGACGTGGCAGTTCACAGCTGTATGCGGGCATCTCAGCAATTTGTGGTCTCTTTCGCAAGTGCCCAAGCGAGGTAAACTCGATGCTCGTTTGCATGCATGCTTGCACGAATGTGCATTACTGACGCGTCGCATATTCCCACGAACCCACCCAGAAGCGATGCCCCGGGAGTCATCAGGAGTAGAGAGATGCATATTGTATCCAAAAAGGGCCAACAACAGTGAATTCAGATACCTCTGGGAGCAGCTTGGAGGCGCCTTGGAGCTCTCTCCCCCTTTAGGAGCAGTTGAACTTTTTTTTCGGGCCCTTCAGGCCCTGCTGTAGCCACCCTGAGGGGTCGGCAGTTACTCCCCCTTTTGGAGCATTCGGGGCTAAAGAGAGTCCGGTCTGGTTTTCTTATTTGAGTTTTCTGGGTTTCAGCTTGGAGCCATCTTGAGGCCTCAGAGCTCATTGGAGGCGACACGGCGAGAATGCAACCATCGAAGAGCAACCTTATATTTGTTTGAGTTTTGGGGTGTGCTCGGCCAGCTGCAACGGGTGTGCGACCGAGACTATTATATGTTAGAATCGCTCGTGGTCTTTCATTAGTTGCTTGGGGCTTTGCCCCCAACCGCCTTGCCGACATGAAACCGAACAAGACATCGAGAACAGGGGGGTCGAACAACAAAGCCGGATAAACCTTAGATTCGCCTCTCAGGGACGTCGTCGGGAGGCTCCGCGGTCACCTCGAGCAGGCCTGTGGCAGTCCTTGGGCCTCGTTGTCTTGAGCTACCTCGGACCAGCTTGCGCGTTCTGAGATCGACATCGACACCCAGAGCCTGAGTACAGTATTGTTCAACCAACCTCTGCTCCCATCCCCATCCCTATCCAGACCCCCACCACCTCAGCACCCCAGTTGGGGACGCACCCCTCGAACCCAGCAGGAAACAGGCTAGAATGTCCCCATCTTAGGGGGGTAAGTCGGCCGGTGGGACCCAGGCCGCGCCCGTGGGGATAGGGGTCGGGACAACGATGCTCACGAGTGCCCTTCCTCCCCCTTTTTCGCTCTACAGGGTGACCTGCCTGAACTGACCCCCCTTGTTCGGAGGGAAAGGAAGCGATACCAGCACCACCAGGGGGCCCACCTCCAGCGAGGAGGTCCACGATGCCCCCCCCCCCGAGCTTGAGACTGGGGATGTCTCGAGCGAGAGAGGGGGGGGGGGACCACACCACCAGGGAGACACCCCTTGCCTCCTCGCATCTCCTCGCCCTGGTGGTGTTGGTGTCGCCTTTCCTTGCTCCTATCTGTTTGTTGCCACGCATCCTCTTCTACCCACCTGGCCTGTGGCAGGCCACGGCCACGGCCCACGCAGTGCTCTGAGGCCACGGCCTCACCCACTGGGCCTGAGGTAGGCCCGGCCATCTGTCCGCAGCGGTGGCCCGCCTGCGCGCCCTTGGATGCCATCTTGGTCTCCTGCGTGGCAGCCCTGGAGCCTCTAGAGGTGTGCCGCTTGCTGCAGCGCTCTGGACTGGACATCGTAGGCCGCCTCGAAGGGATTTTCGAGGAATGGGCACGGCTCCCCCACACGAACGTAGAGTACTTCACCACAACGCCCAAGGCACGCCCAAGGTACAGTCGTAAATCGGACCGTACAGGAGGTCCGAATGCATGATGACGTAACCAGTAACTCCCCCACGTTTTCAAAGCCCTGAAGGGCTGTCTTGGGCGCTCCAGCCCCTCGCGAAACCTTGGTCTGGACCGTTGGGGCGGGGGTACAGTCGAAACCGACGGTAAGGACGGGCAGTCTTCCCCAGGGTACCTTTGCATCCTTGCCTCCCCGGTCCGTCTTTAACCACCCTCGATTTCCAGCCCCACTCGAAAAACCTCGGCATGGGCCCCCAAGGGTCTTGCGTCCTTGTCGCGCATCCGTGCAAGCAGTCTTGACTGTGTGGGCAGGGGTCGTCCCCTTCCCGACTGGGAGCGCTTGGGGCTGGAAGAGGTGAACCGCTATGGGTACGCCTAGAAGGCTGCTGGGATTCCCGTGCGCATGCCGTGCGTTCATCGGATACGTGAATCCTTGAGCGAGGTGGACATCCGTGGGAGTTTCCATTTACTGTTTACAGTGTGCCGTCGACTTTCGGGAAGACCGCCACAGGGACTGAAAGCATGGGGTCGAAGGCCGACATCAGTTTTCGCCCAATTTGAATATCATGCGCTGGCGGTGTCGCCACGGATGCCAATTCGGGACACACGTCGCCAGGTCAGCAGTGGCCTCTCTTGATGTTGTGACAGCATTCGTTGTTGGGAATCGTCTCCGTTTTGTCCGTTAACGTCTCGGGCCTCTCGAGACATGAGGCTGGCCACCCGCTTTGCGTCGGTCCTCCTCCTCCTGCTCCTCTTCCTCGTCATTCCATGGGAGTAGACGAGTGAGGCAGGATAAGGATGCGAGGAGGATGCAAGGACGAAGATGAGGATGAGGCGAAGGGGGGAGGAGGAAGAGGAAATAGAGGGGGAGGAGGAGTACGATAAGGGGGGAGGACGAGGCGAGGAGGACGCTAGAACATAGCTTCGCGACTTGCAGTCAGGCGGATGTCGTTACCGACGCGCATCGGTTCAAGTATTGATCAGTGGAGCTTCGCTTTGCCCCGCTGTAAAGGCAACGCCGTCGTGTTAATGTGCAAACCCCTCTCTGGTTGTTGTATGATCGCGGAGCCTGGCTGATGGCGGCGGCGGCAGCAGCAGCGGCAGCTAGTCCTGCACAGCCATGGGACCCGCTTCCTGAGTCAAACACGCCCCAAGATCGCGATCAGTGATTCAACCTGAACCCAGCGATGTCCAGTGAGCTAACCGAGGCAACGTATTGTGGAGGCGACTACATTTACGTGAAGGTGGCGCTGAAAGCTGACCATGAATGGGGTGAGCGAGTTTCTAGAGAGACAGACGGCAGCAGGGGGTAGAACCGTTCTAACGTACTCATCGCCGAGAAATTGCGCCCGTTGTTGCGGAGCATCGTGAACCGCAACATGCACGTTGAGGGGAGTAGCTAAACACTGCAGCTGGGAGTTGCAAGTCTATCAAATCATACGAACGTGCAAGAACAACACAGCACAGCGGACCGAGTCAGATAGTGGAATCAATCGCCGAACGTCGAACAACAAGTGGCACGCGTGCCATGGCTCTTGCACACAAGGGAGGGGAAACGGAGAAGGTGGAGGAGGAGGAGGAAGAGGAGGAGATGGACGAGGTGGAGGAGGAGGAGGAGGAGGAGGGGCGAGATTAGCTGGTCGGTAAGCCCCGGGGTATGGCCCAATCTATCTCAAAATCTGTCTTCGGGATGTCCTCCAATATGTCTGAAGATCGCTACAGACGGTTCGTGTAGCCCCCGTGACGGGTGGGGGCGGTGCGATGCCAAAAAGAAACGGCTGGGGTGGAGGGGGGGCACGCTGGGGGGAAGGGTGGGCAGAGGAGCAGGGGGGTCACGCTGGTAGTATTGGGTGTTGGTGTTGGTATTTGTGTGTGTGTGTGGTGGGGGTGAGGGGGGCGAGCCGAGGGGGGCGGGGCGGTGGGGGCGGTGCGACGGCGAAATACAGCGGTCGGGTCGGAGGGGGGCACGCTGCGGGGAAGGGTGGGCAGAGGAGGAGGGGGGCGGTGGGTTCGGTGCGACGCCGGAATGAAGTGGTCGGGGTGGAGGGGGTCGGGGTGGAGAGGGCGTTGGGCGGTTGGGAAACGCTAGGGTGGGGGCGGTGCGACGCTGAAATAAAGTGGTCGGGGCAGAGGGGGTCACGCGGGGGGGAGGGGTGGGGTGCGACGCCGAAACAAAGTCGGGGTGGTGGGGGGCGGAGGAGGTCGGAGTTGAGAGGCTACTAGAGTGATGGGCAACGGTGAGGGCGGCGCGACGCCGAAACAGAGTGGTCGGGGCGGAGGGGTCGCGCTGGTGGTTGTGGTGGGTGTGGGTGGGTGTGGGGGAGACAGGGGCGGGGTTGCGGGCTTGGGGGGCGGTGCGACGCCGAAATAAAGTGGTCGGGGAGGAGGGGGGAGGGGTGGAGAGGGAACTGGGCTGCTGGGGAGGGGGGGGGCGGAGAGGGCAGTGCGACGCCAAAGTAAAGTGGCCGGGGCGGATGTGGGGCGGGGTCGGGGTGGCGCGGAGTGCAGAGGGCACTGGGCGGGTGGGGAGGGGGGAGGGGTCGTGGGGGCGGGACGGTGGGGGCGGCGCGACGCCGAAATGAAGTCGTCGGGGCAGAGGGGGGCTGAGTGCAGAGGGCACTGGGCGGTCGGGGAGGGTGGAAGTGTCGGGAGGGGCGGGACGGTGTGGGCGGTGCGACGCCGAAATAAAGGCCAGATTGAACCCCGAAAAGTTGTGGAGCTGTAGTGGACCAGGAGAGACTATGGAGCCAGGGGGTTGGTGTTACCCACAGGGGCCCGGCGTGGAGCATATGCGCGCGCCGTGTAACCGCCGACCTGGGCTCTGGACAGATGATTGGGGACAGGCCATGACCAAAATCTTGGGCATGGAAAGGCGATGATAATTGAAATGCGGGCCAAGCATCCATACGAAATTCAAATGCCGCGCCGTGGGCGGCACAGGCCCACAAGTAGGATAACCAAAATGTAAGCACCAAGCCTGGTCAGGCACGCCAAGAGTTTGTGAGGCTTGCAGCGCAACCGGAAGCCTTCAACCAGTTAGGCGCAAACATGTGTTCATAGTATGCCATCGGGAAATCAGTAATAGGGAAGCCTGGGGCGATGTGTCTGGTGCAGAATTTTATCCAGCGCTAACCAGCAAGGCTCGGCAAGTGGAAATAGAACAATGCATGGGGCATGGAGTCTGGTCAACAGTGACGGAAAAGGTATACTGCGAGAGCACTGGGAAAAAAGGACCGATATATACGCGGTTTATCGACATAAACAGAGGTGGTGACGCTAATCCTGGGACCCGATCCCGACGAGTGGCCCAGCACGTTACGTCCGTGAACAAAAAACAACGCGTTCGCTGCTACGCCGCCGCTGGAAGCGCAAAGGCTCTTACCCTCTATGTCAGCAGCTGCAGGAAGTTGTTCCAAGAAGAGGGGAAGAGACATGGGAGTGAAGTTGGTTCTCGCTGTCGACGGAGAGCGCCTGTACGCAAGTGCAAAAAGGTAATCTTCTTCGTTGAACTTCTTGGCGGGTATTGCGACCTGGGGATGTGTGGGAGGCTATTGAGGTCCATGTGTGGCACTGGAGATGCCGCCGGCAATTTGTAATACGAACATGTTCCTCGCCACAACAATGAGTTTCGACGTCGGTCTGGCCTCGCCGCTCGTGGGCGAACAATGACCGAGCGGGACCAGGATGTTTCATGGCATGAAGCTGGCGAAAGGCAACGCAGCATACTTCGGGAAAAGGGATCTGGAAAGCGACAGCGCCAGATCTGGCATGCTGGGCAGATGACAAAGACGGAGGAGGATGAAGGTGAGTTACCACAACAGGGCACGACAATCTATTCGGACTGAGTGGCCCGAGTCAGTTAACGCAGGCAGGCCTTGCGCGCAGCGTGCAATATGCGGTCAAAGAGTTAGCCAGGCACACGGTCATGCCGTCTTTCGGGTTTGTAGCAAGATGGAAAATTTGGAAGCAGATCTTAAAAGTTGAAGTTCATGCATTTATATGAACAAGTATCAGGTGCTGCCCCAGGATCTGGTGAGATGAGCAGACACGGATTGTGCCAGGCGCAAGAAAGTCGTGCATCAACCAGTAGGGATAGTCGGCCAATGCGGCGAACATCTCATCACATCTTGGACCGCCACGTAACGTTCTATGGTGGAATGGCGGAAAGAGGAACAGTAGGACCACCCAGCTAGTCATCAAGCGTGATTCAGCCGCGGCTATTGGCATAGAGAGCAGGAGGGGCTTCGGGAAAGTTGGTGTAAGTTAGGAGTGTCGATGCCAATGTACTGGCGGTCGGGGGCTGCGACGCTGTAACCGACGCATTACTCGTGCGTGTTTTTTTTCGCGACGCTACCAACATTGTTGGACAGTTGCGAGCCGTCAATCAGATCGCGCTGCAAGGAAGACACCCGTTAGCTTCCGCCACAGTGTGCTCGCAGGCCGCGATCATTCGTTTTCCAAGTCAACTTTTCATCGTGCTTTTCTCACCCTCCTGATGCTTCGCCACTGGCGCCAGATGCTTCGAGCTGCGCCGTGGCGAGCGGAAGCGGTCCAGAACGGGTGAATCAGAGCCCGTCAGTTGTGATTCAGTCGCCATAGCCAGATGTTGCTTTGCGCGTTGACGGCCAGGGCGCGCCGCGAATGAGATTCGGCCAAACAGATGCGGTGTTGGATCAGTTCTTCGATCGGCTCGGCAGCCAGGCCAGCAATCTGCAGGCGATTGCCCATGTGTGCCAGGGCGCGAACATCACCGACACTGGGCGCCCGAAGCAGGAGAAGGCCTTCTGTGACCAGATCGACCAGGACATGGCCACGCTAAGGATTGAACGCGGCGGTTCGAATCTGCGAAGAGGTTGAGACGCAAGACGCCCAAGTCGATCTTGTCCACCGCGCTAAGACCGCGGACGAGCAGGCTCGCGAAGCTACGCGCAGGAAGATTGCGGGCGACAGTGCGGCCATCGTGTAGTTGTTGCGTCCGATCGGAGACAGGGCGGGGCACTTGCCCGAGCCCGCTCATCGCCTCGCCATGGCGGCGGCGCTCGCCGCGTTAGCGGAGATATCGAGCCGCGAATGCTCCGTCTACCCTGGCGAGTTAATCGATGCAACCGTCATGGGCCCTCCAGTTGAGGTCGGGGCAGTCTCGCCTACACCTCAAGCCCTATCCGCAGCTGCGCCAGCGAAAGAAGCCGGCGGGGTGCCGCAGTTGCAGGCGACATCGAAGTCGGGGCCGCCCGTTACAGCGGCACCGATACTCAACGAGGCACCCCGCTCGTTGAAGCAGCCTGAGTTCCGGGAAAACCGGCGAGGCGCGACCGTTCCGTCATTGAGATCTCGGAGGAGCTTCGAGTCCGCTTGCAGAACCGCCCACCCAGCGGCGCGGGCGCCACCAGCAGCGGAGGTTTAACAAGCGCCAACACCGCCGACTAATGTTGCTCGCCCTCGGACACACGCGGGCCAAGGCCACGGCCATTGGCGAGCGCCGTCAGCCGCCGCTGTGTAGAAAGGCACATTCACATCTTAAGTGGAGGGCGATGACGAGTTCGGCCCACATTTCATTCGGGGCTCGGGCCGGTATAAGTGGTTACTTCAGGTCGCGCGTGACATCCAGCGGATTTCCCTCGGCTGCTGGGCGGGCGACCACCGCGCGCGCGGACTTGCCGATCCCGTTGGACAAGGCATCACGCGGGGCGACGTTCGGCGCACCGCGCCAGTTGCATTGCGCAAGAGCGATGCTCTATCTGAAGGGGCCGCCCGCGACGAGGGGCCGCCCGCGCAAGGGGGGGCGAGAAATCGGCCTTCAGGGTGGCTGCGCGTGGTTCACGGCTCATGTACGTCGGCCACCCGCGGGCGGGGTTGCCCGCGACATACCGCTTTTCCGTGGAAACCGAGGGAGCTGGAATTGTCGCTCACCGAATCAGGGCCCCAATCAAAGCGCCCCCACGACGCAAGTATTCGGCCGGGCCATTTCAGTGATGCAGGAGGACGAGGTGCTTGACGTGTTTGGGACCGCGTTCGGGGCGCTGCGGGCCAGCGGCCCAATGGTCCTTGCGACCCGGGGAATCTACGAGGAGCTCCGCAGCAGACGCGGCGAGAGCAGCACGGGCACTTTTAGAGCAAGGTTTGCGACGGAGGAGTTATCCGAATGGATGCGTTAAGCTGGCAGGTGGGTAGGTGATTTACGGTCGACGCCGCGGCGCCCCCGAGCAATTAACTTACGGTAGGACGCGCACTCCGCGCCGCGCTCTGGACGCGCGCTGGTGCCACGCAGAAGTCAAGGTTTCGTTGTCGCGCGGACGTCGCGCCGTCGACGGTCGCCCTCGCGCGCCCCGGTTGAGGATCCATCTGCTTGTCACCATTGCGAGGGGAGAAGCCGCGCGCTGGCAGGCGTGGTTATCAGCGCAGGACTTCGAGCGGCATCGTGCGCGTCGGCGAGGGCCTCCCAGGACTTGGCCCCGGACCGCGCTGGCCCCTCTTGCCTGTTGTTCGGGGAGTCAATCCGCTTGGGCCCGCCGCTCTTCGGGCCGCGGTTATCCGCGGCGATTCCAGGGATCGCCGTCGCCGTCGGATGAATCTCAGTCGGGCCCTTTCTTCGCGCGCCTTAAGCTGAGTGAGGGGCGACAGAGTGCAGCGCTGGCCCCCCCTCCCCGACTTTGCAGGGAGGCAACTGAGGACTGGCGCGCCGCGCTCCTTGGTCGAGATTGGCCCCAGGCGCGCGCGCCCGATGCGACGCCGCATCCCTTGCGGCCGATCGGAGATGTCGAGCTCCGGGTCAGATGGGGCAGGCGTTAGCCAACCCGCGCGCGGGCATGGAAATGCTCTGGATGAGGGGAGGCTCTCGCGCTGACTTCCCATGTCATCCGCACAACCCGGACCGTTCGCTCTGGGAAGCGATGGGGCGTTCCGATAACGTAGTGGTGGACAAGGGCATTGAGACATTTGTAAAACAAGTGAGACGGGTGCTTGGTTAGTTGGGATGAGCACGACGAGGCATGCCACTCGACGATCTGGCGTGACCCGGCCGATGACATCAACCGGTTGCCCTTTTCCGTGCCGAGAACACCCTGGAGTGGGTCCATGCTCGCGGCGGCCGCGCGTCTTTTCCCGCCAGGTCGGCTAGCCGCTATTACCTGCGCTGGGTGATTGGCCTCTCCCCTTTTGTTCCGTTTGCTAGCCAACTCGTCGGCTGAAGGTGATATTTTTCCTGCGTGATTTTGCAATCCGCGGCAATCAAGCATGTGGCAACGCGCGTCAGGAAGCCCGTGCACGCTTACGCCCAAACCAAAGTCGTTTGATGCCAGTGCAGTCGCGCCTTTCTTTGATTATGCATGTGGTGGTCTTGCTTATTTGGAGTCGCTTGCCACCGTTAGCTGGGTTGCATTTGCTTGATTTTGGCCACTGACAATTGTACATTTCTACCGCCACGGCTAATCCAGTTAGCTAGTTGATTCATTCTCCCCTGTCGCTCCAACCGGCTACATTTGCGAAGGGGGGCGTTTTAACATTGTGTCGCGACAGAGTGAGAGGGGTGCTCTTTGTGTTTCAGTCAGGCGGATGTTCTTATCGACGCCGTCTATTTCAAAAATTGATCAGTCGAGCTTCGCTTTGCCCCGCTGTAAAAACAACATCATCATTCAGGTCTCGTGCAAATCCCCTGCGGGAATTTGCAGAGGAGGCGAGGAGGAACATGGTCAGGAGGTGGGTGAGGCAGAGAACCGGCGGCTCGCGGCGAAGCTGGAGCAGTCGCAGTTGCGGCATGTCAAGGCCCGTTCACCCTCCGTTGTTGCTGCTGCCGGTGCTGTTTCCGATGGGGCTCGGGCGGGTGCACGGATGAGTCGGCGAAGGAATGCAGGGACAGAGCGAGGCATTGAGCAAAGAGGGTTAGAAAGGGAACGTTTACCGATACCATCACCCTTTCCATCGTCGCCGCGATTGGATTCGCCTCGAAATGCTGGTGAGAACGGACCCCGGGTACCAGTTCTGGTACATCAGAAATATTTGGCGTGGCTTTGCCTTTCTTGTTCCGCTGGAGCGGCGGGGCGTTTGTGGGTGAGGGTGACAGGGGGGAAGGGGGGAGGTCGAGGCAAGGCACCCACGGATTAAGGCGCGTGGACCAATGGCGGGTCTCGTATTCAGAAAAGGGTCCGCGCTCCGACGCCCAATCAGGCGGCATCGGGTTGATATTTCGGGGGTAAGCCTTCCCGATCCGTGGAGCTGGCGCCCACGCGCCAGATCCACCGAACCGGAAACCATGTTGGCGCGCGCCCGATGGGAAGGAGGCTGGCCTCTCTTCTGTTCTTCTCCGGCCCACCGCTCCTCCACTCCGCCCCCCAACAATGAACTCCATTGGATTCCATTGGTCTTCGTTGGCCTCCACAACACTCCACTGGACTCCATTGGACTCTGATCAGAACGACCCGTCCTGACCAGATGAGCCCCCTTGGACACATGAGAACGGCGCGTTCTAACCAGTTCAGGGTGGCACGTCTGGTTAGAACGGCCCGATCTAACCAGACGATCCTGCCAGGATTGATTAGAACCACGCGTTATAACAAATTGTTGGTGGCCTCTCTGGTTAGAACGGCCCGTTCTAACTAGACGGGACCGCGGGACTTTTAGAACCACGCGTTCCAACCAATCGGGGGGGGGGGCACTGGTTGAGAACGGGCCGTTCGAACCAGAGGTGTGCCCAACCACGACAACTCCACAGCCCTCGGACCCACGCCGAACGCGGTCTACGCTGGATCCGCGATTCCAGTCTTTTTTGGGCTCGCAGGCGCTCCCGAACACTTCCAAGCGCTCATAATCGTCGTTCTGCGCGCGCAGACACGATCCCTCATAGAAATCGATCCTCGGTCCGTTTCTTTGAGCTTCTCTTTCCGACGAACTCGCCAACAAATCCACAATCCGTCTGTTTATCTAGCCAACCTGCCAACAAGTCAGCCTACCAACCAGCCAATCAACCTACTCAGACGGGTGGGGGGCGGCAGGGGGCGAAGCCTTTCAGATCACCACCAGCGTTGATTCCGACCAGGATCTGAGAGAATAAGCTGGGGACCAGACCAACAATGGACTCTATCTATTGGATTCCATAGGACTTTGTTGGTCCCCGTTGGTCTCCATGGGTCTCCATTGGACTCCAATGGGGACTCTGGTCAGAACGACCCGATCTGACCAGATGGGACCCCCAAGACTCATTAGAACCGCGCGTTCCAATCAGTTCTGGCGAGCACGTCTGGTTCGATCGGCCCGATTTAGCCAGATGACCATCAAAGGACTCATTCGAATCTCGCATGGGACGTGGCTAGGCGGGTCCTATGCTGTAGAAACGACGGTTCTAAGTTTTGGAACCGACGGTTGTAAAGCTAGGACCCGCTTAGCCACGTCCCATACATCTTGTCAAATGGGGCAATGTTTTGGCCCCAGGACTGTCGAAGACGGATCCAGGCGAGAAATCGATTCGGATGGACTCCGGGAGGAATCCTGGGATCGATTTTGAGCACGTGGGCGTCGCGGCGCGTGGGCTGGCGCTCCAACGTTTGGAGGAGGCATCGTCTGGCAGGAGTCTTGCCCGCGTGGCGCGGCAGCAGGTCCCGCGGAGGTGGCGGGCGCAGACCCAGAGGCGGGCGCAGGCTCCCCTTCCTCCCCCTCCTTTTTTCCTCCCGTCCCTCCTGCGGATTCGCCCCCCTCCCCCCCTCTTGACTCGTTTTCCGGGGTCCCAGCTGGTCCAGGCCCACCAGCAGCTTCCAACCTCGGGCATGACCAGGGCGCCTGGCGGCACGCCGAGGGTGTTCGCTGAGGTCGAAGCTCGAAGAAGGAGCGCCGGCATCAGTGGAGGGAAGAGGCACGATGACCCTGGTCCAGACGACGCGGCTGGAGCCGTCCTGGGGTCTCTGGTGGCCCAGCATTGGTTTCAGCCAGCAGGAAGGACTGGCAGGCTCGAGGTGCTGGGCTCGAGCAGGTTCTCTTTGTTCTTGTTGTTGCTGTTGCTGCCTGTTTCGGCATCTGGGGGCCGTTCCCGGGCCCTGGGACCGTCACAACGGATGCGGGATGCGGATGGGGCCCCGACCAGTCCAGACCTTCCAGCGGCCTCCACACCATGGCTAAGATGTCGCGGGATCTTGTCGATGCAGATTTTGGCCATGGTCCACGTCGGCCGCCGCCGATTGGCGAGGAGGATCCACGAGATGACGCTGACCGAGATCGACGGTGACCAAGGTCGGTACGACGTGTCCGCGGCGTGCAGCCTTGGACATGGTCCTCGTGTTTTCCCTGTCCAGTGAACCCTTTTTTTCGGAGCTCCGCGCGGATTTCTTGGATCGGCGCTGGGCCCCCAAGGGGGGCGTTTTTCTTGCGCCGCCGCAGCGGAGCGGCGCTCTGCCAGGCGGGGGCGCCCGGCGCCGATCCGAGGAGTCCGCGCGGAGCTCCGCACGTTCACGTTGGTGCAGTTTGGTTTTCCATGTCGTTATCGTCGTCACTGTCGTCACTGTCGTCGTCGTCGTCGTCGTCGTCGTTATCGTCGTTATCGTCGTCGTCGTCGTCGTCGTCATCAGAGGCGGTGGAGCTTCCAGCCGCGCGTGAGAGTGTCCCCTTGTCGGAGTGGCCCCTGGTGCGCGGCCTCTGTAGGGCGTGTGGGGGAGCTGCGCCCAGGCACGCAGGCCCCCACTTGTCGCACCGCACGCAGCGACCGGCAGGCCGCGCACGCCAGGTCGCGCTTGCCCAGGGTAGCCCTGGCGTGTAGCCGAGAGTTCGAGGACGAACAAAACGCCAGACACAGGCTGTTGGCGCTCCGCGCGCCAGGGAGGGGGTCCAGCATAGATCCAAGACATCCGCGCGGAGCGCCACAAGTTTATGTCTATGGCGTTTTTTCCTTTTCTCAGGGTAGCGATGGCAATGGGGAGAGTGCAGAGATACATGCAGTGTGCTGGGGACGGGTAAAGAAGGAGTGGAAGCGCCCTGCGCGCTGCCCTCCTCTGCCCTCACGTTGGGAAAGGACCCCTACGAGTAGACTGCAGGCGAGAATGCAACCGCCGACGAGAGGAGGTCCCCTCCCGTGCTTGCACCCCGGGCGGCCGATCGTGAGCAAGCCTCAGCCTCGGGCGGACGCCACCCAACGATCAAGTTTGGCCACTCTTCACGCTGTTCCTCCGAGTGGTCAGATTGCGAGGCAGCCGCCTGCGAGAGCCACCCGCCGTCGGCGACGAGACACCCTCCGCGCCGTTCCTCGGGATTCGTGGATTCGATGGGTGCCACGGGCGGGCGTTAGCCGCTGGCGATTGGAACTTCCTCCCTCCTAGGTAGTGATGGTGGTGATGGTGGTGATGACGACGACGATGACGTCAACGACGGTGACGGCGATGTTGAACGATGATGATGATTATGATGACGCGGGTTGTGTTGCTAGTGATATGGGTGACGACAGCGACAACGATGATGGTGATGATGACGAGGATGATGACGACTATGGTGACGAGTGTGATGGTGGTGGTTATGGGATCGAGGTGGGTGTTGAACCTGACGAATGTGTATGTAGACAGTAGGAATATGATGATGAGGAGGTGGAGGACGCTGGAAGCACAGTATCGGCAGCAAGTCGCAGAGGCGGCAGGTGTGGGAAGACCGACGAGGAGCGGCGAGCAGGGCGAGGATGAGGAGGGCCGAGGCGCAGGAGGTGGAGGAGGACGGAGGAGAGGTGGGCAGGCCACCATAGTCACCGAGGCAGGGGGGGGCGTTCTCGAGCGCGGCTGATCGTCTTTGTCGCCGCCGCCGCCGTCGTCGCCGCCGCCGCTTCCGCTGTCGTCGTCGTCGTCGTCGTCGTCGTCGTCGTCGTCGTCGTCGTCGTCGTCGTCGTCGTCGTCGTCGAGGCGCCGAGGAGTAGGCGCTCCGCGGCGCGCGCGCCGAAGCGCAGCCCGCGGGGCCCCCCCGTCAGGCGACCGGGCTGCTGCAGCGCACCCGGGAGCGCCTGGGCGCGCGGTGCGCCCTGGAGGGCGCCCTGGCTTCCTGGAGGGCCGTGGCCCGCGCCCGGCACGCGCGGGTGGAGGAGCGGCCGGCGCCTCTCCTGGGAGGGCGGGCGAGCGGGGGCCAGGGGTCGGCCACGCGCAGAGGGGGGTGCACTGTAGGGGCAAGAATAGGGTCGGGTATGGCCAGGACCCCGGGCAAGGGGACCCGGTTAGTGGTGGGGCCCTGGGGCCCCTCCATTGGCCAGATTCACTAAGCCATGTTTGCCTCAGCTGGTGCTTCTCGGGTGGCGGCAGTTCAAGTTCGTAGAAATGGGACGGGGGGGCGCCCCCGGTACAAATCACTAATCCAGGTTCCACTAAACCCAGTTCTGCCAACGCCCGATAGGGGGGGATAGGCATAGTGGGGGAGATGCCTCGATCCCCAATCGCCCACTGATCGCCGAGAGGGGCCCCACGGCCCCAACCTGCCCAGGAAGGTGCGGATTCGCTGTCGGAGGCCTATCGCCGATCTATCGGCGATGTATCGCCGATTCCAGGTCGATGCATCCCCCCCTATGCCAGTCCCCCCCTATCGTTGCCCCTCATATACGGGGCATGGGGGAGGTTTTTAGAAGCACATCTGCTTCTTAGGAGGTGCGGGCCTTGTCTATAGATGTGCAGCCGGCGCCTTCTAAGAAGCAGCCTCCTTCTAGTACGACGGCGGCCTCTCTCCTCGGAGAGCGGGCTTGAGGGGCACGTAGTTGGGGGGCGATGAATGGGGGGCTATAATCGGTGCGGTTTCGCTGGGGTGCGGTTTGCGAGTTGTTCCGTGGCGGCCTGTCTTGGGCCTTCTGCGAGAGACACACTGTCGTCGTTCCGAGCGACACTGTCATCCTCGATTTGTGCTCCACTGCATTAGAAGGAGCGACAGTGTCATGTGATTCGGCCGCATTGGGTGACAGTGTCATCCGTTTCCCGGGGGCGGGAGGGGCAGATATGACGGGAGGCAAACCGCACCCTTCGCAAACCGCACCCTTCGCAAACCGCAAACCGCACCCTTGAGGGAGCCTGAAGGGCCCCTGCTCTGCAGCCCTCTCTCTGCGCCCCACTCATGAATGGGGGGCAGGGAGGGCTGCAGAACAGGGGCCCTTCAGGGGCACAGAGGGGGCCTTTGGGGTCGGAAAAGGGCCCTGTCGGGCCCGAGGGAGCGCCCTGCACGCGCGGGCGGAGGAGCGGCCAGCCCCTCTCCTCGGAGGGCGGGCGAGCGGGCGCCACGGGTCGATACGATCGAAATGAGCACGGAAGGAATGGGCTCGGGCGGGGCTAGGACGAGGATGAGTCCGTTCCAAAGCGTTCCGGAACGCTCTCAGAGTGTTCCAGAGCGCTCTGAGACGGCCGCGGCGCCCGAGACATCCTCCAGAGCCGCCGGATCTCAGAGAATTGCCGATTTATCCTCACCCGATGTTATCCTCGTCCTGGGGCACCTGATGGGGGAGCGGTAGAAGTTGGGGGGCAGCGAGGGCTGCAGAGCAGGGGCCCTGCATGGCCCCGAAAGGGGCTCTTTACCTTCAGGGGGCCCCTTCAAGGGGCTCGCGCCCAACGGGCGAGCGGGGGCCACGGGTCGGTACGATCGAAATGTTGGCGGCGCGCGCAGGGGGGCAGGGGGGGGGAAAGGCTTCGTAGAAGGAGACTGCTTCTGAGAAGGCGCCTGCCTTACATCTGTAGACAGGGCCCGCGCCTTCTAAGAAGCAGGGGTGCTTCTAAGAAGCCTTCCCCCCTCCCCTTACCCTTCTGTGCGCGTCGCCAAAAGTGGGCACGGAAGGAAGGGGTACGATGCCCAACTGCAGTTCCTGCTCGTGTTGAACAGGTCTCGCTGCCGTCGCCGCCGCGGGCGTTGTCCATTCGAGGCAGAAGGCCGCCTGCCCAACAGCGGCCGCAGTCGGTTTTGGACAACATTTGTTCTTGTTGCGCATCGTACCCGTTGCATCCGTACCCATTTCGGGCGTCCAAGGAGTGGAGGCCACGGGCGCGTGGGCCTGTGGAGGGGGTCCAGGGTCAGTTTCTCGGCTGCCGTTGTCTCAGCTCGCCCTGCTCCCATCTCCGGCTCTTTCTCTCTGCCCCCCCCCTTTCTTCGCTCACTCTCTCGGAGGAGTCGAGGAGGAGGAGGAGGAGGTGTCACGAGCATGGATTTGCGGGTGTCCGCGCGGAGTTTTTGGGCATCGGCGCGGACCCTCTCCAGCTCTCCCTCTCCGCGCCTCTCTCATCGCCTCCCTCCTCGCTCTCTCGGGGGAGAGGAGCAGATTCCACAGGGAATTTTCGCAGGTCCGCGCGGAGTGTTTAGATCGGCGCGGCCTCTCTCAGACTTCCCCTTTGCCGCCCCCCTCTCTCTCGAGTCTGCAGGCCAGATGGGGTGGCATAACGAGACAAGGGGAAAGGGATAATCTGGAAAGAGAGGGGACGGGTTGGAGTCGGCTGGGGGTCTGAGGGGTCTGGGTTCGAGAAAGGATTGTTGCCTTCTTTGGGCTTCCGGGCTGCCACGCTTAGTTGGTGCAGGAGGCGCCGCGCTGCTGGCCAGGGGACGCGCGACCCAGCAGAAAGGAACGAGGACTGGACGGACACATGCTGCACGCTGGTCAGGAGCCGCTCCTGCGGCCCGCTGTGACGGGCGGCATGCGCTGGGCTAGGGGCCCGCTTGCCCAGGGGGGGTGGGCGGCGCAAGGCTTCCCTGCCCACGGTGGGGTACAGCTGTGACGTGGGCCCGGACGGCCGAGGCGGGAACGCACGTTTTGACAGGCGGGGGCCCAGCGGCACCGCGGGGACGAGCGGCGGAGGGCCCCCGTGACCGGCGCGGGCCTCCGTGCTGGCAGCGGGGCCCCACCGTCCAGAGGCCCTGGACGGCTGGGGCGGGGATGCGCACTTGGCATCGGGGCGTCGACGGAGGGGGGGTGGAGGGCGCAGCTCTCCCAGTCGACGGTGTGGCCCCACTATCAAGAGGCCCCGGAAGGCCGAGGCGGGAATGCGCACGCGACAGTGGGGCCCCGCTGTCAGCGGCGAAATTGGCCAGCCCCTCTGTGGGTCGAATCTGCAATGTCGAACCCGATGGGAGGATGTACGCTCACGCGCCGGGTGGCCCCAAGGGGTCGGCGGAAACAAACACGTACACGTAGCACAGAA
>CAUYUJ010010113.1:452313-459813 GCA_963575745.1 Prorocentrum cordatum
GGAGGAGGAGGAGGAGGCGGAGCAGGGAGAGGGGGAGGGGGGGAGGATGGGGCGGAGGATGAGGAGCAGGAGGAGGAGGAGGAGGAGAGAGGAGGAGGAGCAGGATGATGCGCAGGCCTACTAGTCTCACCAGCAGGCTTAAACAAATTCTTTACGCTTCGCGTATCCCCACCAGCCCATCTCACAGCAGCAACTCTTGCGAAGCATGCCGACAGTCGTGTTGTTCAGGCGTGTGTCCGCTTGGCCCCGCATATCTCCCCTGTTCCTCCTTCCTCCCGCCTCCTTGTACATCGTCCTTGTGGGGGGAGCGGGAGAAGGACGAGGCGGAGGAGGAGGGAGAGAAAGCGCTCCTCGTGATTTGAGTCGTTTGGGGTTTCTCGTCCTGGTGTGAGTCGTTCGGGCCCTTCTTCCTGGTGTGAGTCGTCCGGGCTCTTCGTGGTGTGAGTCGTTCGGGCTCTTCGTCCTGGTGTGAGTCGTTCGGGCTTCTCGTGGTGTGAGTTGTTCGGGCCCCTCATCCTGGTGTGAGTCGTTCGGGCCCCTCCTCCTGGTGTGACTCGTTCGGGCTCCTCGTGGTGTGAGTCGTTCGGGGCCCGCGTCGTGGTGTGAGTCGTTCGGGCTCCTCGTGGTGTGAGTCGTTCGGGCGCCTCGTCCTGGTGCGAGTCGTTCGGGCTCTTCGTGGTGTGAGTCGTTCGGGCTCTTCGTCCTGGTGTGAGTCGTTCGGGCTTCTCGTGGTGTGAGTTGTTCGGGCCCCTCATCCTGGTGTGAGTCGTTCGGGCCCCTCCTCCTGGTGTGACTCGTTCGGGCTCCTCGTGGTGTGAGTCGTTCGGGGCCCGCGTCGTGGTGTGAGTCGTTCGGGCTCCTCGTGGTGTGAGTCGTTCGGGCGCCTCGTCCTGGTGTGAGTCGTTCGGGCCCCTCCTTGTGGTGTGAGTCGTTCGGGCTCTTCGTGGTGTGAGTCGTTCGGGCCCCTCGTCCTGGTGTGAGTCGTTCGGGCTCCTCGTGGGGCCTCTTGGGGGCCTCTTGGAGCCTCTTGGGGCCTCTTGGGGGCCTCTTGGGGGCCTCTTGGGGGCCTCTTGGGGGCCTCTTGGGGCCTCTTGGGGCCTCTTGGGGGCCTCTTGGGGGCCTCTTGGGGGCCTCTTGGGGCCTCTTGGGGGCCTCTTGGGGGCCTCTTGGAGGCCTCCTGGGAGCCTCCTGGGGGCCTCTTGGGGCCATCTTGGGGCCTCTTGCGACCTCCTCAGAAGCGCAAATGAGCGCTGCCCCCTGAGAAGGACAAAATGAGGCCAAAACCTTCGTAAAATCAACGATTTTGCTATGGAGGAAGAGAGGCACCGTAGTAAAATCAATGTTTTTGGCTTCGAAGACGAGTTGAGGCGCCAAACTCTGCCCCCCCGTCGGGGCCAGAATCCTCGTGAGGGTCGTCGGTTTTTGGCCCTCCCAGGAGTCGAAAAAGGCCCCCCTGAGAACACTCGGGGCTCCCTGTCCAGGCCCAGGGGGAGGGGGTAGGGGGAGGGGTAAACCCCTCCCCGAAGGGGAAGAAGGGGGGTTGGGGGGTTGAGAACAGAGGAAGCTCTCTAAACCACTCACGCCCAAAGGGCTGGGCGGACTAGGGAGCGACGATATTCAAATAGCAGCCACCCTAGTCGCGCGGTGCGTGGCCGCTTAGGGGAATACCCGTTCGCGGGTGACACCCTGCCTTGAGGTTTTTGGAGGCTGTGCAACGCTGACGGCTAATTTGCCATGTGACGGGGCCATCACAGGAGTTCATCAACACTGGCGATTACCGGGTGGATGCTGATCCACCGCAGTTAAGACAGTAAGGGAAAGGGCCCGTGGTGACGAGGTGGTGGCCACGCACGAGCGCATAGGAAGCCTCAGGGGTGTTACTAGACAAAGTGGGCCCCTGAGGAGGCTGACAGGCGCTGGGTAGACTAGACACAGTACCGCCCGCTAGCACAGGAAGCCCTGTCCCCAGACATGCGACTGCCGGATTTGTACAGGGGGAGGTGCAATCAGACGGAAAGACAAGGGAGGGAATTGGAAAGGAGGATGACCCGACATGTTGATTTCGACGCATGGGGGCGCGGCGCAAACATAATAGTCACACGTGTGAGCGTATGTTCAACATTCGCAATTATCTTGGCACTAGGAAGTACTCCCAGCCTTGCCATTGACAGACAGGGGGAGGGGGAACAGGGGGGTGACGAGGGGGGAGGGCAGGAGGCAGCAGTAGGAGGATGGGAATGAACAGTTGGAAGTGAGGGATTGGTGGGGGGAATAGTGGGGAGCACGAGGAGGGGGAGGCGGATGCGCAGGCATGCGAAGACGAGATGGAGGGGGATAGAGCATGGAGTAAGGAGGGTTCAGGATGGAGGAGGGAAACAGGAAGGGGGAGCAGGGAATAAGGCGGGCGGAGGCAGGAAAACGGACAAGGCGGCGTCAGAGGAGGCAGTGGGGGGAGAAGGAGGAAGAGGAGGAGGAATCTACTGATGCTTAGGATGGGTCGCGAGGCAGGAGGAGAGAGGAGGCAGGGGGAGTCGGAGGGTTGATGGTGGTGGTGAGGATGATGACGCTGATGTTGATGTTGATGATAATTACGATAGTGCTGATGTTGTTGATGCTGATTATGCTGATGATGATGATGATGATGCTGATGATACTGGTGATGATGTTGATGATGTTGATGATGCCGATGCTGATGATGATGAGGTTGGTGATGATGATGATGATGATGATGATGATGATGATGCTGATGTTGTTGATGATGATGATAATGATGATGATGATGCTGATGATGATGATGATGATGATGGTGGTGAGGATGTCGATGCTGATGCTGACGCTGCTGGTGATAGTGGTAATGCTTCGGATGATGGTAGGGACGAGGAGGAGGAGCAGGAGACGGAGGAGGACGTTGGAGAGGACGAGGAGGAGGCGGAGGAGACGTGGGGGAAACACGACGAGGGAGGAGCAGGAAAAAAACGAGGAGGTGGATGATGGAGTGATGAGGAGTGATGGGGAGGAATGATGGGGAGGAAAAAACGGGAAACAAGCGGGAGGAGTGATGGGGATAGTAGTGAGGGGTGATGATAGGATGATGATGATTCTGATGATGCTGCTGATGATGATGCTGCTGATGATGTTAACGATGCTGATGTTCATGCTGCTGATGATGATGATGATGACGAACCGTCTGATGATGTTGTTAATGATGATGATGCTGCTGATGATGTTGGTGCTGCTGACGATGGTGATGTTTGTGGTGGTGATGGTGATGACGATGATAAGGATGACGATGACGATGATGGTGATGCGGATGATGGTGATGATGATGCTGATGATGATGCTGATGATGATGCTGATGCTGATGATGATGATGATGATGATTGTGGTGGCGATGATGATGATGACGACAATGCTGACGATGCTGATGCTGCTGCTGATGATGATGGTGATGGTGGTAGTGATGATGATGCTGATGCTGATGATGATGATGATGACGATGCTGGTGGTGTCGATGAGAAGGACGATGATGAGGATGATGATGACGATGATGATGATGATGCTGATGATGATGATGATGATAATGATGCTGTTGATGATGACGATGATGATGATGATGATGATGATGATGATGATGATGATGATGATGATGATGATGATGATGATGATGATGATGATTATTACGATTCTGATGATGAGGATTATGATGACTCTGCGGGTGCATATGAGGATAGTGATGAGGATGAGGATGAGGATGAGGAGGATGATGAGGATGGTAATTGTGATGCTTATGATGATGGTGATGATGATGATGATGATGAGGAGGAGGAGGAGGAGGAGGAGGAGAAGGGGGAGGAAGAGGAGCCAGAGTAGGAGGAGGAGGAGGTGGAGGAGGAGGAGCATAAAAGAGAAGGAGGAGGAGGAGGAGGAGGAGGAGGAGGAGGAGGAGGAGGAAGACGATGAGGAGGAATAGGAGAAGGAGGAAGGGGAGGAGGAGGCGGAGGAGGAGGAGGAGGAGGAGGAGGACGAGGAGGAGGAGGCGGAGGAGGAGGAGCAGGATAAAGAGGAAGAGGAGGAGGAGGAGGAGGAGGAGAAGGGGAGGAGGAGGAGGAGGAGGACGAGGAGGAGGAGGATGAGAAGGAGGAGTAGCAGGAGGAGGAGGAGGTGCTGGTGCATGGGGGCTGACTAGCCGGACGCAGGCGCGCGCCAAATTGCTGGAGCAGCTGGGGGCAGACCGAGAGCGGCTGACGGCGGAAGCGGAAGGCCTGTCGCGACAGTTGGCCGAGGAGGCCCGCCAGCGGACGTTGCTGCAGGAGCTGGGCGGGCTCTTTTTCTATGACGAAGAGGTGTTTGCGCTTGTGCGTGTGCGTGCCTTCCACATGCACGCGCCTTCTGACCTTCTTCTGCGCGGGACTGTGACCATCCAGTCCACCCAGCTGCTTCGCCAGGTGGATCTTCGCCTAAGGGTGCCTTGGCTCAGCGCTTTGCGACGGTGCCGCCGATTCGCCGCTTGAGGAAAGGGTGCGCGCGCGTGTGTGTGTGTGTGTGTGTGTGTGTGTGTGTGTGTGTGCCTGCGTATTTGTGTCTTGCTGAGAGCACAGATGCGCATGCCTCTCTTCACCCAACCCTCCATTCGCCGTCTCTTCCTCCCTCGTCCCTGGGTCCCTCCCTCCTCCCTGCCTGCTTCCTCCTTCTGCCCTCGTTTCTCTTCTCTCTTGCTCGTCTGTCCTCGAGGCGCCTGCAATTCTTGAGGTTCTGCAGTCCTCGAGCGCCTAGAGCGTCCTCGACAGTATCTACCACAGTGCCATGCCAAGCGTCAAGTGAACCAAGTGTGGTCAATGAAACAATCCGCCCTTTCTTCCGGCAGGTTTGCGGTGGTGGCACCAGCACGCTCTCTTCAAGAGAGTCGGGCGTTGTGGCAGCGCCTCGTCAGAACCTCGACGCGTTGTTGTCTTCCCATGGTCTAGGAGGTGGCAGGCGGCGGGGACCCGCAAGCACTGCCATGCTCTGGTGGACTGTCGACCCGCATGCGTGACTTCGTCACCAACGACGAGCGGGTGTAATCACGCAGCGGGCGCGTGGCGTGGCGACGGGTCGCGTTTCCGTGCCGAGTCGGCGCGCTCCGTCGCCAAAAATCAGCGGCGTGGCCTCACATTTCGGAGAGTGCCTTCACCGATCCGGTGATCTGGTGCCCACTCGGCAGACCCACGGATCCCTAATTCGTGTTCGCGTGTGCCCGACAGAACCCCTCCAGGCGCGTCGCGCGATTCACCCTCAGGATCCGACGTTGCGAAGCAATTGCAGCACCAAGGAAAATCGCGACCAGAGCCCCAGACCCCTATCTTTCGGCGCCATTTTTGGAGCTGGATCGATCCGAGATGCTCCTGGGTCCCGAAGACGGGCGAACACGCCTGGCGCGAGAGCGCTCGTGTCCTGGTCATCGCCGTCGTCCGGACTTTGGGGGCCAGCGCGGGGTTACAGTCGAACCGAGGTATAAGGTCGAGGTCGGTTTGGGGAGGGTGCCCCCCTGATGCTCTTTGTGCGTGTTGGATGCTCTTGTTTATCCTGTGGAAGGGCACCCTCGAGTGTTCCTCAGTTTGGCTGACGAAGGGTCTCATGTTCTTGGAGGGCGCCCTTCTGTCCTAGGTCCGACTGTATCCCTGAGCCAGCGCCCCCATGGCGTTCTTCTTGGTCGTGCCCGTGGGGGTGGAGGTCACGGCGCTTCCCGCGCCACCCCTGGGTCAGGCGCTTCAGGATTGCTTTGGTAATTTGCCTGTCATGTCAGCTGGGAGGCCCAGCCCGCGGGCGGCCGAAGGGTGCCCCGAGGGCGAGGAGGCTGTGTAAGGTGCTCCGTCGCTTGGCGCCCTACGGCGGCGGCGGCGGCGAGGGCGGCGGCATAAATGCGAGTCAGAGCTTTTTGTACAGCGAGAGGATCTCCGAGATTGTCCAGCTGTTCTGACGATCACGTCCGCCTCCGCGCTCCGGGGGGAAGCTGCGCTGCGACGCAGCGCGGCACGGCAGCAGCCCGCCTGACGCTCTTGCCTGGCCTATGTATGGCCTCGCCGCCGCGTCTTGGGGACCTCAGTGGGTATGATGGGCCGATTTTCCACCGCCACTATCATAGGTAGGAGAGGGAGGAGGAGAAGGAGGAAGAGGAGAAGGAGAAGGAGGAGGAGGAGGAGGAGGAGGAGAGGAAGGAGGAGGAGGGTAAGGATAAGGAGAAGGAGGAGGACCTCCCCATCCCCCGTCCTACGTATGTCTGTGGTGGTGGAAAATTGGCCCATCAGGGTAGGTTCGCGTCGTGTCGACCGGCGGCGATCCCGCCGCGGGCGTTCAAGGTTGAACGGTGCTGGTGGCCCAGATCGGCCAGTACGGAAGGATCTGGCGATAGAGAAACTGCCGACCGTCCAAGCTTGAATGATCGACGCGGGGTCAGAAACCAACGCTGGGGTCGTCACGACACTAACCTGCCGTACTCGGGCGTGCCCAGGACCGGGACAAATTGCGCCAGAGCGGTTCTGGCGGACTGCCAGGGGGTTATTAAGCGTGTGGAGCCAGGTTATTAAGCGTGTGGAGCCAGAGGGCCTCAAACGGACTTCAACAGCTCGTAGAGGCGGATTGCAGGAAAGTGGGCTAGAAAAGGGGGCGAAAAGTGAATGTTTCTTCGCCCCACGTCTGTTCCCTCCCGTTGACAAGCGCCCGAGCGTTCTCGAACGCTCTCAGAGCTCTCTGGAACGCCTCTGGAACGGCCGCGGCGCCCGAGACGTCCTCCAGAGCCTCCGCATGTCAGCGATACCCGATGCGTCCTGGTCCGACTCTGTCCCGATTTGGCTTGTCGTCAGGACCAATCTCGGGGTCCCCCCACCGGTGCGGTGACCACACGGTGTGGTGAGGCAGTGGGATTCGGGATAAGTGCATGCTTCGGGGACTCTTCGGCCGTTCTCCGAGGACATCTCTCGGGCGACTGGGGCGTCGAGGTCCTAAAGCCGTACGGTGACGGACCGTGCCGTGGGGTTTTTGTGGGTTCTCAGGTCCCTGCATAGTCTGACTGGGTAGCAAGTCATGGGATCTCTACACCTTAGGCGATGCTTAAGAAAACTTGAATTTTCGGCCAGAGTCTCGATTATTCTTAACGTTTCGATGTAAATCCTAAGATTTGAATGGGAATGTAGGGTTTTTATTCAAGTTCTGAGACTATGAATTTCTTAACCCATGATTTCTTAAGCATTTCGCAGGGTGTAGTCTGACTGGGTAGCAAGTCATGGGATCCCTATATGTCCTCGCGTTTCCGTCTTCATGAGAGTGCAATGGCATGCGGTAGCGTCTGGCAATCGCCGAGCAAGTACCGATCTAACGTCGATCGTCGTCGAATTAGCATGGATTCGCGTCGACAAGCGTCGATTAGCATTGGTCAGCGCCGATACGCTAGAGCCAGCAAGATGACATGGGAGGATCCCATGAGTTGCCACAGGCATCCATTACCGCACCGTTTCTGGATCTCCA
>CAUYUJ010010113.1:464813-492313 GCA_963575745.1 Prorocentrum cordatum
CAAGGAAGTCACAAGTCATCCACAAGCCACTTATCCCTAATTTCCTCGAGGGTCCAACGTGTCCAAGCGAGCTTGACTGCGTTTCGGGAGCTCCTTTCGCCTGTGTGGCGGTCGTGAGTCTTATATTTTTTTCTGGCCGTGGGGCCCCTCCCTCCTTGCCCCCCCTTCGCCCATCTATCCTTTTCCGCCCGCGCCTCCTCCCTCCTCTTCGCCCGCTTCCCCTTCTCCCCCTGCTCCACCCTGCTATTCGAATATTCCCTTCCATCTTCCCCCCCCCTTCCCCCCTTTCTCCTCCTCCTTCCCTGTTCCGCTACGCTGCTCCCCCCTCCACTCCCCTGGAAGTCCCGCGCCGCGCGTGCCGAATCGGTGACGAGAAGCTGCGGCTCGCTGCAGCGATTGCGCTGTGCGACGGGCCGCCCCAAGCGAATGGGACATCAAACAACGAATCCAGATTCTGGAACAATTCCTTCCTCTTCTCTTTAGATTTTTCACGCCTTTTTCCCCGCTTCCCACCCCCTTCGCCCCCCACCGCCCTCCTCGCTTCCCGCCGTCCCCCTTCCTCCCGCCTGCCCGTCCTCTTATCCTCATGGCCCCCCCTCCTCCTCCTCATCCTCCTCCTCCTCTCTCCTCCTCCTCCTCCTCCTCCTCTCTCCTCCTCTCCTCTCCTCCTCCTCCTCCTCCTCTCCCTTCTCCTCCCTCTCCGCTTCCTCCTCCTCCTCCTCCTGCTCCTCCTCCTCCTCCTCCTAAGAAAGATGTCAACGACGGGGGGAGCGTCCTTGAGCCTAAGCTGACCAGGACACTAACAATGAACAGCACCGACAAACGACCTTTGCGTCGTGCCTGGGCATACCGTTTATGCATCAAGCCCAGTATCGGACCGGAAGGTCTGTTCGGGGATCATCCGTGGGCGGAATATCCTGGACAACCTTGTCGGGCTGGAATATTGGATCCTAGAGAGTGGTGTGTTCGGCAGGCATACCCCGAAGCTGGTGCTCTCTTCCTGGGCATTGCCGTTGCCTTCCCATCTCCCAACCATGAGTGGAATTTCCAGATGCACGAGGGGATGGGATTTCCGGGTCATCGTGTGCAGGCTGTAGTGTATCTGTCTTCGGATATCGAGGTTGATCTCTTGTGTTGTGGAATAAAGTTTCCAGGATGGGCCATTCGGCGATGTGTGAAACAAGATTGCCTGCATGTCAGGGCTTCCTTTCATTTTGGCGTTTGACCCTGTCTTGCGTGCTTTGACCAGCGCATCGCCTCTCATCCTGCTCGCCTCTTCTCTTTTGCTCACGACGTTGGATGTGCATTCCGCGACGTGTGCTTCTCTTTGCCTGTCATTGTCACGTGGATGGTACAGAGTGCGGTGGTCACCGAGCTTGGTCTGAACCTCGACAAGCGTGTTGGTGTCATCCCTGGATCTCGGGATCCCCTGGCAGTTGTGCGGGCCTTTCGGGCCACGGGGCTGAACTCGGAAAGAGCGCGTTCTGTGGTCGCTTGGAGGGGGGGGGAGGTTTGAAACCGGACCGTGACGGGGCCGTGACGGGGGGGGGAGTTTGAACCCCCCCCCTTGCCGTGACGGGGGGGGGGTTCGAACCCGCCCCCTCCTCCCTCCTCTGCTTCCCCTCTCCTCGGGCTGGCGCTTGTGTCGGCGGCGGCTGGCGACGGCGGCGGGGACGACGATTTCCATTTCTGGGCCGGCGCCGGCGCCTGCGGCAGCGGGCGGCGGTGGCGGGGAGCGTCGACGAGGACGACGGTGGTGGTGGTGGTGGTGGTGGGTTGTTGTGGTGGTGGCGGTGGTGGTTGTGGTGGTGGTGGTGGTGGTGTGGTGGTTTGTTGTTGTGGTGGTGGTGGTGGTGGAAGTGGTGGGTGGGTGGTGTGGTGGGGGTGGTGGTGGTTTGGTGGTGGTGTGGTGGTGGTTTGTGGTGGTGGTGGTGGGTTGTAGTGGTGGTGGTGGTGGTTTGGTGGTGGTGTGGTGGTGGTTTGTGGTGGTGGTGGGTTGTAGTGGTGGTGGTGATGGTTTGGTGGTGGTGGTGTGGTGGTGGTGGTGTGGTGGTGGTGGTGTGGTGGTAGTTTGTGGTGGTGGTGGGTTGTGGTTGTGGCGCTGGTGGTTCGTGGGGGTGGTGGTGGTGGTGGTGGTGGCGGTGGTGGTGGTGGTGTGGTGGTATGTGGTGGTAGTGGTGGTGGTGGGTTGTGCTGCTGGTAGTGGTGGTGGTTGTGGCGCTGCTGGTGGTGGTGTTGTGGTAGATTTTGGTGGTTGTGGTAGTGGTGGTGGGTTTTTGTGGTGGTGGTGGTGATTGCGAGTTGTGGTGGTGGTTGTGGTTGTGGTGGTGTGGTGGTGTCGTGGTGGTGGTGTGGTGGTGGTTTGCGGCGGTGGTGGTGGTGGGTTGTGGTGGTGGCTGTGGTTTGTGGACGTTTGTTGTGGTGGTGGTGGTGGTGTCGGTGTTGGTGGTGTGGTGGTTTGTGGTGGTGGTGGTGGGTTGTGCTGCTGGTAGTGGTGGTGGTTGTGGCGGTGGTGGTGGTGGTGTGGTAGATTGTGGTGCTTGTGGTCGTGGTGGTGGGTTTTTGTGGTGGTGGTGGTGGTGATGATGATGAGTTGTGGTGGTGGTGGTGGTTGTGGTGGTGGTGGTGGTGGCTGTGGTGGTGGTGGTTGTGTGGTGCTGTTGGTGGTGGTGCTGGTGGTGGTGGTGGTGGGTTGTGGCGGTGGTGGTGGTGGTGGTAGCGTTGGTAAGTGTCGCTGAGTCCCCGCCGTTGCCGGCGCCAGCGCCGGCGCTGCTGGCCGCCGCCAGCGCCGGCGCCGTCGCGAGGGCGAGGGGGGGGGGGAGGGGTTTGAACCCTCCCCTCCCGGCGCCGGGGGAGAGGGGTTCAGACCCCCCCCCGTGCATGGGCTGCCTTTGGTCATCGTCGCTGCGTCCCCGCCGTGGGCGCTGCTGGCGGCCGCCAGCGCCGGCGACGGCGCCGAGAAGGGTGGGGGTTTGAACCCCCCCCCTGGGAGGGAGGTGGGGTGGGGGTCTGAACCCCCCCCCGGGGAGGGGGGTGGGGTGGGGGTTTGCTACGCCCCCCCCCTTGGCAGGCGGGGTGGGTGGGGCCGGGAGGGGTGGGGGGTGGGAGGGAGGAGAGTCCCCCTGGTTTGGTTTTGCTGGACGGCGCCGAGTATTGGGGGGGGCCACTCCCCGATTCGAAACGCGCCGCCGACTGTTCCCCAGGCAAGCGCCCATGAAACGCGTTCTCTCTGAACTCGAAAACTCAAGTTTCCCATTATGGGAAATCGATCGACGTGTTTTTTGGGCCTTGGAGGATGTGATGAGAGCTGGAAGGCTCTATGCGCGAAGCTGCTTAATCGGGTGTCCCGCATTCGCTCGCTTCACCTCCCGCTCATACACAATTTTCGTGAGTATGATATCGTTGGTCGACCTGTTGTTTCCCACCGGTGGCAAGTGTACCCTGGCACCAAGCACGCGATGGCCACCACACAGCATTTCAGCGGTTTACTTGCGCGCCGCGCCATGCCATCTCTAGTTCCCGTCTTTGTGGGATCGGGAATATCGGGGTAGCGGCTGAAACCAGGGACCTTGTTTGTTCTGCTCGTGCTGCTATGTTTCGGGCCGGTTCGGAGTCCAGGCAACTTGGAAATACTATTGCACGATTTTGCCCCATGACCGTTGGAATTTCAGGCAGTGGCGTCGTCTTCGTCCCTCGGTTTCCTAAGTGGTGGACGCCGTCGATCACATATTACCTGATGCAGTGCCGGAGAGAAATTCCGGCGATCTCCTGGGCTGGCCGTTCCTGACACCGTCGAGCTGAATGGCACGACCTACAAGTTTCTTCGGTTGCGATGTCCTCATCCTTTCGCTGTTCCTGATCTCGTGAGGCGCGCGAGGTATTTTTTGTCGGCGATCGTGTCAATTATTCTGTTGGTCGCAAGCTGAAAGCTTGTTCCGTGTATCGGGGGCGCCTATCGTCGCATCGTTTGCAATGCTTGGCCCACCACCCGCAGGTTCCGACAGGGAGCAGATATCTGCAGATTCGGGTGCTGCGCGGTCGGGGGAGACGAGGTGGTTAATTTCTTTTTTTGTCCGTCCCGTTTCCGTCTTGTTGTCATCTCGCGCCACCGTTGTTTGCATTCGTGTTTTCTCGCTTTGTCTCCCCTGCATCGTGTGTTCGTGCACGGAATTCCCCAGAACGTGCTTGAATGCCGGCTGGCTATGCTAAGCACTCATGGTTTATAATGTTTGACATATAACTCGATGCGTGCTGGCGGGAAGTAAGTACGGACCCAATGGGTACAGGCTCTCCTTCAGGCCCGCTGTCGAATATTGGCACGCCGGCGCTTTAAGATACGTGCCCCTCTCGCTCGAGGCGTCCAAGCGGACAAAAGACCCACAGGAAAATGAACGCTCCTCCTCCTCCTCCTCCTCCTCCTCCTCCTCCTCCTCCTTCTCCCCCTCCTCCCCCTCCTCCCTTTCCCTTTCCCCCCGTGTTCCCCTCCCCCTGCGTTCCCCTCCCCCTTTCCCACCTCCCCCCACTTCCTTCTTTTTCCCCATGCCCCCCTCCCGTCTCCCCATTTGATCCCTTCCCCCTTGCGCCCGTTTCCCCTCGGATCCCCCGGCGGTGGGTTGCCCGCGGCCCGCGGCCTGGCCAGGGAAAAGGGAGGCAGCCCACGCGGTTCCCGCCGCGCCGCCGGCTGCCGCCCGGACAGCGGAGCCCGTGGCTTTGCGGGGGGGGATGGCTTCCTCCGCATTGCTGCTGCTGCTGCGCCTCCTTGTTCAGGGGGTGCGATTCCGTTGGTGTTAGAGGTTCTTTCGGGGTGCTCTCCAGCAGCTGCGCCTCGTCGAGAGTTTTCTGGGGGTGCCTGGATCGTCCCGAACGGCCGCCGCGGGCCCGAGATGTGAACCGATGACCACCAATCGTCGAAGAGGGGGTTGAGGACCACGGGGGTCTGAATATCGTGGCCAGGGCCATAATTGTCCCACATACCACATACCATTGGCCCCTCCATTCTTCTTTTGGCACGTTTCTGGCCCCCTTTTTCGTTCGCGCGCATGCCTCGGTGCATGGTGCGCCCTCCCACTCTTCCTGGTCCCATTCTTCGGCGCGGTCGGCTCTTCGGTGCTGATGCTGCTCCTCCTCCTTTTCTTTCTTATTTGCTGCGCTGCGCCCAGCAAGGCCACAACGTGCAACCATAAAAAAACGGATTCGGGCGACCAGGCTTAGTTGGCCCGCGCCAGCGTACAACGACACAACGGCAGGGAGCAACATGGGCATAATATCCTGCATGTCCCTCTCCCCCTCCCTTCTGGGCCAGGTTCGTGTCCGCATGCGGATCCACAGGGAAGACGGAGTGCGCGCAGATCGCCAAACCTTGCAGCCATCTTTGGTCTGTTGCATACCCTGCCCAGCCTCATCATCATCTGTCCCTTTGTCTCGACGTCCTCCACTGGCTACGATCAACCACGGAACTTCACATGCTGATCTGGCTGGCAGAGATCAGAGGCCAGAGAGTACTCGTTGTTGCGAAACTAACTCCCCCCCTCCTTGGAGCAGGAGGGCAGAGGAGGGGGTGGAGGAGCAGGTGGGTTGAGGTTATTGGGAGTGACGTTGGAGGATAGTGGAAAGTTCTGGGGCGCGGTTGGGAGGGAAGCGGGAAGAGGAAATGGAGGGGCATCGTTGCCTTCCATGCTGCCCTGCCATCCCTCTGTATGATTTTGTTTGAATCCGCAACCCCAAGGAGGTTCACACCGCTTTCCCTGCAGGTGTCGTTTTGCGTCCCCGATTTCTTTTTGGTAGTCCTGGGGGCCTCTAGCGACTCCCGAGGGCCGCAATCGAGGCAAAGCCGCCGGTTGCAAAATCTGATCCTGGCAGATCTGGGCCACGGGAAGGTCAACCGCCCCGACCCCCGTGCTTCGCGTTTGCTAGACGGCCCCCCTGGCGTTTACGAAGCATCCCTGCCCTCTTTGACTCCTCCCGTGGATGCGTTTATCCAGCGCCTTCGCCTGTCGGGGAGCTTGTTGTGAGGGTGGTCTTGCTGCCCGCCGCTAGGGGACTCCGCCCCTCAGCGAGCGGAGGCCGCGCCCGCGACGCCCGCCGCGGCGGCGGCTGCGCCAGCGGCCGCTCCCGCGCCCGGTGCCCCCGGGCCGGTGCCCGGGGCCGTGGCCGCTCAGTGTGCGGAGCCTCGGGCTCCCAGGGGGGGGGGGGTGAGGAGAGGGAGGGAGGAGTAGAGGAGGTCGAGGAGGAGGTGGAGGAGGAGGAGGAGGAGGAGGAGGAGGTGCAGGAGGAGCAGGAGGAGGAGGAACCCAAGAATCCTCGACGATGTTGGAGTAAACCCTCCCTCCAAGTTCCTTCTCCACAGGCCCCTACGACGGTTCAGTCCCACTGGGGGAGTTGCCTCGTTGGTAGACAACCGTTTGAAGACCCTGAAGCATGTCAAGTTCTCGGGATTCCACCGCCACGGATCAACCTGCCTGTAGCGTCTTGACGATCTGGAGTCGCGCCAGAACGCCGTTCCTGGGACTCCAACACCGCGACTCAAGGTGACTGTTGCGCCCTCGTAATCCTGAGTCCTTTCAGAACAATTCCTGGTACGCTTCGTGAAACTCTCGCAAATTTTGAGAACGAATGCGCGTGGCGCTAAGGCGGGAACCACATTTTGAAAAGCACCCGCCCTGAATCCGTGAATCTTCTGCAACACATTACAAAACATTGGAAAAATCGCCCTCAAAAGCGACGGCGGGCCCGCGACCGCAGCCTTGAAGGCGGCCGTTAGAGGGATGCGATGCGAATTCTAGGGCTTTCGTCAGCCCGGCGGGGGGCGCCCTGGCCATCGGAGAATTTGAAGGTTCAGTTTTAATGGTTCACGGCCAAGGAAGTGCCGCGCAGATGTCAGGCAGAACTCGGTAGAAAAAACGCCCCGACCCATTGCTCGGTGGCGCGCGCGGCCTCAGTCGTAAACGCGTTCGCTGCGCGGGCCGGCGATCGAACCGTTCGCGCGACGTTCAGGGGGGGAACGTGCGCTGAAACATTCGCAATTGTTTGGGGGGTGCGCCATGCGCCTCAAGGCGCAGGGTAGAATCATGGCAATAAGCAGCGAGGGGGCACGTGGGGAAGAGGGGCGTTCTTCGGTGCCAGCAAAACCAGCCGGGATATCATCGTCGGCGCGTCGCAGGGAGCTGTTCAATCCCACGCGGAGAGATAGCGCGTTGACGAGGTGACCTGCGCGAGGTTTACCCTGGCAGCGGGACTCCACCGCCGCAGCAGAGCGCCATCGCCCACAGCGCGAAACTGCCCGACGGCGACGACCGCGCGGACACCGAGCCCGCCACTGCATGGAGGGCGGCAGTTAACGGGGCCAAGCGCTTGGCCGCGGGGCCCGCGCCAGGACGCCGCGGGCGTGAGGCCCGGGGAGAGGCGGCGCGCAGACCGCGCGACGCTGCCTGCAGGTCACGCGTCGTTGAACGGCAGCAGCGCTGGGGCTCCCCGACAGTTTAGACGAGGCGCGCCGCGGCGCAGGCGAGGCCGGAGCCGCGAGGTCAGGAATAAACTGGCGCCGCGCCAAGACCACGCCCCAGGTTGCCAGCCTCGGCGACGCGCGGACTTCCGTGGGCCAAAGGGTCTCCGGGCAGCGAGGGGCCCCGCGAAGCCAGCAATGCGCGCCGGACATATGTCCGCAAACTGAATGCGGGGAAGAAGGGCCGAATTAGACAATCGGCGCGCGAGTCGCGCCATGGCCGACAGCGCGGGAGAGCAAAATAAAGAATACCAAGGGAAGAATTGTCTTTGACGACGACGAAGAAGCCGAAGATGGGCAGATGACCCCGACGACAGATGCCACCTTCCACGCTGCCGGGGTCTAGGACCGGAGGGCGCGGGCGGGGGGGTCGACCCAGAGGACTTGCCGGCGGGAAAAACAAAAAGAGCGCAACGCAATCAACCTTGGACCAGGGGAGGAAGTAATCTGCGAAATTCGCACGAACTAACTAGGTAGTCGGCGGCGAAAGGAGGGGGCCGCAACAACTGGTCTTCGATGCGTGGTGAATGGTCCTTCTATGGATATGCATCGCCCATCAAAATGAAGTGGCATGGGTGGCATCCACGTCGCGCTGGGATTTTGAAACAGGAATGCGATGCTTGAGCGTTGCCCGTTGACCGCAATGCATCGGCCAGCCAGCCCTCGATGCCCGCGTCGCTGCGTCGAGGGCCATCTTGCGGGGCGCATTGCAAGGTTGGTGACTTTGTCCGACGCGTGAATTTACATGTGGCGTTTCCCCGACATCTAAGTTCACAGTTTGCGCGTCGCCACACATCGAGTTCACTTCTTCGGTCTGCTAGCCAATGGGAGTTTGAAACCAGGTAATGTGGGTTCACATTTTGCGCGTTTTCGAGAATTCATGGGTTGCTTTTCCCCGGCAGGTGACTTCCGATTTATGCGTTCGCCTCAAATGTGAGTTCGCATATTTGCGTTGTTCAACGCGTGGATTCCTTTGCGCTCGCGCCAGCGAAAATGTCTGGGCGATGCGTTGCCGCCAACGGACAGCGCGAGAGCGTCGCCTGCCCGCTTCAATCTGCCCGAGCGATGCGGGTGCCAATTATGACTGGTCATGTAATAAGTCGTAGATGGGCAATGGGGCTCCCATTGAAGCCTCCCCATTGCGGGCCCCTCCTTTCTCCCTCCATGGTAACGCCTGTCTCTGACAGCCGCGGTGGATCTATGACCGCAAAACAATCGTGCCCCGCGAGAAGATGAGGGACAAAAAAGGCCAGCAATATATTCAAGCACGTCTCTGAAACCTACTCGCCCGTTAGAGCGCAGGCGTGGCGGACGACGCGCGGCTCGTTCCCGGGTCGGCCATGCGCCTGACAGCTTGCGAGGGCAACAGTGACCTGCGGACCTCTCGCCGCGCAGCCGCGAGAGGGAGAGCCATAACCAATCGTCGAGCGGAAGTCGGCTATTCTGTTGGTCGTTCGCTTCGCGCGTTTGACCTTTACTTGGCTGCGCGCGTTTAGCGCATGTCGGATTGGGGGGGGGGGCCGGGGGACATCCTGATCTGTTGGTTAAAACAGCGCGTGTGTAATGTCGGCGAGAAGCGGCCTGCAAATTCTGTTCGGGCACAGAGCTGGCGCGCCCAGTGAGAGCGTGGCCGCGCGAAGTACGCGCAGGCGCTCGGGCGCCGGCGCTTGCGAAGCGGGGCGCGCGCCCGTTCGACGCGGGGCAAGAGGTTTACGGGGGAGACTTGAAACGCGAACGTGCCGACGCGACTCATGATCCACAGTGGCTGCGTATGGGGGGGGTCATGTTAAAAATGCGCGCGCCCGCTCCCGCATGTGGATCTCGGGGGGGGGGGGGGGGGGGGGGCGGGCAATGGGGGCAGAGGCATATCCCGTTGTCTCTGTCGCGCAATTCCGATTGGGCTACTGAGGCAAATAAGCAGGGCGAAAGAGGTGGCCGCGCAGTCATGGCAGAGGAGATCAACTCGGCGCACCCGGGCGCGGGGGCCAGTTTACACGATGGAACCCGACGCAGGGGTCCCGGGGGAGAAGCAGAGTTACGTTGGACGAGAGAAGGCTTCGGAGCTTGGGCGTTAAACCCGCCTGGAAAAGAGCGCCGGTCGGCCTCGCCGGTTCGGTGGCGCCCATGATCAGGATTTGATTGAGGTGGAAATCAACGTGGATTTTGATGTTTGAACCAGATGGAGTTCATGGCCAGAAATGCAAGAGGTGGAGGACCAACCAGCTCGAATATTGAACGGCGTACTTGGGTGGGGCAGCGATGGGCTCTGGCGCGAAGCTGACCCAAGACATGGGAAGATATTCGTTAAACAGCTCGACGTGGAGAGCAACGGCTATGTCTAGCACCCCCGGGGAAAGGCTTCCCATCAAAGAGATGGGCGAGATGTGGCCATTTCAGCAAGACGCGCTAAAAGTATTATTCTTTGTCGTGCGAGCCAATCATCCAGCGCGAGATCGATTAGGCATTCAATGCCCAGTAAGACAACTAGAGAGGCACGGGGCCATACGTAGCGTTGGAGCCTGGAAAAACTTAGAGAAATTATCCCAGTGCGACCCTACCTAGGAGTTGGAGCCCCTAGGAAAGCAGCATTAGTAGTAACAGTAAAGCTGAACTAAAGCTAAGCTAAAACTAAGCTAAAGCTAGGCTACAGCTAAGCTCAAGCTAAAACTAAGCTAAAGCTAAGCTAAAGCTAAGCTAAAGCTAAGCTAAAGCTAAGCTAAAGCTAAGCTGAAGCTAAGTTAAAACAAAGCTAATGCTAAGCTAAAGCTAAGCTGAAGCTAAGTTCAAACTAAGCTAAAGCTAAGCTAAAGCTAAGCTAAAGCTAAGGCCAAGCTAAGGTAAAGCTAAGCTAAAGCTGAGCTAAAGCTAAGCTGAAGCTAAGCTAGAGCTAAGCTAAAGCTGAGCTAAGGCTAAAGCTAAAGATAAAGCTGAAGCTCCCAGGGGACTGCGGGAACCGCTCCCAGGGGACTGGGGGAACCGCCCGGGGCGCTTTCCACTGCCCGGCCCTTTTAAGCTAAGAGAGTAAGAATCCTCTAGGCAGAGCCTAGGTAGGGAGCTTGGCGCATACTTCGCTCGCCAAAGTCGATGCAGTTACGCATGCAAGTGCCAAGCTTTACCGCGGGAACTGATGGTATGCGTTGACGCCGAGTATGTCGGGTGTAAGAACAGCCGTGGGGCAGCGAGTGGGGTAGAAGTTATGTGGGGAGAGCACATCATAAAGACGCGAGCAACACCCGGAGTATTATTGCAGTGTCCTCAGGAGAAGCAGAATATTATGGGATGGTGAGAAGAGGGCTCAGTATGGGTAGTCCTACAAACAGGTCTCAGGGACTTCGAGATCCCCGCGCGGGCGGCGATACAGATCTGATGCCACACCGGCAATATCAATCGCTAGCAGGTGGCGTGGAAAGTTAGACGCGTAGAAGCATGTCAGCTGCGGCTGCAGGAGAAGCAGGAGAAGGTCCGGAGCAGAGCCTTCCGAGTGGACAACATTATGCGCCAGCGACAGTCTTGCCGACGCAGTAAGTAAGTACGTCAGCAGCGACGCGCTCGCTCAGCACATGTGTCCCACTAACCGAATGGCACTGCTGGGGAGGCGTAGGTTCGCGCCTGCCACGTAATGCTAGCGCATGCTGCAGCTGTTTTTGCGGCCCAAAATATTTGCTCTCACGCCTTACTTTTTCTTTATCCGATTATTCAGCGGCGGCTGCACCATTGCAACATCGTGGCAAGCGGAAGCGGCGGTCCGGCTGAGCTCGGCCCAGCCTTGGATTCCGAGGACCCAGAGGTAACCTTAACGGTCGGTTGTGAAGACATGGCGGCGCACGGTTGCGTCCAGGGGGATGCCGCGTTAAAGCAGGCATTCTGCAGGCTTGGCGACCAGGCGAGGATTGTCAGGGCTATTGCCGACCTGTGCAACGGCGCCACTGTTACGGCTGCGGGCAACCTCCGCAAGGTCAATAACCAGCGAGAAGAGAGAGTCGCAGGCGGAGACCTTGGCGGCGCAGGCCGGGGCGCTAAACAGGACCAGCGCGGCGGATGAGGAGGTGCACCAGGTTGGATATCACAAGGGATCATGTCGGCCATCGTCGGGCTCGCGCGTCAAATCGGGGACGCCGCCGCGCAGTTGCCCAAGTCGGCGCACTGGTACTCCAAGGCTACCGTGTACCGTTGATTGCGCAGTCGAAATCGAGAGCCGTACCTATTCAGTGTTCCATGGTAATTATGTGGGCTGGTGCCGACGTCTTGCTCCCTCCCGACGGAGTTAGAACGCTATCTCCGCAGACCCCCCAAGCGTTGCCCAAGGCTCAGTTTCCGCCACAGGCGGCGCCGAAGTTTCCGCCGAAGGAACTCACGGGAACTAGGCCGTGACCCAGTGCGGGGCCCGTGGAAAGACCGAGGTTCGGCACGTCAGCCGCGTCTTCGGGCTCCCGTTTGCCCATCAAACCAGCGCCCATTCCTACAAGGGCACCGCCGCCAGGGAAATCGGCCCAGGCGTCGGAGGGTGATCGTAAGCGTGGCCGCTCAGTTTATTAAGCCTTAGACGAATGCAGGCCCCGTTCCCGCAGCCTGCCTACGAAAGGCGGGGGCGCAGCTAGCGGAGAGCGTCTCCCCGCGGGCCTGAGGTTGGCGGTTTACCCGGCGAGCCCAAGGTTGGTCAAGCCAAGGCGGAAGCGCCGAAGGCCAGGCTGTTACCGGCGCTTCCGCTGGCGGGCACAGCGCGGTCACCAGCAGGGCCGCCGTCCGCAGTTGCATTGGCCGAGCACCGCGATCGTGCCATCGTCAACAGCCGCAAGTGCCCTCAGTTATGTGCAGAGATGGCCAATGGCGTGGATGATGTCGAGGAAGGAGTAGAATGACTGAGGAGCAGGGTCAGGAGGATGAGCGGGTAATCGCATGGTGTTGGGAGCGGAGGATGAGGATATATGGTGGTGGTGGTGGGCATGACGATGCAGGTGCCGCTGCGGATGCCGACGACGATGACGGTGATGATGATGATGATGATGATGATGATGATGATGATGATGATGATGATGATGATGATGGTGATGGTGATGATGATGAATATGATGATGCTAGTGATGGTGATGGTGATGATGATGATGATGATGATGATGACGGTGCTGATGATAATGAAGATCATGATGATGATGATGTTGATGATGATGATGATAATGATGATAATGATGATTGTGATGATGATGATGATGAGGATGATGATGCGGATGGTAATGGTGATGATGATGGTCATGGCCAAGGTGGTGGGGATGATTGAAGACGGCGATGCTGATGAGGATGATGACGAGGATGAGGACGAGGATACTGAGCGTGAGGGTCAAGATTGTTTCCCGGTGAAGATGATGATTCATATTCGGATTCGGATGCAGGGCAACGGCGATGATGGTGATATGGATATCGATGTTGATGATGGTGGTAAGGATGACGATGATGAGGCATGCCGACGACGACGACGGTGATGCTGATTATGCTGATGAACATGATGACGGTAGTGATTGTGATGGTGATGGTGATGATGATGATGTTGATGATGACGATGATGATGATGATGATGATGATGATGATGATGATGATGATGATGATGGCGATGATGGTGATGATGGAGATGATTGGCCCGTGTACCTGATGAAAACCTTTGAAGGCGAATATGTTCAGCCCTCAGGCGTTAACCGCATTTTCAAAACCAGTCGCCCTCCACTCGTGCAGCTGGTGCAATTTACGCGACGACGGGAACAGCATTTTGAACACCATCCACCCTCCTTCCGCATAACTTTTGGAACTTTCAAGCGGGATCATCGCTTCCGCGGGAATCTCAGCCGCAACGTCCAGCCCTCCCTGCTGACCTGTTCTGGTGGCCCGACGACGAGGAACTAGTCTTTAAGGAAGGGCGTTGGGGCAGGTTGAGGCGCTGGAGCAGATAATGGCGGGAGGGGGCCGGAGGAGGAGGCGGAGGAGGAACCCATGCCTCTCAGAGATGATCTTTGAGAAAGTCGACTAGCAGAAGGCACAAGGCAAGGAAGAGGAGGGGGAGGGATAATGCGGACACCTATGTTTGCCGGCTGCCCGCGCTGCGCCGGGTCGAGTTTGAAAGGGGGAGTGGGAGGTAGAAGTGAGGGCGAGGGGAAAGCAGAAGAGCGGGTGCAGATGCGGGATTGTGGACGTCAGGCAGGCTAAGGTTTGGCAGCGTCCAGGAGAGCTCTGGAACGATGGCGGCGCCCGATTCGTGTACATATAGAGATATATAATTTCTCATGTTATAGATATAATTAATATCTAAACATCACATATATACACATACATATGTGATCCAGGGTTGCCCCCCCTCCCCCAACGCATATGGGATCGACCCCCCCCGCTGGATGGGTACGCCCGTCAGCCTCGCGAAGGCAGCCTCGCGAATTGGATCGTTCCCGTCCTCCTGTGGTCGTGGCCCTGTGGAGGTGGCGTGGTGGAGGGTGCCGGTGCACCCCGCGCCCTCCCCCTGTGGGCGTGGTGTGGTTCGTCGTGGTAGTCCGTCGTCCGTCGTCCGTCGTCCGTCGTCGGCGTCGGCGTCGGCGTCGGCGTCGGCGTCGGCTCGGCGTCGGCGTCGGCGTCGGCTTCGGCGTCAGCGTCGGCGTCGGCATCGGCGTCGGCGTCGGCGTCTGCGTCGGCGTCAGAGTCGGCTTTGCGTCGGCGGTGGCGGCGGCGGTGGCGTCGCTGTCGTCGTTGTCGTCGTCGTCGTCTTCCCCCCCCCATCCTACCGATCCCGGGGTGTGTAGGTCGCCTGTGGACCCTCGACCCGGGATCATATGTTCTCCTGGTCCGCCAGCCCTTCATCCGAAGTTATCTTCGCCCTTCCTCCGTCTTAAGAATGGCGGGTACAGATGAGGTAGGCAGGGTCAATTTCGATTCGGCCAGTTCGATTCAATATTGCTTCTGACATTCCCGCTCCGATTCGATGCGGATATTTTGAGGATCCGTTGCGGCACGACGCTCGCATGGCGTTGTTGTGTTTCTTGGTGCTGCCGATCCGATTTGATTCCGACTCCTAGCCGATGCGGGCCGATTCTGCCCTACTCTATATGCCTTATTAATCGACCCCCCCAGAAAAACCGGACCCCCCTCGAAATGCGACCTAGTATTTTGGACCCCCCTCTTCGACAGGGCGCCTTAATGTTCCGGACCCCCTCAGCACAATAACATCATCGGCGCGGGCACCCCAGTGGATGTTTTAACAATGATACGGTTCTCAGCATACCACGCCAGAGGATTTATGAACACCCAGGCGGTTGCATTTGAAGCGCAAAGTATTCCTCACCATTGCGGGCACACCAGAGGATTTGTTAACACCGAGGTGAGACGCAACGTATTCCTCAGGTTCCTCGGAGTGCCTCTTGCAGCACATCACGCCAGAGGGTTATTAGCACCCATGATTATAATATAAGCGCAACTCATTCCTCACCTTTCCGGCAACACATTTGCCATCGCCGTCGCAATGCACATCGCCATTGCACTGCTATCGCCGCCATTGCTGATGCCAGTGATCATAATGCGGGTAGGGATAATGATGCTGATGATGCTGCTGCTGCTGCTGCTGCTGATGATGATGATGATGATGATGATGATGATGGTGATGGTGATGGTGATGGTGATGGTGATGATGATGATGGTGGTGGTGCTGTTGATGACGATGATAATGGTGGGGATGATCATGATGCTGATCTGCATCCAAAGTGGCTAGTTACAGAAGACCTTTCGTAATCATAATGCTGATATTCACGAGGCTGATAACAATTATGCTTGTCCAAAAGGCGCCTTAATAAACTGGACCCCCTAAGCTCCAATTCACACAAAGCGCCCTAATAAACCAGACCCCCCCCCGTTACGAAAAAAGGCGCCTTACAAAACTGGACCCAGGGGACGATGAATTAGGCATATGGAGTACATTCCAATGTGATACGATTTCCCGATTCGATGCTGACTTATCCTGGTGTGGGGGGAGTGCCCGAGACATTCTTCAGGCCCGCCACCCCTTGATGCGAACTTATCTCTTCGTCCTGGCCTCGTCTGACGAATCCCGGGTAAAGATGGGAGAGGTTAGGATGGAGTTCTTGGGAGGTTCAATCGAGCATCGGCGCTGGTATATCCGTGGTTGAAAACTGGCCTAATCCCGTATTGGCCCGCTTGTGTAATCCAGCTTAGTTCATCGGGCTTGATCCTAGGCTGAATCCTGGGTTGCTCCGGCTGGGTGGCCTTTCGAGCGGGCTCGCTGGCCTGGAATCGTTCTCGCGCAGAGCTCCCAGGAGTTGCCTCCCAAAAGCCAGGGGAGGGGCAGCCGGGCGGGCCGAGGACCGGGATGCGTCGCTACCGAGCGTTCCGGACCGCTCTCGGAGCGTTGCGGAGCGCGCTCTGGAGCGGCCGCGGCGCCGGGCACGTCCTCCAGAGCCGCGGGGCCTCGGAGGCCCCCGAGGTATCCTGGGCAGAGCTCGTCTCAGTCTTGGCCTCGTTCCCAGGAGGGGGGAGTTCGGCAGCAGCTCACGGGTGGAGCCGCTGGGCCTCAGATGTCCCCGACGCATCCGAGGCAGGTCTTGTCTCAGTCCTGGCTCCGTCTCAGGGTGGGGGAGTTCGGCAGCAACTTACTTATGGGTGCCTCCTGTGTCCTCGTAATGCCGTCTTTGGCGTGCATTTACGTGCGCCAGCATCTGGCAGTTGATGTTCAAGCGCCGACCCAGCGTCGACTGGCGTTGACTGAGCGTCGATTGGCGTCGGTCACCGCCGGTTCGCAAGAGCCAGCAGGATGGCATGGGCGGCTCCCATGGCTTGCCCCAGAGGGGAGGGGCAGGGTTCCGCCGTCGACTCTGGCATCGCCGCCCTGGCCGCCGCGGTCGTCGACGCCACAGCGGCCCCGGTGCAGGGCGGCGGCGGCGCAGCGCCCGAGCAGCCCCGCCGGGCGCGCGCACTCCCTGCTTGTTTTTTGCCCTCTCTGCCGTACGACTGCCTCGTCCTCCGAGGGCGAATCGCCGAGTCTCGGTGGCGACGAGCTCGGAGCCGAGGGAGCAGCAGCAGCGTCCCTTGGACTCTGTCCCCACCTCTTTCGCTCCGTGCAGGCTGCTGTGCCGCTCGAGCCCCAGGCCGCGCCAGCGCCAAGCAAGACACGGGGACAGCCCCGTGCAGCGGGCTTCTCTTCCGAATGGTAGAATGCCAGTCGTTTTGCCATGATCACTGCAGCCATGCACTTTGTGATACCACTCATCCCCAATGCCGACGTGTTTAACTCTCGTCCCCCTTGCGGGGCCCCCCAAACGGTGTGGTGACCACACCGCTTGGTGAGTCAGTGGGGATTCGGAGCCCCCATGCGGTTTTCGGACTCGAGTCGTTCTCCGAGGATGTCTCGAGCGATTGGGGCCTCCGGGGTCCCCAAATCGTGCTGTACCGGACCTCTGGATCTTTCCCAGGGAGGAAACATTGAGCATTGCATTGCATCATATTCTGAGTTCCGCGCGGATTTCTTGGACCAGCGCGGGCCCCCCCGACGGCGCTTCCGGCGCCGCCCCCTGCGCGTTCCGCGCGAGAGGCATCAAAAGGTCTTGCGCAGATCTAAGAAATCCGCGCGGAGCTCCGACAGGTTACAATTGTTTCTTCCACCACGGCCGAGGATTTTCCAATATCCGATCCACCGCCTGGGAACCCGGCCTTCCTGGGCCTCTGGAGGTAGTGGGCGCGAGTAAATTGGCTTGGCAGTTAGGTGCGGGGGTCGGCGGCGAAACTATTTGCCCAGTAACGTACTCGCCGTCCTGGCTTCTGGGCTCTGATTTGGCGGATGTCCGACCCTTGGCTACCCTACACGATAGGGGAAGGTCGTGCCTGTTCTTGCAAGCCTTGCAGCATCGTTCGCCGTCCTGGCTTCTGTTGGGCGGTCATGTCTCCTGGTAGATGGCATCCGCTGGGCTACCCTACCACGATAGGGAGAGGCCACGCCTGCTCGTGCAAGGCTTGCAGTACGAGTCCGCGCCCTTCTTCTCGTGCCGTTTTTCGTAGAGCCGTAGTAGCGCTCGTCGACGGACGACGGCGGCGATGGCGACGGGCGACGACCACGACGACAACGGCGATGACGCTGGCGGCGGCGGCGGAGGAATGATAGTTTTTGAAGGTCATTGTTGTGTGTCAGCCACCCTCAAGTAGACCCCAGAAATAACAATTACTTCATCGCTTCGCTCATCCCGCTGGCCCGTATTTTGCCATCGTTGGCGTTTGCGTGCGCGTTCGTGGGCCATGCGGCGTAGCTGGTCGGCGCTGCTGCGGTTGTGGGTGAGAGTCCTCATGGATGGTTCTTGTTGTCTCGTCGGAGGGTTCTCGGGGGGCTCTGGTGTAGCAGTTTTGTATCAGTTTTAGAGGTTTGGGGGGCCTCCTGGGGGCGCCTTTGATGCCTCTTGGGGCTCTCTTGGCGCCTCTTGGGGGCGCCTCTTGGGGCCGAGGGCTCGAAATGCCCGTTCGGCTTCCTCCTTCTGGGCGCCCTCTTGTGGCCGTCCTGGGGCTCTCTCTGTCCGTCTTGGAGGCCTCTGGGCCGTCTTGGGGCCCTCGTGGGCCGTGATGGGGTTCTTTTGGCGGCCTCTTAGGCCGTCTTGGGGCGATCTTGGGGGCCTCCGGGGCCGTTTCGGGGTTCTCTTCGTGGCTTCATGGGCCGGCCGTCTTGGAGTGATATCATGGGGCTTCTTGGCCCGTCTTAGAGCGTCGGCGGCCGAAAAAGTGAGAACGCTGAAAACCTTTCAAAAAACCAATGTCCAATGTGGAAAGTCGTTGAAGTTTGCCTCTAGGGGGCTTCTTGGGAGTGGTAGTGGAGGCCTCTTCGGGCGTCTTGGAGGCGGTTGAAGCCGTCTGGAGGCTATCGTGGGCATCTTGGAACGACTTCTGGTGACTCTGGGCCCTCTTAGATCGCCTTGGGGGCCTCTTGAGACGCTCTTGAAGACCCTGAAGGCAGTCCCCAGGAGTTCCGGCATCCGTGACGGGGGACGCCCAGAATGTGCATGGGATGTTTTTCGTCTGGCGCCCCCCCACAGGGGCAGCCACGCGCGCGCGAATTAGAAGTACTCTAAAGCTGTCACTGGAGATTTTTACACGCCTTCGGCCCGCTGGGCCGGCGAATTATTTGTCCATCATTTGGGTGGGGGGCGGCGGAATTAAAGACCACTTGCGGTCATACTTGGGCCCCAGGGGGCCCACATATATCCGTATCCACCGCCCGCTGGGGTCCCAGGACATCGGTTCCCCAGGCGGCGGAGGTGGATACACCTTTGCTTCGCACTCCTTCCTCCCAGTCTTCCTCATCCCGTTACTCCTCCCTTTGGCACACCCTCCTCTTCCCCCTCCCTATCTTTCTGCTCGTTCTCCCGCCGCTCCCCCTTCTCTTGCCTCTTCGCACTCTTTTTGTCCCGCTATCCTCGACATTCTCTTCCTCCACACCCTCCGCCCTCGTGCATCTTCCCTCCTTCTTCCTCGTTTCCTCCATTCTCGTTTTACTAGAATGTATTTCTTCCTGGGCTGGAGTGCCCACTCATACCTGGCTCACTTTCACAAGCCCGTTGCAATATATCATACATCTCTGCAGCCCATTGAGCTTGTGTTGAGCAAGGCGAGGCTAGAATCGTACTAGCATGCTTGGAACCAACATCTGCGCCGAGAGACAACGAAGTCAGCACCGCTTCCTTTCCGTTCGGAACTGCATGTCATTTGTGGCAGGGTCTCGATGTAGCATGCGGTCGACTGAGGTTGAGTTCTGATTCGCCGAGTCGGTCCGAGTTGTTGTCGGGACGACTGGGGGAGCACGGGAGCACAGGTTCAGAGTAGGGTTGCTTTGCAGCTCGTTTCCCCATTCGAGGCCATCTTGGGTCGGACTCTCTTGGAAGCCTTGTGGCATGTCGTGGGGCGATCTTCGAGCCTTTTCTTGGAGCCGTCATGGGCCCTCTTGGGCAGTTATTGGGCTCTCTTTGGGCGTGTGCAGCCCTCTGGCCGTCCTGTGCCCCTCTTGGGCCGCCTTCAGGCCCTCTCAGCACCCTCTTGGGGCCATTCTGTCAACCTTTCCCTGAATAGCCATCGCCATCGATCGTTGAACATAGGTATCTTTGGATTCCAAGATTCCAATCTACTTTAAGCGCCTTCCTACTTCAAGGGCGTTGGACAGAGCCCAATCTACTCTCAACGCCTTCCTGCTTCATCTTTCCACCTGCTGTTTCCGACCGATGGGTAGACTGATGCTTAAGCATACCGGCATCACATGATCCCCCTCTCGGGTGTGGAGCACCCGTCTTGAAGATCCAGGTGGACACGCTGGATCCCGGGGTTAGACTACAGGCGGCCCGGATCAGTAGGTCGACCCTGCCAGATCGAGAGTACCCTTGTGTCCTGTGTCTCGCGACCCATGCTTTCTTACATTCCTATGGCAATGTGACCCTCGGAAGGGTCTTGTGTCCTCTCGCGTGTCCTGTCCAATCGAGTCCGACTGTAATGGAACATTCTGTACGTCCCAGCTCCAGGATGGTGCGGCTCAGGCACCAAACGACGGTGCACCGCAGGACCGTTCCAGGCGCATTGCGAGCGTGCTCAGCCGAGGATCGTGCCAGCTGTGTAGGGGGAAGCGGGTTCCCTCCCGAGGTAAAATCCCAAAGCTGGTTTTTCGGTCCATGGGAGTAATGTTGCGAACTTTGTGGTTTCAGGGAAGCGTCCCCCAGATCTCAAGGCTTGGGCTGATTGATCGCGGATGGTTGGGCCGTCTTCTGCCGGGGCCTCTGGCGGTGGGATGGAGCCTCCGCCCAAGGGTGATCAGAAACCTCCTCGCCGCGTCGACGCTGTCGCCAACGCCGTCGCCAGCGTGTCAACGGCGGCTTCGACGTCGACGACGTCGGCGACGGCGTCGACGGCGACCACGTCCACGCCGTTGACGCCGCCGATGACGTTGGCGACGGCGCCGTCGTCGCCAGCGTCGACGTCGACGGCGCCGACGGCGTCGAGCGTCGACGGCGCCGTCCAAGCGCGGCGCGGCACCGGCGACGGCGTCGACGGCAACGACGACGCCGGCGACGGCGCCGTCGTCGGCGTCGACGTCGGAGGCGCCATCGGCGTCGCACATCGCCAGCGCGCCCGCGGCGCCCAGGCGCCGCTGCCCCTGCCGTTTGTGAGCTGGCGGGCGCCGGAGGCCGCCGCCGGCGGTGCGCCCGCGGCCGCTCCGCGGGCGGCCAGGAGGGCTTTTCGGGGGGCCTCGTAGACGACGACGGCGGCGTCGGCGATGTCGACGACGACGACGAGGACGACGACGGCGACGACGTGTGCCCCAGAGCGCCCGATCCCTGTTACGGGTCGCGGTGGCGCGCCAAGTCATGATCAGCTTTCATCGAAAATTGATTCGGCCGCCAGCTAGTGGCCATACATCGAAGGGGTTCGGCCCGCACCGGCGCGAAGAGATGACGATACGTTTTGGCTCGCCCATATCCTGCGTTTGGAGTGCAACGCGTGGAGCCAGGACATTGTGGTGAGGCTGGGCGGATAGATCTGTCGTTTTTGTCGACGAAGGTCCGCTCCGAACCCGCGCTTACGAAGTGCGTTGGTTCGGGTTCCGCTTGCTGCTCGGAGAAAATGTGAGCCACCGTGCGCCTCAAACATGGATTTCTTGCACAGTGGAGGTGAACATGATGTGCGATGTAAGCTGTGCGGCATGAATTATCGAATGGCCTTCGGCCCATCCCCCCATCGTGCCTGGGTGGTGGGTCGTAGGTCTTTGAGATGTCCGTTGGGATGTCGCGGGCGGCCTCTCGTGGACCTTTCGGGGCCAGTTTTGAGGCCTCTTGGGGGCCCCGTGGGGGCGTCTTCGATGCCTCTTGGTGGTCTCCAGGGGCCTCCTGGATGCCTCTTGTTTCCTCCTTGGGGCCTCTTGGGGGCCTCGTGGGACGGAAGAGCTCGGATTTTCGGTTCGTGTTCCCCTTCTTGGCCCTTCTTGGGGCTGTCCTTGGACCATCTCGGGCGGTCGTGGGCGTCTCTGGGGCCGTCTTGGAGCCCTCTTGGGCCGTGCTTGGGTCCTCCTGGGGGCCTCTTGGTCCCTCTCGGGGCGGTCCTGGAGGACTCTTGGGCTGTCTTGGAGGTCCCCCAAAAAAGTATAACAACACACGGACAAGCATAATAACAAGGCTCTCTAGGGGCGTGTTTGGGGCTTCTTGGACCGTCTTGGGACCATCCTGGGCGTCTTGGTACAACATTTGGCTTGGCATCGCTCGGACGTGTGCAATTTTTTCTCGGCGAGAACCATCGAGGACCATCCTGGACCATCGAGCAAAAAACACTCACGAAACCGGAAAATGCACGGGAAATGGACGCCCGAGCGACGGCAAGTTGCGCGTCTCGGGGAGCCGCCGGGACCCCGGGGGGGGCACGCGCCAGTCCCTGACGGGGAAGTTTGGGTCACAGGACCCGAAGGCACGCCCACTCCGTGCCCGGCGGCGCGGTGGCGGACGTTGTGCAAGTTCTGCTGTGCACGTTGTGTCGTGCAAGGCATGTCGCGTAAGCCATGCGGTTCTGAACTATGTGAGGTGAGCTATGTTGACTGGGTTATGCGAAGTCAGCTATGTAATGTGCGCATGTGTTGTATGTGAGCCGTGCGGTCTGAGCTAGGTGGTGTGAGCTAAGCGGTGTGGGCCATGTGGTGTGAAGCTTTGCTGCGTAAGCTATGTGGTGTGTTACGTGCTGCACGCTATGAGGCGGACCCCGCAAGCGGCGACAGGCGGCAACGAGGCGGCCACGAGGCGGCCACGGGCGGCGACGCGGCGACACCTCGGCGGACGCCACGAGCGGTCGGCCACGAGGCGGCCGCGGGGCGGACATGGGCGGCGAAGCGGCGAAACCTCTGCGCACGCCCCCATGTGGGCGGCAGCCAGGCGGCCACGGGGCGGATACGGGCGGCGACGCGGTGAAACCTCGGCGGACGCCCCAGGCGGCAACGAGGCGGCCACGGGCGGCGACGCGGCGAAACCTCGACGGCCCCCCCAAGTGGGCGGCGACGAGGCGGCCACGGCACGGCCACAGGCGTCGCCGCGGCGAAACCTCGGCGGGTCCTCCAAGTGCGTGGCCACGAGGCGGGCGTGGGCAGCGACGCGGCGAAATCTCCGCGGACATCCCACGTGGGCGGCGACGACGCGGCCACGCGCAGTGACGTGACGAAGCCTCGGCGGACACACCAACCCAAGTGGGCAGCGACGAGGCGGCCACGGGTTGCCACGGGCGGTGACGCGCGAAACCTCGACGGACGCCCCAAGTGGGCGGCAACGAGGCGGCCATGGGCGGCGACGCGGCACGAGCATCGTCAAACCGTGGTGTCAGAAGACAGAGGCCGCAAGCGCAACATATTGTTTGTGGAACATACTGCTCAAGCACAATCTGTCAAACCTCGGACACGTTTTCTTTGTGTTTTTTGTCTTGGAATCCAGCTGCATGTTTCTCCCGCTTCGCGGGTGAATCTGGGAGCAGTGTCATCGCCGTGATGTCTAGCGCCACGCATTTGTGAGAGAGTTTCCAGCGGTCACCGCCTTTTGGGATTGGAGCCCATGGTTTGAGGTACATGTTCAGTCGTGGTGTTCACTGGTCGCCCACTTGATACAGAGTCAGAGCACATAAATCGGCAGGTGCAGTGTCACTGCTGTTGTCCAGTGGCCTACTGATTTCATCCTGGGTCGATGTCTTTTTATGATCATCCTTCTTCCTACTCCTGCCTTTGCCGCTACTCTTGATCCCTATCCTTCCTCCTGTGGTTTTGATGGGAAGAGAAAGAGGGGCCCTTCACCATCATCACGCCTTGGTATGGTAAGTTGTCACACGGGGATCACACTGGGCGGAGTTAGTCGGATCGCCGCGGCTCTTTTCATCATCATTCCCCACGTAGTACAAGATCATACACATGCATGTCGCACGCCCGTGTTGCGTGGGCACTGTGCTCGCTTATTGGTTCTCCACCTGTCGGCATCTCGTCTGAGTTCTCTGTCACTATGGCTTCTACGACCATGATGGCGCTCAAGGGTGGCCAGCTTGGAGGCGTACCGCTCCCCGTCATTTACCGACCCTCATACGGACGTGTGTTCACCCGGCCAGACGTCATCTTGCCAGTCGCAGGATCTCGTGAAGGGGACCCACCCCGATGCGTACAATGAGCAATGCCAGCCATGCAAAGTCGCGTGCAGTCTGGCATCGGCGCCAGGCTGCGGGCGCCATTTTTGATACACCATGTCATTGTTCTCATCCAGTTCCCTCCCTGCCCCCTTCACATCTCTCAACTCGTCTGCTCTCCTGCAGCTATGTGGGAGAGGGCATGAAAACAGTCTCCAGCGTGGGCACGTCGTCGCCCAACACCGGAGCAGGCCAGCTGATCTTCCGCTTCCTTCCCTCTGTGTTCATTTTCCACTCGCCTCGCTTTCACCGCCCGCACACCCTGACCAGCAGCACCAGGAGGAGGATAAGGAGGACGAGGAGGAGCAGGAGGAGGATGAGGAGGAGGAGGAGGAGGAGAAGCCAGAAGGGAAGGTGAGGGAGTGCAGGATGTAGTAAGGGAGGGAGGGCAGGAGGTGATGAGATATGAAATGAGAGCGGTCGCGAAGCGAGTCTGCAGGAGGTAAGGGAAGGAGGGCAGGAGGTAAGCAGGGTAATGGAAGGAAGGGGGTAAGGGAGGGAGGGCAGGGTACAGAAAGAACATTGGGAGGGCAGGAGGTCAGGGAGGGAGGGAGGGAGGGCAGATGAAGAGCACCAGCATCGGCGCTGCTGCTCCTCCTCTGCGTGTACTTGGACAGCCCGTTCGAAGCCCGTCAATGTTGCTCCCTTGTGGCAGCCTGGTGCTCTCTTGCATACAGTCAAAAACGCTGAAATTAGGGCCGGTTTGGGCACAGGGGGGCTAGGGTTTTCGAGCCGTTTCTCAGACATCTTCCGTGGAACCTGTGTGTGGTCTAGGCCCGCAGTGGCCAGAAAAGCCCATTCGCTCCTTTTTATGCATTTCTTACGGTACCGCGATGACTGTATAATACCACCCCTCGTTCCGTAAGGCACTCGCGCCCCGACGCGAGGCTCCATCCGGCTCCGAGCTGCTCGAAGTCATCGGTTTCTGCCGACGTCCCTCTCTCCTCACATTGTCCTCCCCCTCCCTGGCCTTGTCCTCTTCCTCCTCGTTCGTCTTTGCTACCTCCACCTCGCTACGCCTCCACAATTACACAATGTGAATACTACTCTCCTCCATCCCCTGATGGCGTGCGGAAGATAGCGGGCACCCCTCCGCGTACTGTTTTTTACAGGATTTCCCGGAGTTTGGTTTTCGCTTGTTTTTTTTCAAAATGATGCTCTCGCTGAGGCGCGGGCTTCATTTTCGGGCTTCCGCTCGTTCCGAATCGTGCTCCCGCTGCAGCGCTGGCGTCATTTCCCGTCCCATGCCACTGCATGCAATGCATGCTAGGTTGCGTTCCGTTGCGCGATGCCATGCCTTCAGCTGCAGCTGTCATATCCAGTGCTTAAGTGCCACGTCATGCTATGCCATGCTACGCTTTGATCTTCAACGCCATGCTATGCAATGTTTTGTTCGGGGCCGCTGTGCGATGCCATGCTTTGCGTGGCAAAGCTTTGTGATGCAATTCTTCACTACGCCACGCCACGCCATGCTGTGACATACTACGCTTTGCGGTGCTCTTCTACGCCATGCCATGCCGTGCTCTACAATGCATCGCGTACCCTTTCGGGATCATTGCCCTGCTCGACATCCGACTGTGCGAGTATAGAGGGGATCTACGCCATGGTCCATGGTAAGGGATGGGAGGGAGGGGTAGGATGTCAGATAAGACGCGAGCGCACCTAGCTTGCCCGCTCCCCTCCCCATCATCCCCAACCTCTCGCCCATCCATCCCTTCTCCAACCACCTCTTCTCCTTCTCTCCGAGTGCCGCCGAACTTAGGACGCTCGCCCTCCCAGCGCTCCACGCATCAATGCATCCAGCCATCAAACGGCGAGTCCTGACCTGGCTTCTCCCTCCTCTTGCTACGACAGGGGGACTGGACAAAGAGGACGGGCTCGGTGGCAGTCGCGCGGCGCTGGTGCGCTTACGTCGAGGGTGCCGAGAGCGCGGACTGGCCCCTCTCCCCCACCCTTCTCCTCCTTGTTCCTCCTCCTCTTCCTCCTCCTCTTCCTACTTTCCTCTTCCTCCCGCATCCCCTCTCCCTCCTCACCCTCACATTCTCTCCCCCCCACTCCGTTTCTCCCTCCTGTCCATCCAAAGCATTGCACTAGAAACGCACCAAACAGCTCTCGACCAAGACCAAGACAGACGCACGTCATCCATCCTTTCCCCCGGTTCCCTCTCCGGGTCCTCGCCTGGCCCATTCATGAATTCCCCCCGCCTTCCTCTTTCTCGGCGCGTTCTGAAGTGGAGGGCTAGGAGGAGAACGAGCGGTGGGACCCCTCGCAGGCCTGTTTCGGGGAACAAGCAAACTGTCGGAGGTATGCGATGATTTCTCGGATCTGCGCTGGAGCCCCCTGGAGGCGCCTTCGGCGCCGCCCTTGGCGCGCTCCGCGTGCCAAGGAGGGGGGTTCAGCGCCAGTCCGGTAAATCAGCTCCGACCTCCGAAAGCTTGCGCATGTCTGTGTCATTGCTCGTTCCCCTCCGCCCCTGCTGCCTCCACCCCTCCGGCCGAGACAGGCCCGCAGCCGAAGAACACCACAACGACCCCCCCCCCACGCCCGGGTCCCCCCCCCCCCCGCGGCAGGCCCGCCCGCGGCGCAGCAAGCGCGGGGCGGCGCGCCGCCCGGCGGCGCGCCGAAGGGCCAGCGGTCGCGGGGGAGGGGAAAACGAGGAGGAGGAGGAGGAGGAAGAGTTGGGATAACGGGGGACGCAGATGATGACGATGATGACGATGATGATCAGGAGGAGGATGACGATCATGGTGATGATGATGAGGAGGATGATGGTGATGCTGATGATGCTGATACAGGCTCTGATGAGGAGGAGGAATATGAGGCTGACGATGATGCTGATGATGACGATGATGATGATGATGGACATGATATTGGTTGTGATGATGCTGGTTCTGATGATGCTGATGATGATGACCATGCTGATGATGATGCTGATGATGATGTTGCTGATAATGAGGATGATGACGATTCTGCTGATGATGAGGATGATGACGATGACGGTGACGATGATGATCATGATAATGATGACGATGATGATGATAATGATGATGACCAGACAAGGATGCAGAGGATGAGGCCGAGGATGAGAATGAGGATGAGGATGGGGATGAGGATTCGGATTTGGATAATGCTTACGATGAAGATGAGGATAATGCTGACGATGATGAGGAGAATGATGATGACGATGACGATCATGATGATGATGCTGCTGATGATAATGATGATGCTGATGATCACGATGATGCTGATGGTGAAGATGGTGCTGCTGACGGGGATGATGCTGATGACGATATGATGCCGATGATGATGATGCTGATGCTGATGCTGAGGATGGTGATGATGCGGATGAGGCTGATGATGCTAAGGATGAGGGCGAGGATGATGATGCTGATGCTGCTCATGATGATGAGACTACCGGGGATGATGATGCTGATGCTGCTGATGAGGACGAACATGCTGATGTTGAGGATGATGATGCTGGTGATAAGCATGATGCTGATGAGGATGAGGATGGGGACAGTGCTGATGATCAGGACGATGATGCTGACGACGACGATGATGCTGATGCTGAGGATGATGCTGGTGATGATGATGCTGGCGATGATGACGATGCAGAGGATGATGAGGATGTGGATGATGAGGATGCTGCTGAGGATGAGGACGATCATGACAATGATGCTGGTGATGCTGATGATGAGGATGATGAGGATAATGAGGATCCTGATAGGGATGATGACGATGACGATGACAATGATGCGGATGAGGAGAAGGAGGAGGATGACGATGATGTTGATGCTGATGC